>CM033795.1:18278452-18623293 GCA_019656835.1 Rhododendron ovatum | reverse complement strand
TGCTGGGTCCACTCCATAAATCGATTGCAATGACTTTGTGGAGTCTTCGTTGATCATGTCAGTCTTTGCTGGGCCCACTGCATAAAAGTCCATGAAGCGAAAAAAAAATTTACGGAGCAACTAATAAATAATTTTTACGGAGCTCAACTACACGCGTTTAAAAGTATTTTGAACGGCCTAAATTGAAAATCAAATTTGACCGATAAAAATTAATTGTTACCAGTCAAAATTGAAAAGTAGATCTCAACCATTAATTGCCAAAATTGACGGTCAAAATTGTGCAGAGCGGTGGATAACTTATTTAAGTTTCTCTCCTCCAAGAAATCTGCCATGAGTGATCGAAAGATTTTTTAAACGAGCCAAGGTCATATTGCTATATAAACAGAACCACCACAGAATGATGAGAAAAGACTCTTTTCATTAGTTTCATGATAATGACATATGACCTTGCCTCGGACTGTTTGGTGACTGACGTGGGATTGGTAATTTTGGCAAAGGAACACGGGTTTTTCTATAGTACATTCAGCTTGTATAGAACATTTTTAAGGTGTTCTTTTCAAGATCAGAACGTAGGTGTTCTTTAACTCCAACTAATATGGGATTGCACAGGATTGAACATTTTTTATGCTTAACTGGATTGAACATGATTTTTGAGGTGTTCTTTTTTAAGATATGAACATAGGTTTTTTGGGTGGATTGGAAGTAAATTGTTTAGGACCATGTATACATTCACGTTATTGAGATGCTCTAGCTGCAAGGGTATTTTTACAAGAAGCACTCTTGCTCTCGTTCCCGCGCAACGAACTGGTTACTTAGAGGTTTATGTTTGCGCTTAATTGCGCATTATGATTGCTTTGTGTCAACAACCATGTATGTACATCGAACCATAGCATAACCTCTTAATCTAAGCTGTTGTTGATGTTGGTCACGTGCATTTCCAGCTTGTATTTTGATGATGGAACAAAGATTGCATACTCGTGGTCTACGTTTTAACACTGTTCTAAAACAAAGAATTAATTGCTAGCGGGGCCTATCCGACTAGATTCGACTAATTGCTATGCGCTGATTAAGAGTTCCAATTTTTAATCTGTTTGAACTGGTGCGAATATCTTATTTTTTTGATCATTTTATCTTAAATGGTCATAACGGATTTTTAGCTCTAAGGCCTTTCAATGAGTACTCTAAGAGAGCCCTGAAACTAAATAAAGAGTTTTCGGGTGCTCGTTGAAAGGTCTTAGAGCCGAAAATTCATTACAACCATCTAGAATAAAATGATTAAAAAAAATAAAATCTTCGCACTGGTTCAACCGGATTGAAAATTGGAGCACTTAATTTTTTAATCATATTTTTCAGTTAGTTTCACTAACGGTGTTAACGATTTTTCCAATTTGAAACGTAAAACAAACTTCAGGGTTTATTTGGTAGTAATTAAAACTAGAGGGACGAAATTGAGACGACCATAAAACTAGAAGGACGACTAAAAAAATTTGCCCTAAACTAAATGTTGATGGCAGTGGTAGCATTGTAGATTCAGAGGCGAGCGCTGAAGTTTTGGTTAGAGATTGGAAAGCTCAAAGCGCCAAACGAGCCGAATCGAGCCGAGTTGGAGCTCAATTAAATTTTGACAAGTTGAGGTCGAGCTGAGTTTGCTTAGGTTTGACTTGAACTCGAATTTATTCACGAGCTTTAACGAGTTCAATTTTCTTTTTAGATATTTATGCTCTCATATTAATCTAAAACTGCAAATAAATTTTTTATTTTATACATAAGTAAGTAAGTTCATGCACATGTAAAATTATAAAAACATGATATAATTTAAGTTTATATTACTTTTAAAAGTTTATACATATAAAACTTCCATTATACATGTACAAGGTTATACATATTCAAGGTCATATATGAAATTTATCTGAGAAATATTTGAATACTCTAGGTTTTCCGAACAGAGAAATCTACAATGCACACCCCTTTAATTAAGGTGCATATCATATGCACCTATTGAGTGATCCATATTGTGCCACCTCATAAAAAATTAACTGCTGAACCGGTCATTCATAACATTTTAGGTCTATCGTAACTTTTATACCAAAAATTCGTAACTTTTGATTCATAACATTTTTCTTACAAATCATAACCTTTTAGTGCATATCGTAACTTTTACGAATGAATCGTAACTTTTTAGCAACAGATTCATAACATTTTTAGAATCATAACATTTTGGTGTGTTTCATAACTTTATAAAAAAATCGTAACATTTTCAGTTCGTAACATTATCACTACGGAATCGTAACATTTTAATCCATTTCATAACTTTTCTATAATCAATTGTGCACTCGATTACTTAATCAATTTTTTTTGAACGATAATTAATCAAATATGTAATCTATTATGTGAATGTTCAATTCCATAATCGATTAGACTTTATAATTTAATTTTTCAATTAATTAGATATTATAATAAATATATAGTAATTAATTTTGCAATTGATTACATATTCGATTATGATGTCGATTCTATTATGTTCAATTATGTAATCGATTAGACAATGAAATCAACTTTGTTATTGAACTGAGTATGATTGGGTAACAATGTGAAGTCAATTACTCAATCAATTTGCTAATTGATGGGCCTCAGTAAGTCCTCTAATCAATTACGAAATAAGTTAAAAACAACATTGCAATAGATTTAAAAATCAATTGTTCTGAACAACACAAATAATTGATTACATGATAGATTATATTTCTATGCGGTTTCAATTACGTAATTGATTGGTATTGATAATACTTGTAATCGATTACTATCAAATACGAGTATTAGTTATTTGTAATTCGAATGCTTGCACTAATTCATAAAATACTAGTAGTACGTCTATTGACCAAAAAATAAATAGCATGTTCTAAATATTGTTGTCTTTTACCCGTAACCTAAAATGTGTTGATAAATTTATCTTGTCACTATCACTCTCTTGATCACCCATTAACTTTTTTGTCAGTGTTTCCTACTTATTAATACAGATGATCGACTTCGCTATACTTTTTAGTTGGACTATTTATGTAAAAATTCACTATGCAATTGTAGGGGGATAAAAACAATTGATGCTTCGGTTCAACTGGATTGCAACTGCTTATTCGTGCCTCTTCACCGGAACCCTAATTCGTCGTTTGAACCCTAATCTGCAAAATAGACAGGGGGTGAGTGCACCTTTGCCTCTCGTGGCAAAGGCCCTCCGATGCCTTTGTTAGTATCTCGTACTAGAAATCAAACCCTAATTATCAGTAGGAAAGCAATAATAATGTAGGATATTGCATACCTTTTTCCTCTAGGTTTACCTCATATTTATAGATTTTTGTATACTTGTTGCCCAAGCATCTCTGTTTCCATAGGACTCCCAACTCGTATAGGAAACCCAAGATATCAAGGATTCTCGTTTCCTTTATCAGTTTAATGGAAAAGAGTCATTTTAGGATTCTTTTCCTTTACTGGCCGAACATCTCATTCTCATTGGGTATCTTTCTTAGATCCTATATTCTGGGGATCTTATTCCTTAACGGAATAACAATATTCTGGATTCTTCCAGAATGCTCCCCATGCTCCAACAATTGATTTTGGGTTCTTTCCTTGTTCGGCTATCTCGTTACCGAACAGACTGCCTGGACCAATGACTTCACATGTAACTTGGTTCAAACGTAATGAGAATGTCTCTATCTGCCGAACAGTTTAGTTTTACACCACTGACTTCTCATGTCATTAGCCTTTTAATCAGCCGAACAGACTGCATGGATCAATGACCTCCCATATCATTGATCCATATCCCTGTTCACCATACTGCCAGGCGATAAGTCCCGTCGTGTTCACCACGTGCTCCCAAAACATCACGTGTTCGGTAACTAAATGCATCTGCTCGGGAATACCTCCCTACAACAATTAAAGATATTGTCAAAAATATTAAACATCATAATATTTCAAAAAAAAAATGACTACAAATATGAAACACTTTAAAAATCCTGTAAAAAATGCCTTGACTTTTTATTACATTATAATAATGATAGTATCTTTTTCGTTTAATAATTATCGAGAACCTATTTTAATGAAGAAAATTATTTCCACTTGAAATAATTTTAGCTTCAAAGTTTTAAAAAATAAAATTATTATTCTTTAACATAAATTAATTATCAAAAATAAAATTGGGCTGGTTTCGTTGAAGGAAAAGAAAAATATATGCTAGTTGAGAAGAATGTAATGACCCGGATTTTTGACCTAATTTTTTTTTAATACAAATTTATATTGTTAAATTTCTAATTCAATAATTAATTAGATTGAATAATTAAAATATATTATTACGTGTACA
Organism: Rhododendron ovatum; assembly: GCA_019656835.1. NCBI lineage: Eukaryota > Viridiplantae > Streptophyta > Magnoliopsida > Ericales > Ericaceae > Rhododendron > Rhododendron ovatum. The sequence goes on along the minus strand of CM033795.1, from coordinate 18,618,945 downwards.
ATTGATATTATCTGCGCTATTATTTAAGATATATATTTAAACTTTAGATATACGAAAAATTAGGGATTTATATTCATCTCTTATCTTTCATATCTAAATCCTAACTAGAACTCTATTCAAATTGACTCTCCACTTCTCTTCTCTCATCCTATACATATATGCGTCTACATACATTCTCACCTTATATGTAAACGCGTCCACATACATTCTTATCTTATACATATACGCGTTCACATACATTAGATTAAAGAAAATCCCACCAAATGTGGCACTTGTCCTCATCTCTCTTATCATTATCAATATTACTGTCATTCACTCACCTTCCCGATTCTACCACTTCCACACTTATCCTCTCACATTCTCATTGCCTTATTATCTCCCATTATACATACCCACACAAATTCAAAAATTGAACATCAGTATATTATTTCACTCTCAATTCTATTATTGAGTCTAGAATAGAGAGAGAGAGAGCGAAAGAGAGACGGATTTCTACATAAAATTCCTCTGTACATCATATTTAGGTTTCCAATTAATCACTATATCACCAAGCATCCACAAACCACCTTCCAATTAGCCCCGAGTCCCCCGCTGCCGCCGCCATCTTTTTCATTTTACCGAAATCGTCTGCAAACTAGTACCCACTCTTTCGGCTGGATTTAAGGTAGAATAATTGCTTCCCTATTTTCTCCTAAGTATTAAATAATTTCTATATGATGAATTTGGAAAGTTATAATGGGATTTATCATACCCGCGAATCAAACCAGAAGTACTCTGTTTCCTGAAAAATTGAAAATCGAAGGCTACTGTAGCATGCACGTTTTTCTTTTAAAGTGAGATATTATGAAATTACAGTTTGCCCCCTGAATATACTTTAGTTCTCAATTTAAACCTAAACTATGTGGTTGATTTATTTTAGTAGAATAAGCGCATGCTATAATTAATTAATTTACTTGTTCAACGAATCTTAAGGGCATCGGTCCAATCATAAAATATTATGTGTTTACTTACTCGCACAATATTATTTGATATGTACTTTTTATCTCATTGAAATGTATTATGTTATGAATCAAGCTGTTATTGATTGTATCGTGTTGTTCGTGTTGGAATGGGTTTGGGTTCATGGGTGATTTCAATTAGTGAATAAGTAGACGTGGTTAAGTAAAGGATAAAATGGTAAAGTTGATTAAGGATGTTGGGTGCCGATAAAGGACCCTGGTATGGTAAAGTACCTTTAGTTGAGTTGGGGAACGGTAAATAACTTCATGCGCAGTATGCGAGGCTATATGCCCCGCCAAATCCTGTTATTCTCTTGAAATGAGTGTTACCACAAAATTTGAGAAGTTTTTTTAGCTAACTCCTTGCTCAATAAACAAATATGGATGACAATAGGTTGGTTTTGTCCGGATTTCGCGATACTGTACCCAAATCCGAAATTATTACTTGCACCCAAAACGGAACTCCTACCCGACGAATATGTTTTTTGTGTTTCATAACCAAACCATACATTGTACACGATATTTATCGACAGAAATGTGATAATTATAGAAATGCTACCTATTTTATTACGTATTATTATTAGTAATAGTATTTCTATTATTATTATTGTTTGTATTTTTATTACATGTGCATGACACTTGGCTTAACCCTATGGATTTGAAAGTTATAAAGACATATGGCATGGTCTTACGCATTTGAAAGTTGAAGAGAAGTGGAAACAAATAATTGAAGAAGATAGAAAGTTATTTCTTACATATTCTATTTCCGATAAATAGTCTCTTTAGACTTCACTGTAAATTCTCTCAAATAAATCAAAGAACTTGCATTTAATTTCTTTGTCGTTAAATTTTTTTTCTTTCCAAACCCAATGGGTTAGGAGTTTATTTTATATGTCAATTTACGTTTCAATGTCTTTTTACTTACTTTTCTTTATATTCCGTTGCTCTTAAATACTAGTCTTTCAATTCAAGTTTTAGGAGTAGGAGCAATTTAGAATCCCATGTATCGATTTCGTTCAAGAAAATATATGCCTTGCATCAACGATTTTCTTGTATGTGTCGATACACCTTTAATTGGAGATTAATAAAAGTATCTTTCATTAGTCTTCAATTATTAGGGGGTATTCCACTTTTCAAAAAAAGTACTTTTTGAAAAAAGAAAATAATTTCAAACTCAAAAATCATGTGTTTACGCAAATAATTTTCCTACCAATATGGATCTTATTTGATAGATCTCATTAAGATCATTTAAACAGTACAAAAAAAATTGAAAAAATATTTTTATTTTTCATTATATTTGAGTTTGAAATTACGTTCTTTTTTCAAAAAGTACTTTTTTTAGAAAGTGGAACACCCTCTTATTCTTGCTATCAATTCACATTTGATTTGACCGTCACTTCACATTCGATGAATTTCTGAAACACAACATGGAACCATGGATTCACCTTTGGAGATAAGTCGCATTGCCCTTTTTGTTTTGTTGTTGTATTTGTTTTTTTTCTCTGTTGAGTCGCTCCGGAGGAAAAAATAGTGATTACAACTTTACTATACCAACGACATTACCGATGAAGAAAAAATACTATATCGGTCAATGAGGAATAGTGAATAAAATTGCGAGGGAAATAGTTCATTTAAGTTTTGATTGATAACAAAAAGAAGGGGAAATAAGCCATTAAGACAAAGCCAACTAACGTTCTAACAAAAGACTCTTGATTGGGCGGAATAGACTTCTCATTTTGACAAGAAATTTGTGTGACTGAGAAAGTCTTTGTGGTTTATGATTTAAGGCCCACTCCATAAATGGATTGCAATGACTTTGTGGAGTCTCTGTTTGTCATGTCAGTCTTTGCTGGGCCCTCTCCATAATAATACAAGAAGAGGAAAACTTTTTTACCGAGCAACTAATAAATAATTTTTATGGCGCTTAATTACGCGCCTTTAAAAGTATTTTGGACGGTTCAGATCGAAAATCAATTTTGACCGATAAAAATTAATTGTTATCTGTCAAAATTGAAAAGCAGATCTCAATCATTAATTGCCGAAATTGACGGCCAAAATTGTGCAAAGCGGTGAATAACTTATTTGCGTTTCTCTCCTCCAAGAAATATGCCGTGAGTGATCGAAAGATTTTTTGAACGAGCGAAGGTCATATTGTTATATAAATAGGACCACCACAAAAAGATGATAAAAGACTCTTTTCATTAGTTGTATGATAATGACATGTGGCTTTACCAGTCTCCATTGCTTTTATGCATTTTATTGTTGGTCAAAAAAAATCAAACTCGGACAAATAAGGGAAGATTTCTATCGAAATTGATTACTCTGGCATGCTATCTTGCTAAGTAATTGTCACATCGTACGTATTCGGTCTCCTAGATATTAGTCAAGGTGCAAATACCCTAAGATATGGATAAAAAACTATTATTACTTCGTGGAATTATGTTCTTAAAAATTGCAAATTTTTTAAAAGGAGAACTTGAATGAATTAAGTTTTATGAAAATTGAAACCTAGTAACTTTTGTAGTAAAAGCTAAAACTGATTTTATAACTAACTTATACTCTCAAAGTTGAAAATAAGTGAAACTCCAAAAGCTGTACAACATCTCTACAATAAATAGTTTGGATGGTGTAGTATTGGGGAAGTTTTTAATTTGTGGTCAGAATACTATTGATGAAGCTGTTTTCAAAGCTACTAATCTTGTAGACATAATTTTGGTTGGTTCTTTTCTAACTGTGTTTTCTTTTGGTGTTTTGAGTGGCATATGAATCTGATTATCAGAGGTGAGCATCCAATTCTGGCTAGTTAGGATGCTTCCTCCCTATTATAATGTTGCCCTTTGATCTATCTCTTTCATCTTTGTACTTCCATTGTTGACAATGAATTAATTTCTTAATTTTCTTTTGGTTGATGAAAAATGAAAATATATAAGACTAAAAGTTTGAGGCTATGTTCAAATTCTTCAAATCACTTTGAATCTAAAACTTCATGAGAGGATATTTGATAAAAAAAAAAAAAAAACAATCCACACTGTTTGAAGAAACTAAAATATATGAAACTACTCTCCGAAAAGACAACCTATCAAACCGGATCTCTCAATGGACCGCAGAGCTTGCTAATTTTGACATCTGCTATGAGCCAAGGACGGCAATCAAAACTCAACTGTTAGCTAATTTTATTGCCGAATTGATCCCAAAATCTACTAAAGCAACAGAGCCTTAGCCGACCGAACCTGGAGGAATGGATTTGCTTCCGAGTGGCGCAGACCGGCCTGGCAAATGTTCCATGGAGATGTGTGGAAGCTCAACGTCGATGGCACCTCTAATAACCGAGGTGCGGGGGCTAACTGGAGTTGTCCTGGTCATTCCATGTGGCGTCATCCACTAGTGTGCGATTACCGTTATTAAGTAGCATATGGAAAAAAGTGAAATACCTATTCTCTTATTGTACAATTTTAGAATATACAAAGTGTGAGTCAGTTTCAAAATTTTGTTCACACTAAAAAAGTGCACATAAAATCGAACCCACATCCAACGGATGCGATGTATGTGTATCATAACCGAACTACATAGCCTTCGATTTAAACCCGAACCAAAGTATACCCACTACAGTACTTGTTTTAAAATAGTTATTGTGTGGGCTGCTTTTGCTGGGTGTCTTTGAGTCTACAGTTAGTTGTGCTTTGTCCAGTAACTCATGTCTCGGATTAGGTAGTTTGGTGCAGTAACTCGTGTCTCGGATTAGATTGTAGTTCGGATTATGAATGAATTGACTGACTTTACAAAAAAAAACCCATTAACCCTAAACTGTTCAAATTGAATAACATCCCTAAGACTTTAATTCATTAGCAGATATAAAATAAAGCTATACACATGTTACCTATCGGTTTCAAACAAAATTTCCATATCTAGACTAAGATCGATCGGTCAACGCAAAACAATGAAGAAATTGCGAGGAAAAGGGTTCGATAAGTTCCGAATTGTAACGATAACGAAGGGAAATAAGCCAATAGACATAGGCAACAAAAGTTCTTAGACTGGGGGATGAGTAAACACTCTTCTCAACTTCACTGTTACAAAGTCTTCATCATTTCATGATTTAGGGCACACATTAGTACTCCATAATGCATTAGTAGAAAAATATTATTTAATGTCTCTTGGGCCCTACGTGCATGGCAGTAATCCAAGCCTCCCTTCAATTACATATTTCTGGTAGGCTCGAGACTAAGTGGAAGAACCCCACAATAATGTATGGTAAGGAGAGGCTTGGTGTACCGCCACGTACTGACCCAAGGGCACTGAATAATTGCATAGGCTTTTCTTGCTTTATGATGTACTACCAAACTGGTCAATGCCAATTTTTGTATGTTTGTTGCAAATAAAAATTACTAGGCGCGCTCGCGACATGGGTACATGGCACTTCAAAGTCCTTAGCCACCGCACAATCATGTCTGAATCCAATTTATTTGCAAATAAAGAGATGTAGTTTATATAAAAGATAATCGTACACAAATTGCAGTCCCGATACGTTATCGAATTACAAAAGTAAAAACTACTCTATGATCTAATTACCAATACAACGCATGGAAATCCAAATCAAAATGGTTCGATAGATCTGCAACCCTCTGAAAGGTGCTTAACCATAGCCCCAATTTTTGTTTAGTTACCCTGTTATTTTCTTAACATGGAGAGAATTAGTGTTTCTCGATCGTATTTTGTTTTTTTTATAAGTGGTATTTTGTAGGTTTTGGGGAACTCGAGACATGAAACGAGAGTTAGGAAATGCTATTACATGGGTTGGCATGTTGATTTGAGCCTTTGGAGTTTGGTGGTCTTTGCCAAACCTATGCTTCTTTATGGAATCTGATTACGTGATTTTTCTAAAGGGATCTATTCTCTGATAATGATACGTAATTGATTTTGCCAAGTCTTTGCTTTTTGAATCAACTGGGGTTAATTCAGTTGGCTAGGACTCTTGCATCTCACTAAGAGGTTAGGAGTTCGAGTCTCTCCACCTGAATGTAAGTATTCTTCCCTTAGAAAGCTTTTCCATTCTTTCTTTGTTTCTACTATATAATAGGCTTATTTCTTGTATTGATTGAGTTGTTGAGCTTAATTATCTCATGGATTTTCATAATTGATGTAGTGTTTTGAGTTTATACTTTATACTTCATATATGATATAAATGATCTCCTCTATCGATTGACAAAAAAAAAAAAAAAATTCTTTCCTTTTGGGAGTCTTAGGAATTAACATAGCCACCAGTAATTTGCAAAAGACTTCGCCAAGTCTTTGCTTTTTGGAGTCTTGCCAAGTCTTTTCCTTTTGGAGTCTTAGGAATTAACACCACCAGTAATTTGCAAGACTTCGCCAAGTCTTTGCTTTTTGGAGTCTTATGAATTAACATGCCCACCAGTAATTACAAGACTTTGCCAAGTCTTTGCTTTTTGGAGTCTTGCTAAGTCTTTACTTTTTAGAGTCTTAGGAATTAACATGCCCACCTGTAATTGCAAGACTTTGCCAAGTCTTTGCTTCTCAGAGTCTTAGAAATTAAATTGCCCACCAATAATTGCAAGAGTTTCTGAACGAGTCGGTCTAATGGCCTAAAACAAGAGAGAGACATAAAGATGACATGAAAGACTATTCCTGTCTGTTCTTTGACAATGACAAATGGCTTTTCCATTATTCCAAGTCTTCGTTACTTTATTTTATGGAGTACAAGAAATATGGCCATGAGTGATTGCAATGTCCTGTTTGGTTTGAACTTTGTGTCAGCAAGGGTCACTAATAGCATGTGTATGTAAAAGAACAAATACACAACGAATTGAGAGTAAGAATTGTAGAGAAAATTTATTAGAAACCACGTACAAAGAGGAGTGCTAATATGCTCACCCTCATTTAGACCCTGATTACTTTGATGGGTGGAAAAAGTGTGGAATCCACCGGATTAAAAACTTTTTGGTAATATTGAGATTAGTTTATAGTGGAACCCACACTTTGTTCACCAATTAGAGTGCGCGTATTGTTCACCCCCATTTAGTGAGGGTGTATAAGTTCTCACTCACACAATGAGAGGGGTTAAAGTCTAGAGATCCAAGGTGAACATAGCCATTTTTTGAACGAGCCAAGCTCACATTGTTATACAGAACCAACCTGGCAAGATGAGGAAAAACTCTTCTCATACATTTTATGATAATGACATGTGACTTTGTCAAGTCTTATTGATGATTTATAGAGTCCGAGTAACATAGCCATTAGTGATTGGAAATTTTTTACAAGAAATGAGAAAAGGCATAGACTATTATACTTATGAAAATTTTTATTTGGCTAAAATGCTCTTGCCTCAGGAACCGTAAAATATAGTTTAGATTATAGATTAAAGTTTAACTTACAACTATATAGATTTCGGAGTCTAGTATATGCTGAATTTTTTTTTATCTAAAATGTGAATATGAATTAAGTTGCTTGTATTAAAACCTAGAAACACTTTTAGTAAAAGCTAAAAATTATCTTATGCATAACCGATATTCCAAAAGTTGAAAATAACCTTGTTAAATAACTGAAACTCCAAAAGCTGTAAAGCATCTCTGCAACAACATTTTGGATGGTGTAGTTCGGGATAAACTTCCTTGTTCGGTTGAGGGTTTTGGATTTTGAATTCTAATCATTATCTTATTTCTCTCTTCATTTATTATTTCTATCTCCAATCATTACTCTTATTTTTCTTTTTATCTCTCTCTTTGATCATTATTCTCATTTTTCTCTATCTCTCTTCAATCATTACCCATATTTCCAATCACTACTCTATTTCTCTCTACACTCATTACCGACAAAAGTCAATCATTTTTACTAGAGGTTGCTACTAGTTTTGGACTTTGGAGGTTTGGCTTTTGTATCATTTTTGGCCCTAGGATGTAGACTAATATTTTTGGGTTTTGAAATAAGTAACATTTTCGATTTTCAACAGCAAGACAATTTTTCGATTCCGAAATTAAACTGATTGTAGTTTTTGTGAGTGCCGCTTGAAGGATAGTCACATTGAGCAATTCAACACAAACCCTTTTTTTTTTTTTTTTTGGACGAAGTACAGTGTGTGAGCTTCTGTGATGAAAAAATAAAAGACATAATGGGTTTTTTGTTTTTGTTTGGCACAAATTTATTAATTTTTGATATTGTTAAATATTGTTACAAAGACTAAAGGAATAACTACTCGAACAGTATACGTATCACATCGCTAAACAAAGTATGAATAATCGTACAATCAGTTGAGGGACTTTATTGGCAAGCAATATAGGAGTTCGACTCTTAATTAGAGCTGTAAATTACAGTTTCATCCTACTTATAGCAAGCTCTTAATTATACGTACACCATGAATGGCTCGACACACTCACAATAACTTCGAAAATGCAATTTCGAGTTTATTCTATCGCTTGTAAATATCATTGGATTAAGGATACAACTGTAGATGAGTACAAACTTCTATCATGATACTTACAAACAAAAGACAGTGCATTAGACTCTCCTAAAAACACCAACCAATTATTGAGCAACACTTCTCTCAATCGGATTCAGAAATGATCTCTAACACACTGCTAAAATGCCTTCCGCCCATGTTTCCCCTTGTAATTGACTGACTGGTGGTAGAAAAGGGATTTGGGGGCATGGCCAAAGTCTTTCCATCTCCCTCAAGCATTTGAACCACAGCTTTCATTGAGGGCCGGTCTCCTGGGTACCACTGAATGCACCAAAGTCCTACAATTGTTAGCTTCTTAACAATCTTGGCATCTCCACCTTCCTCAACTTCATTGTTATTTACTTCTTCGCGATTTAAACGATTATAAATCCATTCAGGAAAGTAAACTTCATCGCTATTTTCTTCTGCGCGAACATCAATGTTCTTCTTCCTCCCTCCAACCATTTCAAGCAACAACATTCCAAAACTATAGACATCTGACTTGTGTGACACATTGCCGAAGTTCCTAGAGAACACCTCCGGTGCAATATAACCCACAGTTCCCCTAGCAGCTGTCATGGATACAACGCTTTGTTCTTTCGAGCACAACTTGGCTAGCCCAAAATCAGAGATTTTTGGAATGAAATTTTTGTCTAACAAGATGTTATGAGGCTTAATATCGAAATGAAGGATTCTTTGATCACACCCTTGATGAAGATATTCAATTCCTTTGGCTATGCCTATACCAATATCTTGGAGCTTCTCCCAACCAAGTGAAGCATTTTTATGATCCGTTGATATGAACTTCTCTAGAGAATCATTCGGCAAATACTCGTAAACAAGAGCTTTTTTATACCCATCAGCACAATATCCGACCAAGCGAACCACATTGACGTGGTGGATCGTACCTATTGTTCCCACTTCGTTGATGAAGTCATCGCCATTACCAGTGAAGTTGTTGAGGATCTTGGCTGCGATAGGAACATCATTGGAAAGCTCTCCCTTGTAAACTGTTCCAAAACCTCCTTGGCCGAGTTTTTCCTTCAAATTATGAGTGATTTTCTTTATCTCAGCATATGTGTACCTTGTAGGCTTGAGAGCTCTGTAATTCTCTAAAAATCTTTCAACCTTTACTTGATCTTCTTTCTTTAAAATGATGGATCTATGGATAAAATATGTAGCTATGGCAAGTACAACAAGAAGAAATATGCCAAGTGGGATCAGTCCTGCAAGTTTGAGCAACCAAATTAAATTTTTTTTTTTTTGCTCGGCAAACGAAAATTTATTGCAAACTCGAAGGGGTACATCGAGGGCTCAATCACAGTAAGTAAACAGACTTACGCGATAAAGCAGAAAACAGGAAATAAAAGAGAACACCTGACTTCGGCCTCCAATAGAACATTGAAGGACAAGAACCTCACCTAAACACAAAGCACTCTTCACAGTTTTAACAACGTAATACCATCCAAAAAAACCTTAAATTTCTCTACCGTGTACACCTTAATATCGAACTTGGCCTTTACCCACATAGCAACTCTAGTCTTTACCTTGTCAACCACAACCTCAGCTATCACCATTGTATTGTTAAACAAATGCTCATTTCGCACCAACCATAATGACTACAACGTTGCAAAGAAGGAAGTTTCCCAAAGGCTTTTCTCCAAGTTTCGGAATTTAGAGTCCATCCACCACCTTAGATGGGCAAATTATTAAGAGAAGAGCAATGATACGTACATACCCATCAACCACACCCCCTACCACTCTCCTCTCACATATGTGTGGAGTGACCAAATTATTAGGAACCTCTTTGTGGATCTCATAATTATGTATGTGTATCCACACAAAATAGAATTCCACACATATGTGAGAGGGGAAAAAGGAAATAATTCCAACCACTCCCCGTCCTTTGTTGGAGGTGTGATTGGTATGTGTATTCATTAATAGAATGTAGAGAAAAAAGATGGGAGAAAAAAGAAAGATAATCCACCTGTAACAAGTGGGGCTTTCGCTTCACCTGTATAAGACAATACAAAGCTCCAGTCAATTTATCGTATGAGGAATTTATAAAATTAAATCAAAACTTGTTTACTTTTTTTCATGAAGTTGCCAAGACCCAAGCATCAAAAACCCAACTTGAAGAAGTTAGGCTCCGTTTGTTTCCGTATAAATTATTTTACATGAAAAAATATTCCCGAAAAATCACTTATAAAATAATTTCGCGACTTTTATTTTTGTGTGCTTTGCTACCGTCAATAATGTTTTTTTTTTTTTTTTTTCCCCTTCGGCTGCACCATATCGAACTTTCAAGGTGAGTGAAGTAGGAAGATGAATTGAAAGGATATGAATTCGAATTTGAAGGTGAATTAAATTTGGCCATAAGTTATTTTTGTTGATTTGCTGTAAAAGGTTTTACTGAAGAAAATGTTTGACCTGTATTTTAGGTAGCCAAATAAAGGAAAATCAGAAAATCTTTTACCAGAAAATGTTTTCACCCAAAACAAACAAGGCTACCTGTAACTTTTTAATTAGTTGAAAAAGAAATAAAATTATAGCACGAGGATAAGTGAAGTAAATTAAACATTCTTCCTTTTCTTTTGAAGTATGACATGATGAGATGTACCTCTTGTTGTCGGTGGCTTAGGGTTAAAGCATTCGGTTTCATGCTTCTCGCTGTTGTTGCTACTACTCCGTCTGCAATACTTGCCTTCTTCTTCACATTTCCAACACTCTACTGGTACGTTCCACCCCCAACCGCCCAAGTTGCCAGGATACGCAAAGGATTGTAAGCCTATACATGGAACTGCTGGAATGGTATGCATCTTTGTGCAATTCAAAAGGTTTTGACGGATAAGATTCGAACCTATCAAGTAGAGATGGTGACCTGGACGGCTAAGGCATGGGAGCAGTGCATAGTTGTAATAATCATAATATGGATCTAATAAGGAGGGACAACTGAATATGTAGTATTCACAGAGATCTGACTGGAATATTCGTAGTAAGGGAGAGGAGGTGTTGAATATTAAGCTTAGGTTTTGATGCCGAAAACAACCGGAGAACTGGTATGTCAACTCCTGAGAACGGTAACTGATGTTTTGGACCACTGCCTTGAAAAATGGGAGATCAACCAGGGTTTCGCTATTGTTGGTAGGAGAGCAGGTTACAGCAAAGCCAGGCCCATAGCCACAACGTTCTGGTTGATGATCCTTTAGCCAGAACGGGAACCGGATTTCGGGGCCCTTGTCTCCACACATTGCAGGCTTGCACTCATCATCGTGATCGCGATCATGTGCTCCAGCTCCACCCCCTGTACGCGACAAGAAGAAGAATAAGAGCAAGAGGAAGATCAACATTTTGTTATTAGTTGTTGATGATCCACTGCTGTGGAGTTCTTTCATAACTTTATCTGCTGATTCTTCTTCAACTTAAAGGACCTCAAGTCTTTAATTGTGTCAAGGTGTTTTTCAATGTAGTATTCCCTCCGTCCATTCGTCCCTTTTTAAATGTTCACTACAATTTTGCGTGCTATTTTCAATTGTTTATATTAATTTCTCAATGTATATTATACAATGTAAATCTTATTTGATAAATCTCAATTATTTCTATAAGACAATAATTTTAAAAATATAAAAAATAACATATGTCAAGACATATATAATCCATTGAAAATGACACGTAGAACCATTGTGGATATTATTTTTTTATTAGCAAAGAAAAGATTTTCATATCATTCAAAATCATAGTATGAAATAGAAACCCTACAGTGACACTCCAGTACAGGAAGCATCATGAACAAAGGTAGTACCTCATCTATCACTATATTTCATCTCTCATTTTTTTCAAAAAAAAAGAAAAAGAAACAAACTCCAAAGTTGGTAAGGAAACCAACAAAAACACTTTTAAAAAAACCGAGCACCCAAATAAAAGGGCAAAGCCCAGCACCTAAAAAGAAACTGTCCAAAACAAAAAGGGAAAAAAAAACCGCTAAACCTAATCGGTCTACCCCCGACGAAACCCATTCTTCAACACCGCCCTGTGGCTTGCGTATACTATGTTACACATGTTTTTTTTTTTTATAAAGATGTTGTGCATTTTTGTTTAGCTACACAAGGATGTATCTTGGAAATTTATATAGCATTAATAGTTTCGGATGATATGCATATTTCTGATGCGTGAAATGCATATTTTCATTCTAGATTCACGACTATTATGGGTGATTTGTGTATTTTTTAAATATTGTGATATGTTAAAAAATTCACGACCACTACAACAATCTCCTCTTATATATGTATTTCGTTCAATCCTCCTAATACTATTACTCCTTCCGTCCCGATTTATTTGTCCACTTTTTGACTTTTTGAGAGTGTTTGACCTCTCAAAAAATTGGTTATAATTTTCAATTTGTAATATTTTTAATATGCAATATGAATCTTGTTTGATAGATCTCAATTAGTTTTATTATACAAAATCTTCAAAATCATAAAAAATATTATAAAATATAAGGTATAAGTATATTTTTGAAAAACACGTATTTCGACAATTAGACAAATAAATTGGGACGGAGGGAGTATACCACAAGATATATGTAAACTTTTACCATTACCATTAAGTTACCTGATAACTTATTCAAAACCTTGACAAGTACACTAAAATACTCGTACATGGAAAGATTCCTTAGAAGGATACAGATTGAAGACTGGTCACGTTAAAATGGTCAGAGGAAGCAATATTGATCATACTCTCTCTCTCTCTCTCTCTCTCTCTCTAAACTTATATCCTTCCTATGTCGAGCAGAAGGCTTCTCTCCGATGTCTACAAAACCCATAGTCTTCTTCTTCTTCTTGCCCTGTTTTTGGGCAACTGCTATGCTCAAACAAGTTCCAATTGTGTCTCCTCTTGTGGAAATATCCACAACATCAGGTCCCCATTTCGACTGAAAGAAGATCCAGAAAACTGCAGAAACAAGAAATACGAACTGGAATGCGACCACAATCGTCCTGTACTGTACTTGAATTCCTCTGCAAAATACTACGTCCACGCCATCAACTACAACAACTACACAATCCGACTAGTCGATTTCGGCTTACAACAGGGAAATTGCTCCTCACTCCCTCTTTATTCTTTATCAGATCCCAACTTCACTTATGCTTACGAATACCGATCTGCATTAGAGTTCCCTTACGGATTCTATTATTCTTCTGCGGCTTATATTTTTTACCGTCATCATCCAATCCCATGGGATATGGCTGTGGCACTCTGGGTAGATTGTGAAAAGCCAGTAAAATCTCGATTCTACACGGAAAGTAATACTACTGCTTCTAGTTGTATTGATAAAGCAACTTCTTCTTCTTCTTCTTCACTCTCTTCTGGGGAAAAGAGACGCTATTCTTACTTTTTGTTCGGAAGCTTAAAACTTTCCGACGTGGCAGATCAGTGCAAAATAGATGAGATACTTATAACAACATGGTGGTTGCCAGCTGATAAAAGCCAAGCAAACATTTCCTACTCGGATTTCCACAGTAAATTGGAGTATGGGTTTGAGCTTTCCTGGCTGCCCTCTCTCTGTGACCAATGCCTAGAGCAAGGGCAGTATTGCGAAATTGGGTCCAATTACCGCGCCAATTGCTACAAATTCTGCGATTATGGGCCCGCCAAAAACAGGACCTTTCGATGTGCGTAAGATTTCCTATTCCATACCTTAATTAATGTGAACTCTACTACGCTACTTAAGCTTAATTAATGTAAACTCTACTATGCCACATAAGTAGCATAGTAGTCATGAACTTATACAAATTAAGGCTACAAAATAATCATCTGTGTCCAAATGTTTTTATACCTTGAAAGTGCTAGGTACCTGAAAAAAGAGCCACCAAGTTATACCAAATAGATTTTTAGAGGTATTTATTATCGCTAATAAACTTTTATTAACGATTATAAATACCTATTCAGGGTAATTTCGGAATGTATTTTTCAAGGTATCCAACATTGCACTGGGACTAACAGCACAAATATTTCCACAATAAATTGCATTTGCGTCATTGGGACTAACAACACTGTCACTTACTACAAAGTACTGCTATAGCTCCTTGGAAAACAGTCCTTTCGATGTGCATAAGATTTCCCAGTCCATACCGTCATGTCACATGTGATCTCTGCTACGCCCCATGGGTTGTAGTAATACTGGACTGATATCCAGTTCAATTTCCCTTCCTTTTGGTCCGGTTCTGTTTCGAGGCATTTGTGAGCTCTTTTAGGACTTCTAACCATTAATGATTGAAATCATTCACTTTTTAGAGTTTACCGACAAAATTAAACACGTTGAAAATCTCATCAATCGGATACCATTTGATTTTTGTTAAGTGGGTTGCAATTCAGTGTTACACATTTATTTGTGTACAAACTTAATACATTTTGAAATCATATCAAATGTTATCCGATGGACGTGATTTTCGATGTGATCAATGTTCTTGGCGAGCCATAAAAAGTGACCAATTCTTTTTTTTTTGAAAGGCAAAATAATTTATTAATCTTTGAAATTATTAAAAAGATTAAAAGGACCAAGCGGGAAGGGCATCACAATCAAAAGAATGAGGCCCCGTTCCGGAACGTAAAATAAGTCCTTATTTTTTAAGAATGCAATTTCAAGCTAAAAAATAATGGGCTTATTAAAATATAAAAATATGCAATATAGATCTTCTTTAAAAGATCTCGATAAGATCTTTTATACGGTGCAAAAAAAATTTAAAAATTATTTTTTATTTACACTATTTTTTAGTTTAAAAATGTAAAATAAGTATTTATTTTTTAAGAAAGAATTCTGGAACGGGGCCTGAATCTCAACTAAGTTGACACCCAAACCCTTGACAATCATGTGCCAAGCAAGGCCCAAAAGAAAAATGGTTAACAAGAAATCAACCGAATAGAATATGAGAAAACGAAAATTGCCACAGAAGACCCATAACTGTAAGCGGTTCAGAACTAAAACCAAAGGGGAAGACAGCATCTTGAGCGTTAAATATCTTTGTAACGCTTGAACACAGCCATGTAGAGCAAAACCTTGTTGTAGGAGGAGAGTCTGAATGAGTTGAATTGAAGCAGAAGCATGAAACAGGTTGGGCTCCCCATCACAGAGTAGAAGACGCCATCATCACCATTGTTGAAGCCATAATCACAAAGAGTAGATCAAATTAGGTACATCTCCTCACACTTCCTTGTAATTTCCTGTAAATAGAGCAAGAAATCCCCATCCGAATTGAAATTCAATTTCAACACACTCCCCCATCCCACATTCCCACCTCTTATCCAGATATACACCCCCCATCACCTCTTATACCCACTCAATTTTGACTCCCCCAACCCCCCACCCCCCCACACCCCCCCCCCCAACGTAGTCGACCTAAACCTCTCAAAGCCTCTCAATTATGGACACACCCCATCCCTTTGAACACCCCTGTCCCCTTTTTTGTGTACTGCCCCTATTTTCATGTGCTCCAGAAGTGATTACACCCCCATTAGAAGAAGAATGCATTGCCCACGCACATCACCCCTTTTCTCCCTCTTACCCAAGCCTCAGATGTTCCATTCATTGAGGCTTTGGAAAGACACCCTTTACGATTTTAGGAATGGAAAATTAGAGATGACGTGCAGCCCTCTCCTCATCTTGTATTTCCATTTCGAAGATCTTGCTTACAACTTCATCTTCATCACCATCATATTTTAAGCCCATGATTTTGTTCAAGGTCCACGCTGCTTGAGCTTCATTAAGCAGAATCCTATTGCGATTTGCAATACCACGCTTAGATATAGAAACTCAGAGTGCAAGGGCTGCAGCAGCTGATCTGTAGATTGCGTTTTTTCCTTTTTTCCTTCTTCTTCCAGCTAATGGAGAGCTGACTTGTTTTGAAAATCCCAAATCTCTTCAATGGGTTTCTTCTTGTTTTTTCCTTTTCTGACTGGGGTTGATTTTCTGCCGTGCTCAGTATTACAGTTGAGAGTTGGAGACCTTTCAGCCTCCAGGCAAACCGAGTCAATTCTGCGAATAGGTGGGCTAGGATGCAGGGCCAAACTTACAGAATTGCATTGAAGCCCATTAAGGTTGAAATTATTGTGTTTTGAAGGCCCAATATCACCCAAAAGGCCCATAGTGAAATTGAAAGTTTGAATTTTGTGGCAACCCTCCACGCCTAACTTGAAGCCACCAAATCATGATTGAGTCCCTCACAGCCACCAAATCATGATTGCAAATAACGTTTCTCTCTATGGGGGAGCGATCCTGCATGTGAATCAGGATTGTTGTGGTCTAGTCACATGTCTTAAGATTGTGTGGAATATGAAATTGTCTGTCTCCAAATTAATGTTTCTATATCCTTGTCATTGCACTTTCAGTCACATGTTTTAAGATCGTGGATTAGAATAAATTGGGGCATCATACCACTGAAAATATTCCAATGAAACAAACAAGAAAATTTGAGGTTGAAACAATCTTTCGGTATTGTATTTTGTTCCAATCCAGGATTTGTTACGTAATTTATAAAAACTCAGACGAGTAGCTAAACAAAACTACGTGAATTTCGAGATGTTTCAACTTCTGTTTGCGATTGTAACTCGTTCCCTCGAAACTGCAGGTCGCTTGGAGATTTTCTACAATGGTAACTGTTCTCTATCTCATCTGTTTTAATTTCTACCCTTTTAGTGCCCAGTATGTTATTAAAATATTGCTATAACCCGCTATATATAGCTAGCCACAAGTATACCAGCATTAAATAAATCACTTTGCTCGACCCCGATTAGTTTTATTTTGGGTTTGTAATAATGGTTCAACCAGTGGATAAAACACAAAAAAGGTTCAACAAGACTGGTTTTTCAGCTGAAATACTTTTATCCAATAATCGATGTAATTTTTTTTTCACTTTTTTCATAGCAATATGGTAGTAGTACATACCGTGGTTGTGGTGGAAGCGAAAAATCTGGTTCAAAATGGTCGCTTCTTGGGGTTGTGCCCAAAGACGCTCTGGCGTTATCTATTAAGTGAAATTATTCAAAAGTCCGAGAGCACTGCCAAGGTGGTGCTCCGACTCACTCCGCAACTACACATTTCCATGAGGTCTCGTTGCAATTCTAATGGCTCCGTCTTCTAACTCCTTAAATTGCGCGTCTGAATTTATCTTAAACTGGTAAATGTTTCCTAGATTGAGTAATAATTTCACTACTGAACTACTAAACTTCCTTTGTCGGTTGACCAAACCATATGCATATTTATTGCAGAATATTTCATTCCTGGATACAAAGTTCGTGGGTTCGATGTCACAGGTGAGATCTATCACTGTTCGTTCTTTATATTACCCAAAAACTTGAGAAAATCACTTGGAAATGGATTTAGAATAAACTGAACCATAACTCTACGATATTGGTGGAAGTGGCAGAGACCTGGAAGTTCCATTTTTCTGTTTCTTTTTTTTTTTTTCCCGTATTAATTGGTCATATTTTGTATTCTTTGACCAGGATGGATCATTTTAGGAAGAACTTCATGTGGGATGCTATGCCTATGGGCATTTTTAATATATAAGTTTAGAAGAAGGACATTTATCAATGTTCGATACCGTTGAAGACTTCCTACAAGGTCAAAACAACCTGATGCCGATTAGGTACTCGTATTCCGAAATAAAGAAGATGAGCAGAGGTTTCAAGGACAAGTTGGGGGAAGGAGGCTATGGTTCCGTATACAAAGGAAAGCTTCGAAGTGGTTATGTCGCGGCAATAAAGATTTTAGGAAAGCCCAAATCCAATGGCCAAGAATTCATCAATGAAGTTGCTACCATTGGAAGGATTCATCATGTCAATGTGGTCCGACTAATCAGATTTTGTGCTACGAGATCTAAACGAGCTCTTGTTTACGAATATATGCCTAATGGTTCTCTTGAGAAATACTTATTTTCTCAAGAAGGAAACATCTCCTTGAGTTGCAAGCAAATGTATGACATTTCCGTTGGAGTGGCATGTGGGATCGAATATTTGCACCAGGGTTGTGACATGCAAATCTTACATTTTGACATCAAGCCTCACAACATTCTTTTAGATGAGAATTTCAATCCAAAAGTGTCAGACTTTGGGCTTGCGAAACTATATTCAACAG
The DNA here is from genome assembly GCA_019656835.1 of Rhododendron ovatum. Classification (NCBI taxonomy): domain Eukaryota; kingdom Viridiplantae; phylum Streptophyta; class Magnoliopsida; order Ericales; family Ericaceae; genus Rhododendron; species Rhododendron ovatum. Next base: position 18,600,368 of record CM033795.1, on the reverse strand, counting down.
ATAATAGCATGGTGTCTCTTACTGCAGCAAGAGGAACAGTGGGCTACATGGCTCCAGAGTTGTTCTACAAAAATATTGGACGTGTTTCGTACAAAGCTGATGTTTATAGTTATGGAATGTTGTTGATGGAAATGGCAGGTAGAAGGAGGAACTTGAATGCATTTGCCGATCAGACAAGCCAAATTTACTTTCCTTCATGGATTTATGACCAATTCAAAGCAGGAAAGGAAATCGAAATGGGAGAAGCCACGGAGGAGGAAAGGGAGATGGTGAGGAAGATGGTTATAACGGCACTATGGTGCATCCAAATGAGGCCTAGCGATCGTCCTTCGATGAACAAAGTTCTAGAGATGCTCGAACGGAAACGTTGAAGCTCTTGAAATGCCTCCCAAGCCTTTCTTAACTCCTCAAGAGATGCCAATTGAAGATCAATGAACCAATTTGCATCTTTATGTATTGAGTTGCTCATTTTACTAGTTGTAGTCCTATACTAAAGGTCACGACATCCTCTTATTCTCCTAGTTGGTTGGCATTGCCCATTCTAGCCAGTTGTAGCTTTATGTATTTGGCTTGTCTTATATATTGAGTTGCTCATTCAACTTTTGTGAGCACATATATACATAATGATAGTTTTCAAGCAGCTCGCTTATGAAAATAGCATGGGAATAAATTCAATCGCCAAGTTGATCCAGTGACTTGATTTCGAGGTGGTGTATGTGTTTTGTGATTAGTTTGATATATATAATTGAAGAGAACTAGAGAAATCCTCAATACATATATCCGTTCTTTCACGCTACATTTTCAAGAGAACTAGATATTAGTTTGTCCTATTTTGTAGAAGTTCCAACTAGCGTTTATGGCGGATCAAAAAAAAGTAAAAAAGTAGTGTGTTTATGAAACACAATCTTCGTCAAGAAAACGGAACTGGGAGCTCTCGCGAGCAAACCGTTAGCGCTTTCCTCTAGCTAGGCTAGCTTGACACCTTTCTCCTTGCCCCCTGTCACTCCTACACTTGCTAGTAGGCCAGCTCTCTTAGTCCAGCCTTGTTTCTATAAATGAGAAGTCGGCAATGGATTCAAGAGAAGAGCCCTAAACACTTAAAAAGTTAAAAAAAGTCTTTACGAATCTAAATAATTGTTTCTCCAATAGGAGGAGTGTCGCTCGAAAAATTAGAATTAATTTCTTGCAAGAACGTATCATTTTTTGTCCAGTAGGAGAGTAAAATATTAATATCTTTCTTCTTCTTTCTCCCCCCAGGCTTCACACCCTTGTATATATAGCGGTGGGAGGGGAAGGCCTCTATACTTTTCTCTTTGTTTTGTTTTTCTTCTGTCTCTCCAGGTCAACAACTACTCATTCGATCTATGAGAGTTTTGTCTCTCGTTTTCTTGAGAGTTTAGTTTCGTCTTTGGACGAATAAGTGTCTACAGACCAAGTTCTTTCAAAGACAATATTGTTTCACAATGATATCCGTGCCAACATTGCTCTTACCCTACATGATGTTTTTCGCAGAGTAACTCGAGGAGTCTTGTCAAGTTTTTAAGAAGTTCATTAATACGTTCATACTTGGTTGGAGTCCATGTGCTTGTTGTCTTTTATCTTTGGCTAATACTTTATCTTTTTTGAGACTGTTGATTTTAGGCATGAATATAAAGTAGATCGCAAGTACCATTATTTGTGTTAGGCTCAACATTTGAGTCATGGTAAAAGGCATTGATTGTCTTGTATTTTTCTCGTTGGCAATAGTTTGGCTTTGTCTAAGATATATATTTCAAATGACCTTTGTTATGTAAGTGCCGCTAATCTTCTCCATTTTGTAGAGAGAGAGAGAGAGAGAGAGAGAGAGAGAGAGAGAGAGAGAGAGAGAGAGAGAGAGAGAGAGAGAACAGTATTACAGAAAGTGAGGACAATGAAGGTAAGAGCATCTCGCGATCCACAAAAAATTAAGAACACTGAATAGGGAAAATTCAACTTTCACCCCCTGTGGTTATCGCCATGTGCGGATACCTCCCTCATAATTCAAAACTGACCACATAACCTACTTATGGTTTTGAAAATGTGCGGATAGACCTTCTACCGTCTTGTTTTCCATCTATATTAAAGGAGGTGTATCTCACACGCCTCTAGAATGTAATCTGAGTCATTCTCATAATGTATTAAATAAAGAATAAAGTATATCTGTAAAAAATCATCTCGATCAGGCATCAATAACCTGGTGATCTAATATTTAGTAAATTCAAATTTGAAATTTTTATTTCATAACAAAACTGATTCGACCATGAGCTTTTATTTTTTGATTGACTTGAATTTTGGCATAGATGTAGTTCTCGTCAAAATTTACAATATCAACGGTTTGAATTCAATTTTTGGTATAGGGGATGGTGTGGTTAGATTTAAAAAAGAAGAAGAATCAAGGGACATAATGAGGGTATATCGGTCTTTTAATATGGATGAAAAATATGATGGCAGGGGGTCTATCCGCACATTTTCAAAACCACAGGTAGGTTATGTGGTCAGTTTTGAACCATGAGGGGGGTATCCGCACATAGCGATAACCACAGGGGGTCAAAGTGGATTTTGCCCCATCGAAGGGCTCAAGCATCAAACTTCTATCCTCTGTTTGAAAATTTGAAGTATAAAATATCATATTACAAACATACACTTTACCTTCAAGCTGTTTAGATGATGACACTTAATGATAACCGAGGCCTGACAGGTCACTTGTTGATCTTTGCGCGATATCATCCAAAACCTTTGAACTTGTATTCATTCGCTCAAACATATTGTTAGCAGTAGATAGTTCAATTTTCAATTTTTATCTTGCATTCCTTCCAATTGTTTTTGCACCTTTACCAACTCCATACTAGTTTTCATATATTTTTTTACCCAATTTGAGATTAGTCTCCATGACTATTAGACTTTTATCATAAGTTGGTCATATGTTTCTCTTAGTTGCTTACCGTTCTTAAACTCATATCCATCCTCTTCCTCTTCCTCACTATCATCCGAAGAATCAGTATCACTAGTTTGTGAGTTTAGAGAAGCCCCAAAAGCATGTAATTTGAATAGTCACTTTGTTCTTCCTCCGATTCATTGCATTCACCATATATCATCATCGCAGGTTAAGCTAACCTTGAGGTTAGTATTCTCTTTAAGTTTGCTAGCACATTTCTGAGTCATGTGCCCATAACCTTGGCATTCAAAATAATTTGGACCTAAAGGAGTTGCCCTTTTTTTTTTTGAAACTGTCAATTTCATATCATATTCAAACTGTCAGTTCCCTTATTCCCTTTCTTTTCCTTCCCATTTGAAGATTCACCTTTTCCCCAGTCGTTATTTTTCTTATTTCTAAAATCAATTTCAGTCGGTTTTTTCTTAAAAAAACTTTTTGAATTGTTTTAAACAAAGCCATTGCTTCAAAATCATATATATTCATCGTCACTACCTGAATCTTTATTTTCTTATCGGGAGCTAGAAAAAGAGATCAATTTAGTCAAAGGTTTTGTTTTAGTTTTATAAGATTCAGAATGCATCATGTCTGCTTTGTATGTTTGAAGAATACCTACAACCTCTTCAACAGATTACTTTTTAAGTTTTTGCTTCCCTCGGAGCATAGTAACTTTAGTGTTAAGCCAAATTCAGGTAAAGATCGCAAATTTTTTTAATAACTCTAAACAAAGGAATGGGTTCACCTAGAGTTTCATAGCTATTGACAATAGAGATTAGCTTGGAGTAAAACTGATTAAAAGTCTCTGCTTCTTCCCTTCTAATTAATTCAAATTCAGTTGTGAGCCTTTGCAATTTAGATTGTTTAACCACATAAGTCCCTTCATGACAAGTCACTAAAATATTCCATGCTTCCTTAGCAATTTCACAATTAGCGATTTTGTTGTGTTCAGTTAAGCCCACAACGCCAAACAAAATATCTACAGCACGGTTCTTGGCTTGTAACTTAGCCTTTTCCGTCTTTGACAATTCAGAAATACTTTTGGGCACATCCTGATTTTCTACAGTCTTTGTAGGATTAAAGCCTTTAACTTAAGAACTCCGTATTTCCTCATCAGCAGACCTCATAATTGCCCTTATCCTAGACTTTCAATAATCAATATTTTCACTATTTAGAATAGGAGTGTGCAATTGGAAGACAGGTTCATATTCGTGTTTGATCATGTTCATCGTTTTAATGCATGAAGGATCCACTCAAGAAATAACTTATCTAATCAGAATAGCAACCTGCTCTGATACCAATTGAAAACCTATTTTGCTACTAACCCAATAATCAAGTAATAATAGGAACAAAGAGTAACGATTGATGAACACAAGCGATATACGTGGAAAACTCCTGAAAGGGTAAAAACCATGGGAAGCAATCAAGCACTATAAAACTATGTAGTTATAAGCAGGGACGGACGGACACAAAGGCACGTGCCTCCGGTCAATTTAAGAAAAAATTACAAAAAGCAACCAAAAAGTGAAAAGCAACCAAAAAGTGGGTTACGTTTTCTCTCTCGTTCGTTTGAGAAAGAAAAGGAGCATAGGCACCGACCGGCCGCCTAATCCAACCCAAGACTCACCATCACCAATTGCTGTCGTCTGTCGCCGACCCAACCCACCAGGCAACAGGAAGTCACCACTGAGGTCTCTCTTTCTTCCCCACCCCCCCTCCTCTCAGTCTCTCTAACTCTCACTATCTCTGGACCAGATCGATTTTGTATATATTTATATATAATAATATACATATCATATGTATGCTATGTGTCGGACGGTCGGATGGTGATGTCGTGAATCTCGTGAATATTTACTACAAGTCTATAATATACTGAGATGTGAATTTGTGATACATATATTATAGTATATATGCACATCCTCTGGCCCATTTACATAGGAATTTTTAATTCGGATGTTTATACCGATGCTCTGGACTATCAATGAAGGAAGCATGGTAATATGCATATAAATTGATTTGGGTCTCTAGGCCTGCCCTCTCTGATGTCATTTGGCTTTGATTTGGGGGCATGGTTCTACAACAAAACGTCCTTGTAGCTCCTCGGTTCTTGGAGGTTTAGGGGGATCACTGTTTAAGTGGTATTCTGAGAGTAGCCACTTTGTGTATATATTGTTAAAGGTTAGGTCTGTCTCCAATCATCCCTGCTTATACCCCCAATGATTGGGGACTAGATGGGTTATGTTATATTGTTGTTGTTGTTGTATGTTTATATACATTGAATTTAGGGCTTTTGCTTCCAGTTTTCGAGCTTTCTAATTAGGGCATTTTGCTCCAGTTTTCAAGCTTTCCAATTAGGGCTTTTTCTGATATATGTGATTTTAATTAGGGTTTTTTTATACTGATTTTAGGGATTTTCAATTAGGGCTTTTTTATACTGATTTTAGGGCTTTCCGGATACCTTTGTTGATACGTATGTTCTATTTATCTTTGTAGCAATATATACTATGGAGAAATACTTCATACGAAAAATGTTTTCTCTCTCGTCAAGATATGAAAACTTGGCGGGGACAATTGTGAGAATGCAAATGGAAAAATGGAACTACTTACGGATGAATATGTTAGTTTTTGTGCTTATATATGTTTAGAAACTTTTGGAAGCATTGTGCTTTTATGTTTAGGAACTTTTGAAAGCATTGTGCTTATGTCTACGAACTTTTGGAAGCGTGCAAGGTATTATAGAACATGTTGCGAAGTCTAGTTTAATATTATTGTGCTTGACGATAAATTTTTGTTTATGGTAGGAGAAATTGGTGCCCTCACTATTGGGATTTCTTGAATCCGTCCTTGGTTACAAGTAATCTTACCTCACAATTTGAATCCTCACAATCACCCTAAGACCTACTTGCCGAATCACTCATTCACCACACTTAGTGCTTGACTGCCGCTACCTTAAATCTACAAGCCTTCCAAGATACTTTTAGAAATCCACTGAAGGATGACTCAAATATTTGAATTGATGAAGTGAAAAACTTCTTGGAGTTACCATTGTGTATTAATGATCGAAAGATTTCATTTGTACTCCAATACTCAAATGAACAAAAAACCTCTTCACTAAAGCAAAAAATGTGGCGACATCTTTTTCTTTTCTTCTTCTTTTTTGTTACTACTAGCTATGGAAGCACCTCACTTGGTCCACATTCCTCATATAGATACACTCTTCTAGGTCTAACCAATCTGTTTTCCCACCGTGGCTTAGTTGAAGGTGCATCAATTTCAATGCAAATCTTTCCATGTGAGCACAAATTTCTTTCCTTCCAAGGACACTATTCTTTCATTTTCTGCCCATGGAAACACTCACTCTCAGGTTACATAAAAGACTCTTTCCACTCAAATCCTATACAGACTTGCTACGCTTAGAACGATAGAAAGAAATTACAACTCGATAAAGAACGGGATACAAGAGAAAATATGTTTATCAATGTAACTGTAAACCAAAAAAATAGTGCTGCTTTTTGGAGCTAACAAGAATTAGGGATTCTAATTTTTTATGAATAAAAAATCAAAAGTGTTGTGCCAAAAATGAAATTGACAACATAACAAATCAACAAGCGATAAACAAGTATAAATAAAATGAGTGGCGCAGATCATTGTTTCGAGACAAGAGACAAAATGTGTATGTACGCGATGTATGTACACCTATAGAAAAGTTGTACTCCCTCCATTCATTTTTCAGTGTCCTGTTTCGTAATTCCAACTTATTAAAAAGACATCATCATTATATCTTTCGCATCAACTTTTTCCTCAACTTTCCCTACTTACCCATCATCATTACACTTTTACTCACTAATTTTTCAAAATGGAATCTACTTTTAGGGACAAAATAGATAATGCACCAATTTTTACCCACTAACTTTACAAAATGGACATTTATTAAGGGACAACCCAAAATGGAATACTGGACTTTAAATAAGGGACAGAGGGAGTAGTTAAATTGGCTTTTTTTTTTGAAAGGAAATTTTTTTTATATTGTCAGAGCATCTCCACTCGTTACTTAGATTTTTATCCAAATTTAAATAAAAATGGTAAAAATTGATTTGGTATGAAGTCTTGACTCCTGAACTCATATTTTACTCAAATCTCATCCATTCACCACCATCATTGCCCATCACTGCCACCGCTCCACCAAAATCCAGTTGCCTCTGAGCACGGAGCACCCTCATCTCTCTCTCTCTCTCTCTCTCTCTCTCTCTCTCTCTCTCTCTCTCTCTCCACGGCTTCAAATACTCAGAACCCTAGATCGGTCTTGTTGCCCATAACCCAAAACGACCACCACTAGCAACCCCACGACCACCACCACTAATGCCAACCACCGTCACAACCACCACTAGCAACCCCCACCTATTACCACTAGTAACGATCCTGAAAATTTGGTGAAAGATTTGGGTCAATACCAAATTCGGTGAAGAATTTGAGTAAAAACCAAATTTGGGAAGGGTTTGGGTAAGGAATGGAAGTGGATTTTGGGTTTCTTTTTTTTTTTTTTACTCAAATTTGAGTTTGAGTAAGGTTTGGGGATGCTCATACAGAGATCAAAATGAGAAGAAATGATGGTATTAAATTCTATGCAAAGATTAGAATATCCCCCATCCTCTTTGGGGCCGCCGGTTTCGCTCACAAAATATTTGACACAACAGTAATCGAAGCTTCACACGAATAATCGGAGCCGTTCAATTTGTTTAAAACATATTTTTAAGGGATCTCATAATAACTCAACTCATTTGGATGTTGGTAAGGGTTTGATTAGTTCATTCAATTTTATGCTATCGAATTTGACAGGAACCAACTAAATGACCTAATCAAACACTTACTGATATTTGAATGAGTTGATTTTTTTACAAGAACCCTTTAAAAATATGATTTAAATAAATTGAACGACTCCGATCATTGGTGTAGAACTCCAAAATGAGTCCCACAAAAAACTTGTGTCCAATTTTTTGTGAACGGAACGAGCCCCATCTTTCAAAGTTGAAGTGCCTTGTAAAGTTCAAATTTTGTAACCGATCAAAGCAAAAAATAAACCGAGTGACCAATCCGCACTCACTCTCACTTTGTCTGTCTATCGACGCCAGGGTTTGAGATTCTTCTCCTCTAGAACTACGCGTGGTCCGGTGAGTAACAACCAACGAAGTTTTGTTCCTCCTTTTTCCTCCGATTCTGTAAGTTCTACTTCTTTTCTCCTCACTTTCTTTTAATTTCGTTCTGCTCTTACTGATCCTGTCAGAATTCATAAATTTTGGCGGTGGGTTTTTTCCCAGTTCTCTCTGAGCATCCGCAATGGGAATAATCAAAACCAATAACTAAAATGTGTCACGTCAGCATTTGATTATTCATTTAGTTCATAATCAAACTTAACAATCTCTACCTCCACATTAGTTATTTTTGCATCCCTAACCAAAAAATCCCCACACAATGCACATATGTCCAATCACAAACGAGTTCCAATCACGCACCCGACCACACCAAATTATTCGTCTCGATGAGACGATTCCAATGTAGAGTGTTTTTGAGTTTTTGAGTTTGGTTATTGATAAAAGTTGTTAAGTTTGGTTATAGAATGAGTAGAATTTGATTATTTGCTAAAGACTTGTAACTTTGCTCATTACAATGTCGGGTGTTTTTTGAACATTGTTGTTAAGTTTGTTTACCCACACCCATTTACCTATTACAATGGGGAAGCTCTGAGGTTAGTATTTTCTAAAGAAAAATGTCTGTGCCCAAAACCCAAAGCACGAGTAAAACGGGAAGCATCGCCTATTCTAACCCAATATGGCAATATATTTGGGTTAAGTCACTGATATCAACCAGTGAGTATGTTGCAATTAATGAATTGCTAAATATGTGGTGCCTGCAAATGCTCTTTGATTAGGGGACTTTCTGGCCGGTCCTATCTGTGTGAAGAATAGCCTAGTAGGTCATGTCCAAAGAGTCTATAGCCCAGTAAGTCTTCACCACCCCACTGCCACCACCATCACCACCACCATCACCACGCCGCCGCCACCACCACCACAATTAACAGTGTTAATTTTTGTTTAAATTAACAGTCAATTCATATAACTTCCTGCACTCTATAGGAAAAGGATTTAGTGGGCTACGGAATTGAAAAACAGGACCGTTCTAGAATTAAATCTAGAATTAACTCCTTTGATTGCCCATTAATAATGGGCCATTATCTTCGTTGTCCTGGGTTTAAGGTTCCATAATAGCCCCAGGCATTTCTTATCTTAAATAGAGTAAAGGTCCATAGCCTCTCATCTATACAAAGCCTCTGATTTCTATTAAATCATGCTTAAGCTAGAAATTCATTTTGATCTTATACTTCCTTTCTTTATGAGTCCATTCATACACTGCATAGAGTCCTGCTAATGGTACCGACCATTAACCAACTGAAATCGTACCGACGGTCGTGCCGGGACGTCTCCGGCCATCGGACGGTCGATTTGAGCCGTCCAAAAATTCTTAAAAAAAAACCCGAAGGGGCTCACACAGGAATCAATGGCATCTGATGTGTGTAGGGTGATTGGATCTATACACGGATGCCGTTGATTCCCGTAAGGGCCCCCTCGGTTTTTTTTTTCTTCGCATTTTTGGATGGCTCGGATCGGAGACGGCCCGGCGCGGCCGTCGGTACGATTTCGGTGAGGGTTTTGGTCGGTACCATTAGACTTTCTGCACTGCATATTCAGCAAGTTGTGCAAGCCTACATCACTTTTGGCCCACATGAAACAACAAGAAGACTTGACAAATGACTGCTCTGTTTGTTTTTTTTTTTTTTTGTTTTTATTCGATAGTGAGATTGTTTGGGTCAGCTTACGCGCAACTTGACTATTCCCCTTTCCAGTCCACTCAAAGCAGGCCATCCACATCGGAACTAGGGGATTCACAGATATTTCTCTCTTGTTGTCTGGTCTAAAGAAGTTGTCAAGTTTCGAACTCAGAATGTTTGATTTACAGCTCATCCTTGTTGCCACTGGAATTCTGCCATTGGGTATAGCAAGTCCTCTATGTGGCTTTCCCCTCAGAGAAAACAGAATCATCCAGATAGCTCGAATCAGAATGATCCTATATACATTATCTAGCCCAAGTACCAATATACCCAGATGGTAGTTGAAATGAAAGAAAATAAAATACCAGATGGTAGTTGGAGGGCTTGTAATCATAATTTGAATGCTATTTGTGACTGTTTAAATGCTATAATTCAGATCATAGGAACGGTTAGAGTTCACAATGCAGATAAGGTTTTGACGGGGAACCTTCGGAAAGTTATTTCACGAATGCCCCTTTTTTAGTCAACCACCTCATCGACTTGTGAAAAGAGCTATATTTTCTTCTGTTGAGGAAATAAATCCCACATTGCTTGGGAGTGGAATGAGTGATCACTTAATAACATATGGGACCTCTTCACTCATTGCCAATTGGTTTTGAGATGGATATAAAGTTTCTACATGGTATCAGAGCGGAGCCCATTCCACCCCACATTTTAAAAATTAATAATCCACACCCCACGATGACAGATCAGCAAAAAGGCTGCACGATGATAGGACCCAAAAGTGGCCACACGTGACAGACCTCAAATGCGGCTGCACGTGAGGGGGGATGTTGAGGAAATGAATTCCACATTGCTTGGGAGTGGAATGGGTGATCACTTAATAACATATGGGACCTCTTCACTCATTGTCAATTGATCTTGAGTTGGATATAAAGTTTCTACATGGTATCAGAGCTAGACTTTCGGAGGCTTTTCCCCTTTGTTTGTGCCATAGTTGCACGTTGTTTCATTGTGATCCGAGTGTTCCGGATCCTTTGTTAACCTCTCCACGTGCGAATCGGGGGTCGCACGTGCGGGGGAGTGTTCCCACATCGCTCTGATACCATGTAGAAACTTTATATCCAACTCAAGATCAATTGGCAATGAGTGAAGAGGTCCCATATGTTATTAAGTGATCACTCATTCCACTCCCAAGCAACGTGGGATTCATTTCCTCAACATCCCCCCTCACGTGCAGCCGCATTTGAGGTCTGTCACGTGTGGCCACTTTTGGGTCCTATCATCGTGCAACCTTTTTGCTGGTCTGTTATCGTGGGGTGTGGATTGTTAATTTTTAGAATGTGGGGTGGAATGGGCTCCGCTCTGATACCATGTAGAAACTTATATATCCAACTCAAGATCAATTGACAATGAGTGAAGAGGTCCCATATGTTATTAAGTGATCACCCATTCCACTCCCAAATAATGTGGGATTCATTCATGTAGAAACTTTATATCCATCTCAAAATCAATTGGCAATGAGTGAAGAGGTCCCATCTGTTATTAAGTGATCACCCATTCCACTCCCAAGCAATGTGGGATTTATTTCCTCAACATCCCCCTTCACGTGCAGCCGCGTTTGAGGTCTGACACGTGTGGCCACTTTTGGGGGATTTATTTCCTCAACATCCCCCCTCACGTGCAGCCGCGTTTGAGGTCTGACACGTGTGGCCACTTTTGGATCCTATCATCGTGCAGCGTTTTCGCTGGTCTGTCATCGCGGGATGTGGATTGTGAATTTTATAAAATGTGGGGTGGAACGGGCCCCGCTTTGATACCATGTGGAAACTTTATGTCCATCTCAAAACCGATTGGCAATGAGTGGAAGGATCCCAAATGTTATTAAGTGATTACCCATTCCACTCCCAAGCAATGTGGGACTCTATTTCCTTAACATCTTCTACTCTTTGTTCAGTTACAGAGGATGTACATCATTTTGTTTATGATAGGAGTTCTATGAATATGGAAGTACTTGCAGACACAACACTTGGTCCTATTTTCTTATACTAGTTTCATTTGGCTGTCTTGCGAACTGCTTCCCATAACAAAAAACAATAATGACATGGGTCCAACAGAACACAAGAAGAAAGCATAACAAAAAAACAAGACACTAACTGAGCTTAAAACAACAGATGCAAATGATAGGCCGAATTATAAGATGACACAATAAGAACCATATTTCAGTTGCTGAACGAATAGTGTGCAATATTCATCCATTTTTACTTAGAAGGAAATTTTACAAGTATTGAAGAAAGGTAATTATCTGCTATATTCTCTGTCACACGTGCATTAATGATCAAAGCATGCTTCAAATGCCAGCAGCCCAGAGTCTTTTTGTTTTCGACAAGAAGGAAAACCCCCCGCAAAATTATCAACCCAAGGCGGATATCTTCCTAGTCTTGAAGAATCACAAAAACCCAAGTAAGATTTCCTTGAGCTTTCTTTCACAGCACCACATGAATGTTTAGGAAAAATTACTAGCCTATGTATTTGGGTTAAGCCTAAAATTGGTGGCTAGTATAGTTGTTCTAAAACAGGACTGGACCAAAGATATGAACGAAGTTCAACTCTCCCTGTATTCTACTGAGTACTGACCCTTCTCCATTTTCTTATCTTACTCAGATTCTTATATCATGTAGGAGAGGCATGGAAATCTGCACAAATGGTTCTCTCCCTTATCTTCTCCTTGTAGTTCTACCTTGAAGCCCCTATGAATGCGTGCCTCACAAGACACACAACATTTTCCTTCTCTTTTCTCGGAAATAATGCAACTCATATCACTGGAAGAGGAAGATATACAAGTTAGCTCAAGATACTATCTTAAACTAAAGGTCCACAATGTCAAAACCCTTAGGATACATCGACTAGCCTAAGAGAAGAGAAAAAAAAACCCTATAGCTGTAGAAACACATTTGCACAACTCGATCGGCTATGAAATGGACTTCATAAAATAACTGAAGGAGACGAGTTTCCATTTCAATATTCATCCAATCAGCCTTTTCTTCTTATTGGACATAGATAAGCGGAAAGAAGATAAAGAAGACCCTCTATAAGACTACGGAACTTGCTACATAAGTCGAATTTCGTGAAGGAAATAAGGGGAACCTAAAAGACTTTTCAGGTTCTTTGATAATAACACCACCTCCATCATTCTCAGCTTAGCTAACAAATAGCTAACTTCAAACACAAGAAACAGGCTGTTGTTGAGGGAAACCTATGTTTCATGTAGCACCTGAATGAGAGTATTGATATTAGCTTTAGATATCAGAAATACCACAAATAACACATAACTAGATAACATAGTGAGTGATAAGAATAGGGAAACGAGATCAGAACATGATAAGCTGCCAAAGTTTAACAAGCATGATGCTTGAAATCCCAAGAAGGAAAGGAATAAATAAAAGAAGATCAAGATAAAAATAAGGCTGCCGGCGCTGAAGGGAGGTCTAAGGAATCGGATGGTATATAAGAATGTTATCCTGTAGTGAGATCACGCAATCTATTGTTTGGTCTTGGGGACCTCTATACATCACCTTTCCTTCCATGGTCTACCCAAGGATACTTGTTACAAAGAAAAAACACAAATGAAAGGCACAACTTTATTTTCTCTGAGCAACTGGGGTGCCTTGACATGCCCCAGTAATTTTAAGACCTCAGAAAATTCATGAGGACCTACTCTCACCAATCGATGACACGATTTGCTCTATGATATCAAATTCAATTGCATGAATATGAGTAGGAAAATTGATTGATTTAAGCACATAAAAGACACTATAGACGGTATTCTTTAACAAGCAGCATAAATGTGTTGTCCTATGCAGGGCACGAGACAAAATATTGTACAAACTTGAAAATCGAAATCTCCAAGTAGGAGCACAAAAATTAAGTTCCAGATTGCATATGGTTAAACCTTACTCAGAAATCATATGTTAGCATTTTGTTATGTAATTCAACGGAATCTGATAAATGATGGTGCCTCCATCCTCATCCTCCATCGTCTCACAGATAAATCCCCAACACAAAAAGAACGCTATTAAGAGCTTCAGATAGAAGTTCCTAATAATCTATATCTCAATGCTTGGCTTGATGAAAAACTATTATGACTGAAAAAAACTGCTCTAGATTCCTGACAATATTTAACGCAAACCAAAAAATAATCGGTGCAATGCAATGCCTTGGCATCGCATCAATAACTGATGTAGTTAGCATAAGAGAAAAATTAAACCATGCCTAGAGGACATGCGCCAACCCAGTCTAACAGTTGCGCACTGAACAATATCAGCACCATGACACATGTGAAAGCTAAAAACCATAAGAACAGAAAGGAGGCATCATACATCTCCAAGCACACAAGTTAGGGAAAACATCAGCTCTAAAGCTTCAAGAGAGTAAAACAAACTAACCCTCAACCATGCATTTCATTGGAGAAACTAGCTAAAGTGGGTCATACCAAAGTCACTTGATTTTTAATTTTGATCCGCAAACATAAAAGAGTTCAACATGAAATTTCTATTCTTGCAGACTTTTTCTAACCTTTCCTTCCTTCCTGAACATGGTCCGCCACCCCAGCGCAATCCTGTAAGACCACCTTGGTCCTCATATCTATGGCAGAACTCCTCATCAAGGTAGCTTCCCTGATACGTACATCATTGTCAGTATAATATAACAAACTGCAGTTCAACTTCGCGGGCCCTATTGTTTGACGGGCTAGTAGTCTAGTAGTGATGGGGATTATATATCCTAGCAGATTTATGATCTCACCGGAGATATCCCACAGGATATATAATCCCACCGATTATTGGTGATACGGTTACTAATACCACTTTTATGTGGGACTATAATCCAATATTTTAACCAAACAGGCCACCTTGGACACATGGTCCAATCCAATGCTCATATGGGGTCCAAAAACCGAGCCCAGAGGGTAGAAGAAGTTCGATTCCTAAAATCTAAACCCAAAGCAGACAAAATAAGGTAAAGGAACAGAAAAGGATAGTAAACAGTTTTGGGATCACTTTGGATCCTGAGTTAACAATCTCGTTAATCGTATGCCACCATTGACCATACCCCTGTACGATTCACGCATTTAGTTATGTAAATAGTTACGTGTTCCGTAGTAATACTAGATTGTCGGCTAGAAGAATCAACGTCTCATCAATAGTATACCAACCAATGAACGATCTAGTAAGCAAATAATTATCTACTGAGGAGAATATAGATGGCTGTGTAATGCAAACTATAGTCCATAAGACATTACAGCAAACAAGCACGTGGAATAACATGGCATGCCACTAACTAGCTTCTGGAACATATTATCTTTCTGGAGAATTAAGGAAAGAAAACTAAACAGAAACTATAACAATCCTGTAAAAACCATATACTGCATTGATGCAGCTACCCACATTGTTGATGAATAGCCATAACATTGTATCATTATTCGGTGTGTAGCAATTAACTCTAAAAACAATGTTCATTAAAATTTGTAATTTACATCAGCAAATTTTTATGCCGATCCATGGACACAAAACTGAATGTGCAATGAAGTTAGTTCAAAGTGAGCGCTAATCCTTCCAAAATGGTAAAGGAGGAGGAGAAGAAGCTGTAAACAAGGTAAGCTGTACAAATTAACTAATTAAGAGTGGTGAACAATACGAAGTTAATCCTAAGCTAACTCCAAAAAAAGGTGACGAACATGGTATGGTAGATTGGGATTCATGATTTATATGCATCCTCACAAAAAAAAACATACTCCCAAAAATAACAAAGCATGGCAGCAAGCAATATCCAATATGCGCAACGAATACACGGTATGTATGAGAATCTTGCCTGGTTTCTACTTTTTCCTTGCTTTTCGTTTCCTTGTCCCGGCTCTCTCAACTCTATTCTTCTCTCCATGAACTTGACTCCCCAGCAAGCCATGTCTCCCCAGTAAAACAAGGCTCTCTTTATAACTCTCTGCATGAAACCAGGTCGAAATACTGACAGTGCTATCAACTTCAAGTTCCGTAAACTTTTCAGTCTCAGGGTCATAAGAAAGAAGCTTCCCTCCACTCATTTCAACCAAGAGGTCACCACTCTTTCTAAACCCAACCATCCTCTCCAGTACCTGACCAACCTCCAAACATAGGTGTTCAGTCCAAGACTCGGCCACACCATATTCTCTCATTACCCACACGCTCCAATTTTCCTGACCAGTACTTATTTTGCATTCAATCAGGGCGAGATCTCCCAGAAAAACAGCAGGACGAACACTAACAAGACAACCCAAATCAGTTCCTACCAGTAGCGGATCCAGGAATTTTCTACATATGGGTCACTCTTTTTCGACCAGTCCTATACATGTGAAAGTCATAGATGAACTCATGTTAATTTTCATGATTCAATTCAAAAATAAGTATACACGTGTATCATGTATTTTTCTTTTTAGTGTTAGTTAATTTTGTGCTTGTAAAAAATAGAAATAAACAAAATACAAAATACATTAAAGAAAATAAGTGTTTTTATTTATTTTTACGTGAAAGTTATAGTTATATTAATTGATTTGTGCAATTAATGATAACATTGTAGATGACTTTGTGCTACCAATATGCTACATAAATTCATTTTAAAGGTGTGTTCAAGTCCCAACCCCGTCAAAATTCAAGAGGAAAAGTGTTTTTTTAACCATTGACACAAAAAGAGACAAAAATGCCAGCATCAAGAGTTGAACCGATGTCATTCATCAATGTATGCAGCTCTCTACCACTGGAATAAGTTAACAACTTTATTAACTTTCGGCATTTTTTATATATATTACTTACCTAGTCTTGGAGGTCTTCTTTTGGGGCCTTATTTTCAGCTGGGTCACGTGACCCATCTGGGCCTACATTGGATCCGCCCCTGGTTCCTACACCATCAGGCACCACTATTGGTCTAAACAACTCATCCCCGTATCAGTCGACACCACCAAATGGTGACCACTCCTCTTATCAGTTGCGAACCAATGCACAGCCCCATTCAAATAAGCCTGCAGTGCCTTTTTCCGAATGGAATAAAACCCAAGACCACCCGAACGGCTAATGTCCTCCCAACTCCTACGCTTACACTAGTGATTAACTTATGCGGAATAATTTTTTTAGTTTTGTCTTTATTCATTTTTTTTTTCCATTTGTTAGTTTTACACTAAATTTTAATGTGATATGGATGAGTAAGGACAAGAGGAATCGGAAAAGTAAAAAATTAAACTTTTATACAAGTATTTTGAGAAATATTCAAAGAAAAACTCAAAAGTCAATTTTTGGATTTTTTTTTCTTGAATAGTTCTCAAAATACTTGTTTAAAAGTAAAAAAATTTTACTTTTCCAATTCCTCTCGTCCTTACTTACCAATATTACATAAAAATTTGGCTTAAAACTAACAAAGGCAAAAAAAATAAAAAAATTAAATAAGGACAATCAAAAACACAATCAATATCGAGGAAAGGAAGAGAGAAAGAGAAACGAATATTAATTTTTGCACTCTTGTTTCATTCTACTCTTTTTTATGCATGTGAATTTTTATCTTTATTCTTTCATTGGTTAATTTTTTTCAAATACAATGACAATGTGAGAAGTTCATCTGAATAAAGACTAAGAAAAAACACGTTGTTTAACCAATTGACTTGTAATTTCTTCCATCTCGTTTTATCTTTAGTGTCGACAAAAACCAAGGGAAGGAAAGGAAAGGAACGTAATTTGCGAAACTTCTAATTAATGTTGTAAATGTCATAAGCTTCAAGGAA
This sequence comes from Rhododendron ovatum, assembly GCA_019656835.1. Classification (NCBI taxonomy): domain Eukaryota; kingdom Viridiplantae; phylum Streptophyta; class Magnoliopsida; order Ericales; family Ericaceae; genus Rhododendron; species Rhododendron ovatum. The sequence continues at coordinate 18,582,797 of CM033795.1, read as the reverse complement.
GATTTAGTGTAGTTTCCTTTTAACTTCCAATAATAAGCGCAAACAAACAGTGCCTCGGAAACGTTCGGCCCTGTCTGATTGGAGAGATTGGATTAGGAAGGATTATAGCGGATTACTATTAGTTCGGAGACTAAATAGTGCATGGACTATTTGATAGTTAATCCTCTCTATCTCATGTTTGTTTCTTTTAAGGGATTACATGATGGACAAGTCTAATCCCAACTAATTCTTCCTATCCCATGTTCGTTTTGAATCCCTCTTGACAAAGATTATCAGTTCAGTTGACTATATTGCCCCAAAACAATTTTCAAACCCACTCATTCTTATATAATCTGTTATATAATTTTTTAAACTAACCAACCATTTACATTGTGAATTTCACAGAATCTTCAAATACTTTTCTTTTTCTTTTTTTAAAAAAAGTATCACAATCACTGTAAATTATGATCAATGGCCGCCTAGGTGAGTTCCTGACACACAACTTTCCACTCTTCCAGACACTGTAAATGCTAAGCATAAGCATAAACCAATAAGCCAAATATTAAAAAATCATTAGCAGGCGGGAGATAAGAGATGATGGTCCGGCAAGAGAGAGAGAGTGTACTTTCCAATCTGCATTGGCGATTGTCCGACAACCTTTCATCTGCTAGAGTTTGAATCGGCTTCCTATTGCCACAGCTCTAGGGAGGCAACTGGTAAAAGGAGGAAGACAAAAGAGATTACGGCCTGTTGTTTTAACTAGATTTTAGGGTAACTATAGGGGTATTTTTGGCAACTCTAACTTCTAATTCGGAGCCCCTTTAATCTCCGGACTAACTACCCCCGGGATTATATTGTCCAATTCAAAAAGGATTACTAGTCCGGTTGGGATTATTAGTCCCTAGATAAAAGCTTACACAAACATGAGACTAATGGGGGTGGGGGGATTGATAATCCAATCCTTCCTCTAATCCCCCCAATCAAATAGGGCCAAAAAATATAAATACACATATCGCGTACATACGTGTTTTGGACTGGTTCCAAAAAAATGATCTGCGCCGCTTATTTTGTTGAAAATAAAGTTTTTAGGGTAAAAAAACTCAATCCAACATTGGTAAAGATTTTCACAAAACATACAACTTTACTTTATAATTCAAGCCTAAATTATGAAGCAAAGTTAGATATTTGTTAATTCCTTCGTTGATATTGGATTCTGTATATTATCTACAAATTTGGCTTTAAAACTGAAACAGTTAGTTTTTTTTTATTCAAAAAATATTTGTATTTAATAATTTTGTGTCAAACTTTTGCGATTTATTGATTCATCTCGGCGAGAAAAATCGGAAGAGTAAAAATTTTTGATTAAAACTCATAATTTTTTTTAAAAAGACAAGAATAAGTAAAATAAGTTGACTTATTGACTTGTTTTTGTCTTTATTAAAAAAAAACAAAGGCGTAAATCTGTCCACACCGATAATTTGTGCATAGATTTTGTTGTGGGTCCACCACGGGTCCCACACAAACAATTTGAGCCCTTCATTAAATGTAAAACATTTTTTCAAGGGTCCTTATAAAAAATCAATTCAATCCAATACCTATAAGTGCTTGATCTAATAATCTAACTTTTCATTATTCAAAAATTTGAATGAAAATTTAGATGATTGGATCGAGCATTTGTCGGTATTAAATTGAGTTGATTTTTTAGAAAGACCCTTGAAAAAATATGGGGAAATTACAGAAACCCCCCACGAACTACCATCCGGCCACACATTGCCCCCTTATACTACCAAATCCAACACTTAACCCCTTCTAACTACCAAAAACTGAAAACCCAACTAACTCTGTTAACAGAAGTGATGAAGTTACCTTGATATCCCTCTTTCTTTTGCTGTGCAGTATATACACACACATATGTGGGACCAAATCCCCTTTACCTGTGGAAAAAAGTGGCACCAATATGGTCCCCCATTTCCCTCCACTTTCCTTAGTATATAAAGCAATAGTTGGCTCTTAACCCTAAATGTTCCTTGTCTGTTCTTGCTCCAGTCCAGCTGAAAGGTATGTTTCTTTGTCCCTTTTTTTGTTTTGTTTTCGAAAAGCTGACTTGAATACACTAGTATTCAATGATCTATAGAAGTGGTTGAGTATTAAATGATTAGAAAAGTGTGTGTAGTCAATTTTTGGGAGCATTTTTGTTTTGTTTTTTTTTTGTCTGATATGGTCCCAAAAGCAGTTACTCTTGTTTCTACCCACTGAAATCAGTGGGAATGGTGAAGGATTGTCCCCTTTGTTTTTTAGTGTTTGACTTATATGGTTTATCTGATTCTTTAGCATTTATACTACTTTATTGATGAAATCTATGCTAAAGTGTACTTGTTTAATCTAAAAATCTCATGTTTAGGATGACTGATCCAAGATTTGTGTTTGAGGTCCACAATGGGGCCAAGGTTGAGTTTGTATGGGATGTGGACAAAGATTTGATGTCATACTTTGAGATGGTGCACATGATCAAGGACTTAGGTTATTCTGAAAAATGCAACATATATCACAAGCTTCCAGATTGTGATTTAGATGGTGGGTTGAGGGATATAGAAACTGACGGTGATGTTGTGGACATGTTTGCTATTCATACTGATAAGGAGACTATAAGTATTTATGTGGTTAATCCAGTGGTAGAAGAGGGTCAAGGTGCTGACTTGGTGAATTTAGAAGATGACATAATTGATTGTGATGACAATGAGAGTGAGACTGAGGGTGATGATGATGCAATAAGTCCTAGAAATAGTATTAGTGATAGTGATAGTGATCTTGAGTACTTTGCAGATGGAGATGAGTTGGAGAGTGGTCACATTAGCACTGAGTTGGAGAGTGAGACATTTATGGGTCATTCTGAACTTGTGACATTGAAGGAAGGGGAGTGGAATGGTAGTGGGAATGGGTGTAACTACAGCTATGGAGAAGGTACATCACATGGAAAGGGGAAAGAAGTTGAGTTTGATGGCATGGATAATCCAAATAATTCATCAGATGAAGAGGGTAAAGTTGAATTTACTGAATTTTTTGAGGATAGAGACATGGAAAGGCCAGACCTTGAGTTGGGTATGATATTTGCCAATGCTACGTTATTTAGGGCTGCACTTAGGAAGCATACCATCCAAAATGGGACTGAGTTTACCTTTGTAAAGAATGATGGTGATAAGGTGACAGCTGTTTGTTCCAATGGATGTGGATGGAGAGTCCATGCTTGTTACTTCCAAGACACCAAGTCATTTCAAATCAAAAGCTTAGTCAACCATCCATGTAGCTGCCCTAGACAATACAGGCTTAGGCATGCCAACTCTGCATGGTTAGCAACGACATACATGGACAGGTTGATTGATGATCCCAATTGGAAGGTCAGTGCTTTGAGAAAGGCAACAATGAGGGAGCATATGGTAGAGGTCACTGATGGTCAAGCCTATAGGGCTAAAAAAAGGGCACTAGAAGCAATTGAGGGCAACCATAGACAACAATATTGGAGGCTATGGGACTACTGTGAAATGATTAGGAGGCAAAACCATGGCTCAACTGCATTGTTGAGGGTGGAGAGGTTGCCACTTAGCACATCCCCTGTCTTCCAAAGGATGTTTGTGGTGTATGCTGCACAATCAAGGGGTTTCTTAGCTGGTTATAGACCTATAATTGGGTTTGATGGATGCCACTTGAAGGGCCCATTTGGTGGTCAACTTTTGAGTGCTATTGGGAAGGATGCCAATGAACAAATGTACCCATTAGCAGTGGCTGTGGTTGAAGCTAAGACTAAGGATAGCTGGATGTGGTTTCTTGATAATCTACTTGATGTAATAGGGAGACCTGAAGAGAAAGAATGGACCTTTATCTCAGATAGGCAGAAGGTATGTTATAAACTGTTGATATTATTTGGTTGTACTTGGTGTAAACTTTTATTTTTTTGCATAAATGTACTTGTTCCTTAACTGATTTGTTTTTTTGCAGGGTTTGGTTGAGAGTTTCAATCAAATGTTGCCAAGTGTAGACCACAGACACATGTATGCCAACTTCAAGCTTCTTTATAAGGGAAAGACCTGAAAGACCTTCTATGGGCTGCTGCTCGTTCATACACTGTCCAAGAATGGGATGACAATATGCAGCAGATCAAAGCTATCAACAAAGAGGCATTTGAATGGTTGATGAAAGTGCTTACCAATTTGTGGAGTAGATCAATGTTTAGCACAAGGCCTAAGTCTGACATGCTAGCAAATAACATCTTTGAGTCATTCAATCAATACATAAAATATGCAAGGGATAAACCAATTATAACAATAATGGAGATGATCAGAAGGCAACTTATGAGCAGGCTTGAGGAGAAAAGAAGTTGGATTGCAACATGTAATGGCGTTATATGTCCCAAGATTCAATCAACTTTGGAGAAGCTGAAAGAGGAAACTCGATTATGGGAAGCAACATATACTGGTATTCCATGCCCGCATGGGGTTGCTGCTATAGTGAAAGACAAAAGGCAACCTGAGGCTTTTGTCCATGAATTTTTTCACAAAGAATCATATGTGAGGTCTTATGCAGAAATTATTAACCCTATACCAGACCAAACCCAATGGGTGCACACTGACCTTGATGCAGTTATGGCTCTACCATTAAGAAGGCCATCCGGTAGGCCAAAAAAGATAAGAAGGAGAGCTGTTGATGAGCCTAAGAATCCAAATGCAGTTAGGAGGACTCAACAGTCTTTAAGGTGTAGCAATTGCCAAGAATTTGGTCATAACACAAGAAATTGCAACAAACAGAGGCAGAGGGAGAGGAAGAAGTAGGGGGACTTCAAACAGAGGAAGAGGAAAAGGGAGGGATTCAAGCACAGGAAGAGGCATGGGGGATACAAGCATAGGAACAGGTAGGGGAAATTCAACTTGAGGGGGAGATCCAGGGGTAGGGGGAGGGGAAGAGGACCAATTCCAGAAAATTCAAGGCCTAACCCTACTGCTGCTTCTGTAATAATTCTCCCTTTAACTTGTAGTGCATTATTCTTTATTGTTCCTTATTGTTCATTGTTCTGAAAGCTAAATTTTTCTAATTTGCAGATGCAAATGATGTCTACCACTTATGGAAATGAGCTTTCAAGGCCTAACACTGCTGCTTCTATAACCATTTCCTCTTTAACTTCTTGCTCATATGTTATTCTTCTAGAAATTGTTCTAAAATGTAGGTTTTTCCTTCATTTTATAGATGCAAAGGATGTCCACCACACATGGCAATGTATACTTCTCAAGGGGAGATGGTGCTGGCCCCTCACAAAGTTCATCAAACATGGCTCCAACACAAAGCTCGATAATCACTCAATCATCTTCTCAAGTCTCTACTTCCACACCAAACTCTGCAATGGCACTTTATGGATATGCAACATTTTAGTGCTTTGGCAAGTGTTGTGGAGCTTTTTGTGGCCATGTATGGACTACATACTTGTTTTGATGTTTATGGCCATATCTAAGTATTAGGTATTTTGTTTTGATGGTTTCTGGACCTTTTGTATTGGCAATAGATGATTTACCATAGCTAAGTATAATGTAACTAAGTGCTGTATTTATATGCAGCCAGCATGTGGACCTGTTTATGGACCATTTGTGGACCTATTTTGATGTTTGCTGAACTAATTTAGTTGTAATGTTGCTGCTAATATATGTAGACATGTTATGGAACAGCTTATGGATGTAATAGCCAAAGCTACTAATAGGTATTTTCGTAAATAACTGACCGAGGAATTTGGCTTTCGGCCCACTTGGGTTCGATCCGAAATGGCTCAACGGTTAGGACATGTTGTCTTTACTTATGTGCCGCGTGTTTTTTAGCCTTCTGAGGCCGTTTAGGCCTCGGAATGGGCGTTCGAACCGTTTTTGGTCTATTTTTGTTTCGCTTATAACTTTTTGTAGGAAACTCTGTTTCAGTCTGTTCTTTTTTCAAAAGTCCTGCTTTTCTCTCTATTTTATGGGTCTCTAATAATTTTAGTATGGTTCTTTTATGCTTTCTAGGGTTAGAGTTTGCATCCTATATTCTATTGTTCGCCTCTGGGCTGAGGTAGTTGATTATTCACCACATATGCTTATATGCTTGTGTATGCTTCTGTCAGGTGATCTCAAACAGTGTATGCTTGTGTGCTATTCTGCATTGATTTTCAATTTGTTTTGACCTAGTCCAGCTACTGCTACTGCTATGGTTTTACTACCACAATCTGCAATGGTAGCTGCACACATTTGTTTCAGGAGTTGCTATGTTCTCTGCAGTTTTCCTTGCTATTTACAGTTCACTGGTGGTAGTTGCTAAAGCTTCATTACTGCTATGGTTCAGTCTGGATTCATATGGCACAGGTTGCTGTGGCTATTGTACCAGCCGATCGTGGTTCTATTTCCTGCTGCTCATTATTCCAGATTGCTCCATTTCAATTAATTGGAATGGTGTTTTATTGTAGACATAACTAAATGAGAAGACTTTAAACATGAGAAGCCTGACAGTCATTCACTATGCTTTTTAAGAAATTCACATGTTTCCAGAACTAAGTCAGAGCCAAACTTTTCATTGAATTTTGTAACGTCCCTGAATTTTGGTCAATAAAAATTTCGTTAAAAATTTCAATTTTATTTAAATTACTTATTTTCTCTTGAGTGGCTATATGACTTCTTGTTTATTTTCGTCGAAGTTAGATTTTGGTCTCTACTAGAAATCCTACGTGACCGATTTAGTTAAATTCCCACCGACTAGTTAGAGGAACCGAGCAACCAAGTCACCTAGCTACTCGATGAACCTTTTGGACCTTTTGAAACTTTTGAACCTTTTGCCTTTATCCATTGGTCCATAATGGTTAGGGTAATTTTTATCCATTGGACAATAGTCTTTCCTTTATTATACTTTGGTAAGTACAAGGATAGAGTATTTTAATGGGTTTAAAAACACATGTGCTAGTCATTTTATTCTTGTATATTGGGGATTCTCCCACCCCTCCATTATCTATTGGTTAATAACCACAAGGGTAATTTTTGTCCATTGGATAATAAACTTTTTATTATAAAAGTACATGTAGTCTTTCAAAATATTATTTTAAAATAAAAGGTACTTGTACTCTTTTGTCCAATGGTTATTAACTGCAAGGGAAATTATTATCCATTGGGTAATAACCGTTAGGGAAGTTAGTGACCCTTGAATAATAGAGACTTTTGACCAAATAAAGTACCGGTGTGACTAGGAAACCGTCCAATAAAGTTGATTTGACTAGTCAAACTTTTTCAACCCTAGAAATTACTTATTTATTTTCTTTTATTGTTTTGGATTTATTCTTTGTCCATTGGACAATAAATGTTAGGGGAACTATTATCCACTGGATAATAGAAACCCAATTCTTTATATTAAAAGGGTTTAATGAAAGATTTGATCAAAGTACTATTATAGACTTTTATAAAATTTCTTTAAAGTACTTTTTGATTATTTTACTATAAAAGTTCCCTAGTTGTTATTGTCCATTGGATAATAAAAGTTAGGATATTTATTATCCATTGGGTTATAGTTTGGTCTTTCAACTAAGTACATGGGCTTATTAATCTAGTCTTTTTCTTAAACCCCATGTGATAAAGTACATATTTTTTTTTTTATAAAAGTACTTAGTAGCCTTAAAGCCTAAGATTTTCCTAAGTACTTTGTTATTATTTTATATTGGGGTTTTGTACCCAATTGGATTAAATTATTGGGGAATTGATCTTCCTAGAGTACTTTGAACACTAGTTTATTTATTTAAATGGGCATGTGCCTAATTGTAATTCTTTATTGGGTATTTGATTTTGTGAATCTTGTACTTAGTACTTTTTATTTATTCTTTCTTATACATATATATATATGTGTGTGTGTGTACTTGAGAGAGAGAGAGAGAGAGAGAGAGAGGAAGGAAGAAAGAAAGAGATGGGATTGTACTTTGTTTGACCTTCCATGATCTTTCCTACATCTTTCAAGTCCATGGAAGAATCTTTTCCCTAACCAAACATAACTCTCCCATTGTACTTCTATTATTGTTTAACACAAAATCTTGTACCCCTTGTCTCCTATCCTTCCAACAAATCTCCCATAGTCCAATCCAAGGACTAACCTAGCCTTGCAAGCTACCTAAATAGGCCTTAGTCTATTTTTGCCTAGTGACAACCTATGATGGACCTTTATGACACAAATCCTAGCCTTTATTAGCCTTAGACCTTGACTACAAGCTAAATCTAGATTATAATTACCTAGATTCACCTAAAAAGCCTAAGATCTTACTTGATTCTTTAGCCTTACACCTAAGATTTGGATTGGACAAGGCATGACTTGGTTGAAAGGTTGATTTGATGACTTAATGGAGCAAAATCCATGGAGGATTTAGAGAGAGAGAGAGGGCCGGCCTTGAGAGAGGGGAGGGAGCCAAGGTTTTGCCTATAAATAGCACCCCATGCTTCTCATTCAACTCACACCTTCACCTAGCAACTTCTCTCTTTAGAAAAATTGTGTTCTTTCTTTGTTCTTTCTTTTGTTCTTCATGTTCTTGAGTTGTTCTTGAGTTCTTCAAGAAACTCAACCTAAGCCGCCACTAGAGCGCCACTCGACCACCCCTCGATCCAAAAGTAGTAGTAGTATTAGTCAAGTAGAAGTTTCGAGAGAAACCTTTCTCTTTCGAAGCTACCGGAGACCGCCGTAGGAAGTTACTCCGTCCGACCGCCGACTAACCGTCCGTAAGCCGTTACTACCGCCTAGAAGAACGGTAAGGAAAACCTTACTTACTCCTTATTTACTTTTTTCCTAATTACTTACGTACTTAAGTATAACATTGTTGTTTTGAAATTGCTAAAGAAGAATGGTAGATTCTCCCTATTTACTTACTGCCTGATTACTTACTTATCTAGAAGTATTCGTATTTTGATCTTTGAGATGATTATGAGTATGCATTTATGAATTGCTTGTATTACTTGTGGTGTGATAAAAGCATAAGTGATTTCACTCCAAAGACGTCCGTACATGTGGCATTGTGCTTTGAATAAGTATAAGTGATACACTCCAAAGGCGTCCGTACATGTGGCGTTATGCTATACGTGATGATTTAACATGATAAGTAGTATAGAATTGGATGATCTTGTTAGTATGTTTCATGCTTACCGCGGAGTCTTTGCATGATAACGAGACACGAGAATCGAGAAAGTAGAAACATGGCACCTAGGGTGTGAGTCATGAAAGGAAATGTTTTTCGAGGAAGAAAATATTTTTGAAACTACATAATGACCGGTTTTTTGTGGCATTATGTGAGTTGTGTGTTTGCGTGTGTAAAAGAAATGTTTGAAAAAGGTGAAATGTTTTGAAAACCGCAATGTGGCCGGACATGGTAGCCCATTGTGTGGTGTGTGTTTTGTGTGTGTGCCAATGAGAACCCGGCGCGGCGGAACCATTGTGAGGATACTTGGGAACCTGGCGCGGCGGAACCAAGGTTGGGTGTGTGCTTAGTTATCCGCGGTACGGAGCCAATGCAATTGTGTGCCAATGGGAACCCGGCGCGGCGGAACCATTGTGAGGATACTCGGAAACCCGGCACGGCGGAACCGAGGTTGGGTGTGTAGCTTGGTTATCCGCGGTAGGGAGCCAATGCAATTGTGTGCCAATGGGAACCCGGCGCGGTGGAACTGAGGTTGGGTGTGTAGCTTGGTTATCCGCGGTACGGAGCCAATGCAAATGATTTTGAAAGATTGAGTGTGTAGCTTGGTTATCCGCGGTACGGAGCCAATGCAAATGATTTTGAAAATGTGTAGCTTGGTTATCCGCGGTACGGAGCCAATGCAAATGATTTTGAAAATGTGTGGCTTGGTTATCCGCGGTACGGAGCCAATGCAAATGATTTTGAATACAAATGATTTTCAGAGGTTGATTTGTAAATGATAATGTTGACACGGTCTACGATGAGTCGCGTAGGAGAAACAAAGAAAATCTTGGACACCAACGGTAGTTGATTAATGAATGTGGATGTGTCATTGTTAACTGTGTATATACGTATCATGTGGAAATCGATGTTTTATGATAGCCTTGTTGTAAGTTAAGGTTGGTGGGTAAGGATTTCCCTATTGAGCGTTGTAGCTCACGGTGTTGCCTTTTGGTGACCCTGACATATTATATTGGTGGTGACGCCGGTATAATGTGTCAGACCTTGTAGTTATTCAAGATGAACAGTTCACCGTGGAAGCCTTGGAGCTGAGGAGCTGGCTAGGATGGAAGAGCAAGAGGAGCTGTAGTTAGGAACCCTAGAACCCCCTTCATTTGTGTAAATATTGAACTCCTGTTGAGAGTTTGTTGTAATGAGAGCCAGACTCCATTGATTTTATGAATAAAATGTCCTTTTAACGTACCCAAAATTCGGGGCGTTACAAATTTACTTTGAAATTGCAATACAACAGGGCTTTAAGGCAGAGGCATAGCCAAGTCATTGCCTGAACTTCAAGCTTTGTACATGTACCACAAAAAACAGAAAAAAACAACAAAGCAAACCAACTTCCGGTCCATTTTTCCCTCATTCCTAAACTCTTTTCTAGCATATAACTCATGAATCTCCTTCTGCATAGCTTCAATCTTCATCTCAATTTCTTCATTGATGTTCATGGACCCTAAACTCTCACATTGTTGTTCTTCCACAGTCGTCAAATCCTTTGCATTTGTCAGAACCTTCATTTGCCCCAAATCACTCCTTTCTTGCCAAATAGAAGGCTCATACCAGCAGAAGAACCCACAATCTTCTTTTTTCGTCTATGAAAGAAAAGTTACAATAATGTCAATTTAGGGTTTCAAATCAAATGAAGAACAACTAAATTAGGGCAATGCAGCTCACCTTATACTTTGCACAGCCGAAGAACCTTCGACCTGGGTTCTTTTGTGTGGTAGATTTTCTCAATGGTGATGGTTCTTCGCTGAAACACAGGATCCCAAAATCGGGATAATCGGGATCAGCTCTGCCATTGTCTCTCGAACGGGTTCCTTCCATCTAGAGAGAGGGAGTACCGAGTGAGCAACGAAGGGGGATTGAAACGCGTTGATCAGAGAGAGAGAGAGAGAGAGAGAGAGAGAAGAAAGCGTAAAAGTTGAAGTTCAGAAAGACACTACAAGAAATCAGGCTTTTTGCGAGGACTATAATTCCTCGCAAAATCCTTTTTATTCCTCGCCAAAAGCCTTTTGCGAGGAAATTTCATTCGTCGTCAGTTCCTCGCAAATATGTAGTCTCCGATTCTCTTTTGCAAGGAATTTTTTTTCCCCCGCAAAAAAGTGTCTTTTGCGAGAAATTAGCTTTGTCGCAATTGAGTACACCGTTTAGCAAGGAAAATAATTGGACGCTAATATTAAACAAATTAGTCGCCAAAGGTATACCGTTCCTTGCAAAAAATCTCTCATTTGCAACAAAGTATTTTCTCGCTAGAACAAAAAATATTTTGGCGAGGAATAGGTTCCTCGCAAAAGACTATTTCTTTTGCCAAAATAGGTTTGGCTTTTTGCAAGGAAACTTTTCGTCGCAAAAAGTGATTTCTTTTAGCAAGGAAGAAATACCTCGCCAAAGACGATTTCTATTGACAAACTAGTGAATACTTTTTGCAAGGAAACTTGCCCCTTGCAAAAAAGAAATTTCTTATAGCGAGGAAATTTTTTGGCAAAAAAATTTCTTTTTACTACAAACTAAATCATCACAAAAAATAGAAGTTGCTTGATGTTTTCTTTTTGCTTCCCGTCATGATTTCAAAGGCATTATTCATCAAAACTCAGGCAATAGCATAACATTAACTTAAAACCTGTTCACATAAGTCAAACTATGGTATCTTAACCTTAGTCTTCTTCAATACCCAAAACAAAAGCCAAAACCCCCTGAACATAACATCAAGTATCAAAGGCAAGAACCACAATCCTTCTTCCAAAAACTAAAGTCATCCTTCTTCCATATAGAAGTACCTAAAAATAAGACAAAAGGCAGCTTTGTCTTCCAAAACATCATTCATCTCATATCTCCTACTATATTGTATCTTTATCCATCAAATGATCACCATCGATTGTTGAGCAATCTGCATGTAACACAATAAAAAGCTTTACAAACCAATATGTCATCACTACTAAACATGAATATCCCTAGTAGCTAAGCGCATAGATTATGACTTAACCACGAGAAATCAAGCAGCAATAGAGTCCTTAAACGGATAACACTAACTATCTCTAAAACCCGTCTCTTAACAATAGTCCAGGAACATAAGTTTAACAGCTGAGTTTGAGATTCAGCATATTTAAGGCTTAAATTAGTTGATAAGCTAGGAAAAACACGCAAAGGAACACAAGCAAACTGAGTTTCAGATATTAGTTTCCACTGGTACAATTGCTTTAAACTGACGATGGTTGACTAAACCACTTCATAGGGATCAAGAAGTGATTCAGTGAAACAAGTTGAGATATGGAAAGTAATGTTGTACCACCACTCAACTTGCAAAAAAGTTGTAGAGACTGATTGAGCGATCTCAATCGCTCAACAAGGATGAGCTAAAGCCATAAAAAGTGCAGCTTTGCCCACCCAAAAAACTGCTAACTTTCACACTTTCAGCATTTTATACCATATTCTTTGCAACTAAAATTCAATTTCAGTATTCAAGAACGTAAGTTTAACAACTGTGTCTTAGTTTCTGCATATTTAAAACATAAATTAGTTGCTGGAAATGTTCTATCAAGGCAGAAAAACACCTCTATAATTGCTGAAATTATAGAGAATCATTCTAGCGACGTAGTGAATCCTAGGTTTTTTTCAATAATCCGTATACTTGCTACACTTTTCCTGCATTTTCACTAACCAATTAGGAGTATCACAACATCAAAGAAAGTCATGCTACGTATTAGAATTTGTAACAAGAGTTTGAGGCATGAAGATATTACTAGTACCTAACTATAGAGAATCATTCAACTACCAATTTACCACATACCTCATAATCGGAGTCTTTCCATAAGTAAGACAAATATGCCCAATCTACCTCCTCTATACCTGTAGGGCAATTGATGTCTCCATTCTCAAATTTCTTCTTGAGACGGGATCGCATGTCACAATACCGCTTACCCATAGCTTGCAATATAGCTTTGTCTACATAAGTTGCTTTAGGAAGATCAAAATTTTCCTACATATCTCACAAATTCATCTAGTCAATTGCATACATGAAGATAGCGACTTAGATGTCAACTTAGACTCAAAACTGCATCAGAATATTATTACATACTCTCTTAACTAGTATCCAATTATTCTCAATTTCATATGAAAGGGCCAACAAATGTTATAACATACTACTCCGACAAATAACAAAGTCATGTTACTAATACTTACTCGAATGTGCAATATAGATATCCATTGCATCTCGAGGCAACTTCTCCCAACTTTTTGCCTATAAAGGAGCAAATTGCTGAACAATAACACCTATCTCTGTGGTGAATCTAGTCAAGTCATCATCGTTTTCACTGGTTGGTTGTCCAAGTGTTCTAGAAAAGCCCAATTTCACCTTCTCTCCACGCCCTCGAATCTGGGGTAGCGCTAAACCTTCAGTTTTCCCACATACATTCTTTGTTACAGATGCATCTACTGAAAAAATGGAACATAGATTCTCATGAAACTCAGGTAAATATTCTTGCAATCATAGTGGTGGTGTTAAAACATGTACTAGGTGTAAATGATACATTTGGTTGCGTAGACTCAGATATATGTGGAGCAGGAGATGAGTTTTGGGCTAGATCATTACTTGGCGTGGATGACACGGCAGAAGTAAGCACTGCTCTAGCAGTCACTCTGTGAGGTGTCATTCCACGACCTCCTCGTCCTCGACCTTTAGCAGACATTTTTCTTATCTATAGGACAACAAAATAAATTAGCAAATACCAATCATCAAGATGAATTGAACAAACATTAACTTCATTTAAGCATGAACTGAAAGAACATTAACTTCATTAAAAAAATGGGAAGGAAAAAAAAAACCCTGCACTCTGATTAATATAGCTTGTTAAAAAAACCTGACGAGAAGTGTAGCATAAAAAGAAGTAAAAAAAGGTTGAAATACATTTGAATATTTTAAGTGAGACTAAACAAGATGCTTATCCAATGGGTGGCTAACTCGTGAAGAGCTATAAATCATTAGAAGACCTATAAATCATGACACCAACCAAATGACTGATTCCTGAGAAGAACTATAAATCATGAGCAGCAGCACCTAAATATCAGAGAAAAAAGACAACAACCTCAAAGCAGTAGGAACAACAAATGCCACAAAAGACTTCGACCAGCTAGCACCGAAACACCACACCTAATCCAACAAACCAACAACACCCCAAAATAAACACAGCAGTACGAGATAGGCATCAAAAAAACAAAGGCAGCAAGAATGGTAAACAAAACCACCAAAAAGATAGCCAACCACAGTAACCAACTAGCCCAAAAAAGAACCAAATTCATAACCAAAAGCTCACGAAAATCCAACCAAACTGCTATGAACTACTAGGAATTTTGTCGTACTAGCATGTTTCTTTTTATTTTATAGAACCAATTAATTGCCAATTAGAGCTATAAATTAATGGGTAACAGGTGTCAAAAGCCCTAAATTAAATTGAATACCTAAAGCAAGATTATAATGAGGACACTAATTAGGGCTTGCTATGAACTAAATGACGGGGAGATCAAGAGAGAGAGAAAGTGTGTGTTACCAAGGCGATGAATTAAATTGAATAACAGAAACCAAGGCGATGAAGTATTAATTTACTAGATTTCATTAATTTGTAGAAAACGTATTTTAAGAAAAAAAAAAAAAGAATTCGACTAATGGGTGAGTATGTATTGTAAAACACAGAGATGCAAACAATGAAATAAGGGGTATATCGAAGGGAGGAGAGAGAGAGAGAGAGAGAGAGAGAGAGAGAGAGAGAGAGGTGGCTTACACTATGTTCCAGGTCCCTGAAGAGGCAGTAGATCGATAAGCCCTAGGTATGTATGGCGGGAGATGGGAAGGGAGGGGAAATTTTTCTAGCGCCAGACTTGAAAATTTTCCAGCCCTAGGTAGCGGGAGATTGAAGTGTGTTGTGGAAGGGGAAATAGTGGGTCTTTATTAAATGGTCTCGTATTCTATTTGCAATTAATTCACTACGGGACCGACTTTTTGCAACCACAAATTTTCTGAACGTAGCCTGTTTATAATATGGTACACATTTCATTTGCATATGAAACATGCTACGTTCAGGAAATTTGTGGTTGCAAATAGTCCGGTCCTTCACCGCAGTGGAAGGAAAGAGGGGACAGGAAATACTAACACATGAAACGGTGCCGGTTCTATGAACGGTGCAATTAGTTTTTTTTTTTTTTTTTTATCAGGAACGGTGCAGTTAGTGCGTCACGTCTGGATTTCTACTCGATTATCCGAACCATTCATCTTGCAAGACTCGTCAAATTGAATCTCCACGTGAAAGTTCAAATTGATCGGACTTTACCAACTACCTCATCGAAATACTTTTATATAATAAAAAAGGGAAATGATTTTGCCACACTATGTTTTGATAATGCCACACCCTGCAAGTGTATTTTTGCACCAAAAAATTGCAAAAATACACTTGCAGGGTGTGGCATTATCAAAAAAGGGTGTGGCAAAATTACTACCCTAAAAAAATTAGATTAGTCTAATTGGCATGACTAAACTATTCCAATGAGGTGGTTACGGGTGTCCGTTAAACTTCATTTTCGATAGGAATGATCTACTCTACAAGGTACAAAAGATAGACGTTTTTGATCACGAATAAACACCTCAAGTGGTGTTCGAGTGGCACATTATGAGACTTTAATACCTCTGAACGCATTAAATGTCTTCCGATCAAGTAGTTGTCGTTATCCAATGATCTCCGATTTAGGTGACACTGATTGAAATGGTAAAATATGACATTCTAACGATTTAGATCGCCCATTATAAGAATAGACTCAACAATGACCTTTAGAATCTATATGTTCAACTTATTTGACAGTAAACCAAGTCGTCTACTGTAGGTGAATGTACAGTAGCCACGCAACTACAATACAACCATGACAATCAATACCGTTGATTTCCTTTAGCTTGTCGATTAAATCATTAACATGAATTTTTGGCTCGATCAGGTTTAGAAAACCCCTTCATCGGTATGCAAATTCGTCAATAAAATGAAATTTTTATGTCCGATCAAGTGTCTAACGATACGTGCCCAACTTCATTCTTGGTACCAAAGTGATTATGTCCATATTACGTAAAAAATAGACGATTCTGATTGCAATAAAAGGCCTCATGTGGTGCACTATAGGACTTTAATTTTCTTGGACGCATTAATTTCTTTTTGCAGCAATGTCAATTCCTCGCAAAATGCTGTTAACTGTTTGGGCGTACTAATTAGCCAAAAAAGGAAGTATAGGCTTATAGAGACAAATTTACAATTTCCTCGCAAATAATCAACGTTTTTTGCGAGGAACACAATTCCCCACAAAAAGTAAGTAGAGGCTTTTAGCGACCAATTCATTATGTCCTCGCAAATAACCAATGTTTTTGCGTGAAACTTAATTCCTCGCAAAATGCTTACAACTTTAGCGTCCAAATAAATTTGAGACAAAAAATCACTGCAGACTTTTGGCGACAATTTTTTGTTTTTCCTCGCAAATTCATTTTTCCCGCCTAGATAAGAAATTCCCACTGCGTTTTTGGCGGCATCAATTAGCGAGGAATTTTGAAAATTTATCGCAAATACTCTTTGGCGACAAGGAAATAGCGAGGAAAATATGTCTTCCTCGCAATAAAACACCACTGACGCACCGCCAGCGACCTTTAGCGAGGAAACAGTAATTTCCTTGCCAATACTCTTCGATCCTTTAGCGAGGAAATTGATGTCCTCGCTAAAAATCTCCACGCAAAAAGCATGATTTCTTGTAGTGAGAAGATCTCGATATCGATATATAAAAGGGGAGCTGATGGGGAGTTAAGGGCAAATTAGTCCAACACCTTAGTTCCGTACAAATCTTTAACAGATCACAAACAGAGTTAGTCGGGTTTTCAATTTTTGGTAGTTAGAGGGGGTTAAGTGTTGGATTTGGTAGTATAAGGGGGCAATGTGTGGCCGGGTGGTAGTTCGTGGGGGGTTTCTGTAATTTCCCCAAAAAATATTTAACATATAATGAACTGCTCGGATCATTGTGTAGGATCCGTAGTGAGCCCCACAATAAAATCTGTGCACATATGCATGTATGTGTGGTTAGCAGGGTTCTAAAGTTAACAGAAAGTCTACACACATACAATCTGTGCACTGATTGTGCAAAGATTTTATTGCGGGGCCCACCACGGATCTCACACAAATCATCCGAGCCGTTCATTAAATGTAAAACATTTTTTCAATGGTCCCCATAAAAAATAATCTCAATCCGATATCTATAGTTGTTAGATCCAATCATATAATTTTTCATTATCCGAAAATCTGAATGAAAAGTTAGATGGTTGGATGAAGCACCTATAGGTATCGGATTGAGCTTATTTTTTATGAGGACCCTTGAAAAAATATTTTACATTTAATGAACAGCTTGGATAATTTGTGTGGGACCCATGGTGGACCCCACAACGTTTTTTGTGCACAGATTGCTGTGTGTAGCAGAATTCTAAAGTTAAAGTGCCTGTCACCTATCGAAGCAAAGACCCAATCAAACCCAAACCCAAACCCAGATGCTCTCACTTCGTCTCTTTATCGACGCTAGGGTTTGAGATTCTTCTCTTCTAGTACTACGCGTGGTCCGGTGAGTAACAACAACCGAAATTTTATTCCATTTTTTTCTTCCGATTCAATAAGTTCTACTTCTTTTCTCCTCACTTTCTTTTAATTTTGTTCTGCTCTTACTGATCTTATTAGAAACCCTAAATTAAGCGGTGGTTTTTTTCCCAAAAAATTAGTGTTAGGTCCATTATGTGAACTTCATAAGTGCACAAGTAGGTCTATTAATTTTGTAAGGTCTCAAGTTCATTTTAGGGTACCGTAGAGTAGGGTAGGATATCCTAGGGTTTAGGCACATTCATGAGATTTTAGGATGCATTTTCCTATTATATAGTAGGGTACTCTAGGGCAAGGTAGATCACCCTAGCATAGGGAATACTTTTATAGGGTTTTAGGATGCATTTTCTTACTATAGAGTTTTAGTGGTTTAGGTACTTTCATAGGGTTTAGGGTTTTAGGCACTTTCATAGGGTATCTTAGGGTCTAAGGTTTAGGTAGTGCGGACTTGTGGCTTTCCGAAATTATTAGATGGGCTTGTGGGCTTATGAAATGTCTATAGTGCACCTATCACTAAATCTCTCTTTTTTCCCCCTATTCTCTCTATCCTCTGAAATGAAATCGGTACCGAGGTGGTGGGTTCAGTTTTAATTCAATCCCACCCGCAAGGAAGTGTGACAAAAATAATAAACACGCACAAAACGAACAAGAGTTTAGTGGTTCGGCCTCAATGCCTTCTCGGGAGAGGGAACAATTTTCACTAATATTGAATGGGTACAATGAGATAACAAATGCCCAACCCAAGCCCAAGCTCTCCCTACCAAAAACACCTACACTATCTTGTACTCTTTCTTTTTCTCTCTATCCTCACCAACACACATTCTAACTTGACGAAGTGCAATACATAGGAGATGACCTTGCTCGGAACACTGAGATGTCTCTTCAATATAAGGGTCATTATTTGGCCCGAAGGCCCGCGGCCCGCCCGGCCCATCAGGCTTTTACCCGGCCCGAGCCTGTAAAATGGGCGGGCCGGCCCGGCCCATAGTTTGTAATGGGCAGGCTCGGGCCTATAAATTTTTTCTCGGCCCGCCCCGTGAGCCCGCCCGGTAGCCCGCCCGTGGTACCCATCCAAAGCCCGCCCACTAGCCCCAAATCCCACAAAATCCTTTCTTTTTTCCCTTTCCCAAGGAAATTTAAGCCCGCCAGGTGGCCCACCCGATTTTTAGCCCGCTAGCCCGTCAATTGGGCTAGACCGCAGGCCGGGCTTGGGCTTCAATTTATAGTAGGTAGCCCGGCCCGCAAAAAAGAAAAAGCCCGATCGGCCTGGCCTGTGGGCGGGCTTGGGTAGTACATTGGCGGGCTGGCCCGGCCCGGCCCGGCCCGATGATGACCCTTACTTCACTATTACAAAATGGTATAAAGATCACGGTCTAAAAACTAAAAAGATCACACTTTTTGTAAAAACGTAATAAAATGTTATGGACTATAGTTTTAATCTCAGTTATACGAAATAAATGAGATAGAAAGATTTTTTAATCTCAGTAATCTAAAAAGTGAGATTGTAACTTGAAGAATAGATCTCATTCTCAAAAAACTGAGATTATATATGAAAGAATATATCTCGTTTCGAAAAAAACTGAGATGAAAAGATTTTTAATCTTAGTAATTTAAAAGTGAGATTGTAACTTCAAAAATAGATCTTGTTTTTCAAAAATTGAGATTGTATATGAAAGTATATATCTCATTTCGGAAAAACTGAGATAAAAAGAACCTTTAATCTCAGTCATCTAGAAACTGAGGTCGTAAGTTAGAGAACATTTTTTTTAAGACTTGAGATGAAAGGTCTTATATTGGAAAAGTTGAAGTCGATTACCCCTTAATCGATTCCTCGTGCAATACTCCTAAATAAATATCACTCTCAACCATTCTACAAAAAATATTTCATCACAAAATGGGGCACTTTCGGCGATGAAAATATATTCCGTTGCCAAATGAGTACCTTTGGTGGCACAATTTATGAAGGTTGCGTTTCGTCTCCAAATGTATTTTGAGTATAACTCTATGTTCAGAACTCCATTAATTGAGATAATTCAAATTGGATTTGAACAATAACATAAAGGGCTACAACTTTTATGTTTATCAAAATTGCTAATTTTAATATTTAAAGGTTCAAAATGATGTTCGAAATATATTTTAATGTTAAACACATATGTTTTATATTAAATATTTCAATTATATATGAAAAATGTATGTGGTGAAGTTGGTTGAATCTTCTATACAAAACTCAAGAGTTATGAGAAATAATGTGGGATTTTTTCCTTTAGGAGAACGCCACTTTTAATCTCGGTTTTTTCAAAAATTGAGATTATTTCTCTCTAAACAACCACAGTTTTATAATAAAAATTGAGATGTTTTGCTATTAAAGGGCACGGTTTTGTCAGTTTTAATCACAGTTTTTATATTTTTAGTCACGGTTTTAAGGAGTTTTAATCACGGTTTTTATCCTGTGATTAAAAGATAGAGGCTATAAGTTACAGCTTGATAGACCACGGTTTTAAATGCGAGATTAAAAGTGAAAGATCATACCAAATGACCGAGGTCTTTATCTATTTTTGTAGTAGTGCTTGGAGTACTTGGAAGAATTTTCTGGTTGGTAGGTCCATTGGGACACTGCAAGACAGTAAATACAAATCCTTGACCAGCCTTCAAATTACTCCCAATATCAAGTCCTCATCTCCAATCCTTATCCCTTTTTTTCATCCAAATTTGGGTAGGGATTTGGGTCAGAAACTTGATTTGGGTAAGGCATCTCCAATGTTAAACCCATATTTTTACCCAAATCCAAAACTGAATGGCACACTTGTAATTAATGAGAGTGAAAAGAGGGTTTGAAAAAATGGGTATGAGTTTGAACCTCCCCAAATTTGGGTGAGGAAATGGGTAGAACTCAAAATGGGTATGACATTGGAGATGGGTTTTTAGGCTTTTTACTCAAATTTTGGGTATGGGTAATAAATGAGTAAGGATTGAAGATGCTCTCCTACCAACCCTTCCCAAAAACATAGCCAATAAATTCACAACCACCCATTATGATTATTTTTTTCAAAGTATTATGACATAGGCTAAAAACCCAACAAAACAATCACTCATCTATACAGTTTTGATTCTTCATTCTCTATATGCACTGTAGACGATTTGTTCGTTCTTCTTTTCCGATGCAGTGGCATTTGATTTGCATTGTCTGAAATTGTGGTAGGCAGGGTTTTGTTTGGT
Organism: Rhododendron ovatum; assembly: GCA_019656835.1. Classification (NCBI taxonomy): domain Eukaryota; kingdom Viridiplantae; phylum Streptophyta; class Magnoliopsida; order Ericales; family Ericaceae; genus Rhododendron; species Rhododendron ovatum. The sequence continues at coordinate 18,561,734 of CM033795.1, read as the reverse complement.
TGTTATACTGAACCAGTTTGGTTATACTGAACCATTATTTGTCTGCAGGTGAATTTCTACAGTGAACACAAATCACTTGCTCTTAATGACCCTTAAAACAGCCATCGAGTAGTTAATGTTTGTTTGATTCATTTATCTTAACGTATGGACATTTGATGGAAGGTTGTCGAAGAGATTAACATTTTGACGGCAATCTTCTTGAGATATCAGTGAAAAGATGTTCTGTCCGAGTTCAGTTTTGGCTACCAGACCAATTACATGTAGCAATTTTTGGTTTGTTGACTTCTGCTTACAGTGTTGTAGATCTTAAAGCTAGAACAAAATTGTAAGTTAAGTCATTCGTTCGTTTTCGTGTGTATTCTACTTGAACCATGACAAACTAAACCTACCGACTAAAATTGATGAGTATCCTCATTTTAGCTCTTTTAGCTCCCAAGTATGCTATTACAAGGCATTAGATCAGAGGTTGGTAGAACCGTAGAATGTCTCTTTACTGATCCAATTTTATTGGATTTCCCCAAAGGGACAAGGCAGGTAGGACTTAACGCTAGAAAGCTAGACTTTCTGCTTCCTCTGGGTATTGAGGCATGGATTATTTGATGTATGTAGTCTGGTAGTATATGCAGACGTCCGCATATATCTTGGTAGTTGACCGTTTCTCTTAATGGTTTTCATATAGGATATAGTTTTCATGATTACAAAGCTCCTCTTCCTGTCATTCTGAACATTTAATCCAAAAATTTCCATGTACCTGCTCCCAATACCCGCCAGGGAAGGAAGAAGCTGTCCCATTACTGAACCGAATGTGGTTTTAGTATTCCCCGAACCTAATAGATAATGGTAGAGACCTACCAACATGAAGCATAAATTAGAAGAACTAGATCTCAACAAGTTTGAGTTCTTATATCAGAAATCACAATTAGAAACCATTCTAGTCCACAACGCCTGCAAAAATTTCTAAAGGAACATGAAGTAATTAGCCATGGAATGGAACCATTTATTCAAAGCAAGAGAATACAGATATGGGGTATGCATATTTTAATGATATGGTCATATTAGGATAAAGAATTCATAGCTAGAAGACCCTAAGTGCCCCTTTTCAGAGCACACATACATCTTCCCACCCCCCCACCACACACACACGCGCGCGCGCAGATTGGAACACCGAAACAACCTGACCCCTACTGATGAACCTAAGAAATCATAGCATCGACAATAGATGAATGGGAAGCAATTGATAAGCGATTCAAATCGATTACAAAGCTGGAGCGATACAAATCGATCAGATACCTAGGCTTGCAAAGAAAGCTAGAGAGGAGAGGGAACAAGACGTCGCTAGTGGTCGGGGAGAAGCTCCTACGTCAGACATAGAAGAAGAGAAGTTCAGGAGGTGGGGGTTGCGGTGTGGGTGGAACTGAAAGTGAAACTGAGGCGTGGTTATATATATAAATGGTATGTTTGTAAGTTCATGAGTTGGCTTGAGTTCGGGTAATGACTAAAACCATAACCGTTCCAAACCCGGTCGGTTATCCCTTGGCTTCTACCAAAACCATCCCACGGGGGAAAAATCGGTTATGGTCCGGGAAAAATAGAGCAGATCGGTACGGGTACCCATCGAGGTGGGGCAAATTATGATCGCTGCTGCGAGGTCTTTCATCTCCTTGTTTTAGCTTCCCCATATGTCAAGAGTGTTTTTTTGTTACTACAGGTTTGACCATAAAGATCAGAGTCTGTTGTTTATAGACTTCCATGGTGTTATATTATACTTTTTCTTAAACGTGCTCAGTTCCTTATTTTCAAATATTCCAAGTAAGTTCCGGAAAAGCAATTAGACTTCCATGGTGTTTTTTTGTTATTTGCATGTTGATGTTTGAGTTGTTAATGTTTTCCTTTTCTTCTTGTGTAATTGTTTTATCAAGTAGAAGGTATTGAATAAACATGTTTTTTTGTTAATTTCTAGTACTTAGAGAGAAGGCCTCAATATTGGCATCCCAACGACAGCGTGCAAGTTAAGGATATCGAGGAAGTGAACAAGATGAAAATGAGTCTCTATGTTATTCATACCATAAACTTCCAAAATTATGTGGAGACGAGCAGCAGCAAATCTGAGTTCATGTTTGAGCTAAAGAAAATATTTGAGGAGTTTAGTATCAAATCTAATCTTCTCCTGCAAGAAGTTCACCTCAGCTCTAATGTGTCTCCAGCCCCATCATTAACAAATGGGCAGCCCTTAACAAATGCTTCGCGGTGATGATCAGTTTGCTAGCATGATAAAGTCCTACTTTTGAAAAGCATGTGCCTTGATACTTCGTATGTGCTTTTGTGGTTGCCTGTATTGTGGGTTTGTTCGGATCACGTTACTTTTTATTTTCATTAGAATTATAAAAAATTGGGCTTTTTGCTGAGATCGCTTTGTCTTCGGTGCTTGTCATGTTTTTAAATGAAAAATTGAAGGTGCGCATGTGTCCATGATTGAGTATGATTTCCAAAGCATCAACTATATGACTGAACTCTTGCTCTTTTCATTTATCTCCTACAACAGGGGGATCAATTTTGTCTCTGGTGATTCTTCCACGTATTGCTAAAGGTGAATATATTAGCTACTCATATGTGCTTTTCATTTGTATTCTCTCTTTTTGGTTTGCTGTTTTTATGCTAATTTGATTCAGTGATGTATATCTGTTGTACTTTTTCAAGAGATAATTGAAATGAAAATGGTTTTTAAGGGACGCTCAGACTATCTGCATTGAATTGTTGCCTGTAATTCTTGCAATCAGGTCCTGTTTTACCTTAGATTTTGGCACTGATATTCTTCCACTTTTTCTTTTCGTGGTCACATTGAAGTCTGTGGCATTGGGAGGGAGTATATTGTCTATGGGAAGATTAGAACAATGATCTTCTTCCCATTGTAAACTTCTAATGTGACATGATTTACGGTCCACCTATCCTCTAGAGCAATATCAACATTTTCGAAAGCACATTTTTCAATGAAACATTTGAGTAACCCACTTAGATGTAAACTCAGGATTGGAGAATTGGAATATACCAGGAAGTCAACTTGCAGTTTGTCAGACTCCTAAGTCGACGTATTATAAGTTCTACCTAATCTATCGCCCCTTTGGACAGATCTGGTATCTCATAAGCTGTTATGTGTTTTATTTGGTTTTTTAATACTGGTGCCTTATGTAGATTTGAGTAAAGGTCTGTAGAACTCCATGACTTGGGCAGTGTATGGCTCACATTTTTACTTGTAAACTAGGAAACATAGAGTATTCTGAGATTCAGAAAGAGAAAGTTTTTGCTCCCTCTTGATGATCGAGAAATAAGTATGTACACTCTGTGAATGTTTTAGCTGTTTCAAGCTTCGGGAATGCACTAATCAAATATGTGGATGAGTTTCAGGTCCTTGAAAATAGCATTAAGCCTTTGTCTGTGTCTGTTGTGTAGTTAGGAGAGGCTGGGCTGCATCATGTTATTATCTTGTCCGGCCTGGATGCTATATTGATTTGTCTTCATAATTGCTTCGTTCTGATTCCATGTTTTTTGCCATCTTTTTATTTTCATATTAGAACTGGATCTGAAGATGTGATGACAAAATATGGGGTAAATTCCATCTATTAGTAGGATATGAGGCCGGAAGTATCTTCAATATAGATGAATCTTGCTTCCTTTTGTTTTTGATGCACACTCTTATTGACACATTTCTGGTGGGTAATATATAATGTTTTGTAGATAGCAAAAGTGGAAAGTGTGTTCAAGTAACTGATCTGGTGGCTGGTGACGGATAAGAAGTTGAAAGAGTTCTCGCCACACACGTCAGTCGCATTGCACTTGATGCAAGTGAGACTTGGTAAAGTGAATGCCTCAAAAGATTTTATGTTTGATTACTTGCTTGTCATGTGCTGGTGATTGCCCTTATTTAGGAGTTCTTTTAGTGTTAAAGCCAAAAAGATAGGTCTCTTTTTAGTCTTTTGCCGTGAAAAAGTATCTCACTAACCCTTTGCTTCCGTTGCATAATTTGAACTAGAGGCCGAATTTTGGTAAAATTCGCCCAATAGCTTCCCACTTATTATTTATTTGAACAAATTTTGTCAAATTTACTTTCCACGGTCTCTCTCTCTCTCTCTCTCTCTCTCTCTCTCTTGCATCTCCATCCAATCTCTAAAACACAAAATAGAGAATTGATGTGACATATTGAGAAGAGATTTTGTAATTTATTCTCTCTTTTTTCACTTTATGAGAGAATATGGGAGGGACCCATAGTACTTTTTAGAGATTTGGTCTCCAAAATGTGAGTACGGTCTCTATTTTTGCAGACCCAAAAATAAATTTGGAGACCAAATCTCTAAAAAGTACCATGGGTCCCTCCAAGATTCTCTCATAAAGTGCAAAAAGAGGGAATAAATTATAAAATCTTCCTTTAATATGTCACATTCATTCTCTATTTTTATGTTTTAGATTTTGGTTGGTGATGCTCTTGCAATCCAAATACTACGTAGTGCGTACTGATGGACCCTCAAAAGAATCGATCTGCTAGTCTTCACTTACTTTCTCTCTCCTCGAACCCAAATACACACTGAAAGACAACACCCAAAACTGGATCAGTTTTACTCTGCACCCACTTTCTACCAGCACTTTTTCTGTTCTTCAACCCAAAAAATAAAACAAAAAATTTGAAGTCGGAACGATTAACCAGTTCCTATCCGAGTTAGAATTTGAAGAACTCCTCACCACCAAAAAGTGAGATAAGCGGAGGAGCTTCTCTAGCAACAAACTACGACATATGGCACAACAACATACTATGGTATAGCTTTAGAGTTTTGCCAAATTTTATGAGAGAGAGAGAGAGAGAGAGAGAGAGAGAGAGAGAGAGAGAGAGCCTATAAATTTCCATAACTAAATTGTTATCAATGGCGTGAATACTTTTGCTTGAGCTTGTTTGCAATGGTACGTGTGAAGGAGGAAATAGTTAAACTGTGTGTGTGAAGAAGAGGGGTTGAAGAGAAGAAGTGAACTGTTTTGAGGAAACTGTTATACAACTGTTGAAGAGCAGACTTACCAGTTTTCCCATAGTTAACTGCCGTCAAAATGTATTACGAATTGGATTCGAGGGAAATTCAGTAAGGGTATTATTGGGTTAGGAGAAAATCTTCAAGGCTTCAATTTAGGATCACACCAATTGGTGCTCCCCCTTTATATATTAGAAGAATAGATGTTGTATCACTGGTTGATTCTAAAGATAATCCTGTAATTCCTGTCCCTAATTGCCTAACTATAACTTATTTATTTCCTATAGACTTGTGGCAATGGCTTGGAATTTGTCTGTTTGGCATTGTTAGAATATTGTTAGTCTTTGTCGTAGTCCCACATTGCTTATCTAAGTCTTGTAAGGAGTTGACATTTAATATAAATAGAGATTGTGTGTGTTAGGGTTAGTTAATACCCTATATACACTTTTCCTATACCTAACAACATGTTTTCGGAGTAGGATCCTAACGCTAACCCTAACAGCCATTACAGCCGGCAATCCTAATGCCACCCACCACCTTCCACCGCGCCCCACCACAAACCTTCCATATTCACCAACTGCTGCCACCCTCACAGCACTCAAAACCCTAAATCGAAGTCCTAAAACCACCTGAAACCCTAAATTGTCACCCTTACAGCATTCAAAACCCCAATCGCCCCCCACCCATCACCAGCCAATGCCCACCCACCACCGTCGTTGCTCTTAAAACTCTCGAAAACCCCAAATCTCGCAGACCCAGTGCTCGAAAGTCCCTAATATTACTTACCCAGTGCCTAAAACTTCTTACCAGCCTCTGGCGACCTCTCTTCAGGTCACTTCGACCTCCGGCAACTCCTCTTCAAGCCACGACGGCACTCACCGCCCTCCAGCGACCCTTTTACAGGTGTTTCCAATCATTATTGTTGTCTTTCTGTGCGCTTTTCAGATCTGTTCGTGCCTTTGATTCGTAGACTTCCGGATCTGTTTTTGGTTATTCAGATAATGCGTCTCCGATCTGTTCTGATCTTTTTTTTTTGTTCTTCGTGTTCTGACCTGTTCGCTGCTTTATTGTTGATTGCTTACTGCTCTGTGGTGGTTCTCTTCATTGTTGATATGCTACTTGGTTGGTGGCGATGTACTGGATTATTCTTCCTATAACTATTGATTGTAGTTGATTTGAGCAGAGACTGGTTGTTTCTCTCGGTTGCTTGGGAGGCTTATTGATTGGTTGCTCATTGATGGTTTGCGATATTGGTCGAGCTATTGGTGCTTCTACTCCCATGCTATCGTAGTAGCTCCCTCTCTATTATTGGTTTAATCTTTTGCTTATTGGTTGATATTCGCCGTTGAGATTTCTTGTGATTGGGTCCACTTCTGCATCTATTTTTAGTTCTAATGTTGCTGCTGGTTTTTCTCCACATTGGTCCCCTGAGATGTTGTCCATTACTTTTATTCGCTTGAATGGCAAGAATTATGTTACTTGGGCTAAGTCGGTTGAAACATATTTTATGGGCTCACAATAGTGTACTTATATATCCGATGATCCTCCTAAGCCCATTAAGTCCACTCATGCCAATTGGGTGGTTGAGGATCCTAGGATCCATCTTCGCTTATGGAATTGTATAGAGCCCGCCATTGCTAGCACATTTGTCTTTTGTGATATTGCTAAACAGGTTAGGCAACGGGCTAAGGAGTTATATTCGGGGGTTAATAATCTTCGTCGGACCTTTGATCTTTATGAGACTTATTTTGCACTTAGCCTTGGTGATTCTACTTTGGAAGAATATTATGCTAAGTTTAGTGGTGTTTGTGCAAAATTTAACATCTGTCAGCCTCTTTCTACTGATATTGCGGTTATGCATTGTCAGCGTGAAAATTTGCATGTGGCTCACTTCTTGTCTGGTTTGACTAAGAATTTAGATCTTGTTTGCCGACAGCTACTGGGGGAGCAGGAGTTGCCTCCTCTGACTGAAGTGTTTAGCCCTCTTCATCAATCTGATACTAGTTCTGCTCCTCCACTACCTCTTGATCATTCTGCTTTGGCCACATCTGCTTCTGGTGGTCACTATTCTCGTGGTGGTCGGGAGTCCGGGGGAGGTGGCCGTGACTTTGGTCGCGGCGCCCGCGGTTCTAGTCGTGATTTTGGCTGTGGTGGCCGTGGGCAATCTTTCGGTGGTCGTGGCCGTGGGCAATCATTTGGTGGTAGTCGGATATCTTGGTATTGCACTCATTGTCATGGGACTAATCACACTATTGGCTATTGTTGGGTGTTACATGGTCGTCCATCTGCGCATCAGGCTTCTCTTTTTGAGGATGATGGATATTTCTTGATTGAGGGCTCTAGCTCCACTCCTCATGTGGTTACTATTTCAGAGGATGAGTACCATCGTCTTACTTCTGTGCCATCTTTCTCCACTGCTACGTTTGCTTAGAAAGGCTCCTCTTTTGCGGGTGTTGCTTGTAATACTCCTTGGGTTATTGATTCTGGAGCTACTGATCATATGATTGTAGTTCCACCCTTTTATCTGGTTCTCGTTCTTTTGGGAAATCTCCTCGTGTCACATTGGCTGATGGTTCTATTGTTGATGTTGCTGGTTTGGGTTCTGTTCCCTTGAGTTCATCCCTTTCTTTAGATTCTGTTTTATATGTTCCTCATTTTCCATATAGTCTTCTCTCTGTTAGTAAACTTACCGTATCCTCAAATTGTTCTGTGACATTCTTTCCTGGCTCTTGTACTTTCCAAGATCTCACGACGGGGAAGAAGATTAGTGGGGGCGCTGAACATGGTGGTCTATATTACTTTAGTGTTGGTGAGCTATCCTCCTTAGTTGCACTTCAGTCCTCTACTTCATCATACCAGCATCATTGTCGTCTTGGGCATTCGTCTCTTCAGAATCTTAAGCGGATGGTCCCATCTTGTGGTCGTGTCATTGACTTGCCATGTGAAGTCTGTGAGTTTAGTAAACACCATCGTGTTTTCTTTCCCCTTAGGATAGAGAGTTGGGTGTCGAGACCTTTTCAGTTAGTTCATTCTGATATTTGTGGTCCTATTTATGTTTCGTCTCGGTCTGGTTTTCAGTATTTTGTTATTTTTGTGGATGATTATTCATAGATTACTTATGTATATCTTATGAAAGAGCGATTTGAGTTGTATGCAATTTTTCAGCCCTTTTATCAAGAAATAAAAACTCAGTTTGAAGTTTTTATTCGTATTTTTCGTTCTGATAATGCTCGTGAATATTTTCGTAATGCTTTGTCTGTTTTCCTTAATGATCATGGTGTTATCCACCCAACATCTTGCTCTTGAACTCCACAACAGAATGGAGTCGCCGAGCACAAGTTGTGACATATTCTTGAAGTCGCCCGTGCCTTTTTGTTTCAGCGGCCAGTGCCCAATTCCTGTTGGAGTGACGTTGTTCTTACTGAAACATACCTCATTAATCGTATGTCGTCTACTGTCTTAGGGGGTCAGATTTCGCACTCTGTTCTGTTTCCTGGTAGTCCATTATATTCTTTACCCTCTCGCGTGTTAGGCTGCACATGTCATGTTCATGCTCTGGATCCAGGTCGGGGTAAATTGGATCATTGATTTGTCAAATGTGTGTTTCTTGGGTATTCTCGCACTCAAAAGTGGTGTAAGTGTTACTCTCCTCTTCGTCGTGAGTTTGTGTGTGTTGATGTAACCTTTACTAAGTCATTGCCCTTTTTCCTGGTCTTCTCTTCAGTGGATCCGTCTCACTACATACTCACGGCAATTCCATCGTCGCCACCGTTGCAGGTGTATGTTCTTTGATCTAAAGTTCCACCACCTAAGTCATCGACCAAATCTTCCCCTGCGTTGTGAGATCCGGTCATTTCTCCCGCTTTTCTTTCTATTGCTCTTCGCAAAGGTACTTGTAATTCTCATCCCATTGATCATTATGTCTCTTATGCTTATTTATCTCCATCTCTTTGTGCATTTGCCACTTCTGTTTCGCTATTTTTGTTCCTAACACTGTCCAGGAAGCCTTGTCTATTTCTGAGTGGCGGACAGAGATTTAGGATGAAATGTCAGCTCTCCATCATAATGGTAATTGGGTGTTGGTACCTCTCCCACTTGGAAAGACCACTGTTGGGTGTCGTTGGGTGTTCACAGTCAAGTATCATCCTAATGGGTCTGTTGAGCGCTACAAAGCTCATCTATTAGCTAAAGGATATAATCAGACATATGGTGTCGATTATGTTGAGACTTGTTCTCCGGTTGCCAAACTTGATTGTGTTCAACTTCTTATCTCTCTTGTAGCCAATCTTGGTTGGCCTCTGTTTCGATTGGATGTTAAAAATATTTTTCTTCACAGGGATCTTCAAGAGGAAGTTTATATGGAGACTAATCAGGTATGTTGGCTTCGCAAAACATTGTACGGCCTTAAGCAATCTCCTAGAGCTTGGTTTGGCAAGTTTAGTGATGCTTTCTTGCGATTTGGCATGCATCGATGTCAGTGCGATCATTCGGTCTTTTCTCTTACATCTAATCATAGCAAGGTAATGTTGATCATCTATGTGGATGATATTATCATTACTGGTGATGATCAGAAACATTGATGAGTTGAAAGGTTTCTTACAGTGCAAGTTTCATACCAAAGACTTGGGAAAATTATGATACTTCTTGAGTATTGAGGTGGCGCGATCTAAAGATGGTATTAGCTTATCTCAACGGAAATATGTGTTGGATATTTTAGAAGAGATTGGCTTGTTGAGAACTAAGCCTGTTGAGACCCCAGTGGATCCTAATGTCAAGCTTTGTGTGGACCAGGGGGAGTTACTTCCTAATCTTGATCAGTATCGTCGTTTGGTTGGTAAGTTAAACTACCTTACTATTACTCGCCCCGATATCTTATTTGCTGTTAGTATTATAAGTCAGTTTATGTCTGCTCCTCATTTTCCTCATAGGGAAGCTGTTGTTAGAATTGTAAAGTATCCCGGGCTCGGTCTGCTCTACCGCACTAATGGATACTTGCATGTTGAGGCATTCACCGATTCTGATTAGGCAGATGGACCCTCTGACAGAGGATCTACCACAGGGTATTGTTTTCATGGGTGGAAATCTTGTCAATTGGAAGAGTAAGAAGTAGACAGTGGCTGCGCGGTCAAGTGCAGGAGAAAAGTACCGAGCAATGGCCCATACGACATGTGAGATTGTATGGGTGCGCTCGTTTTTTGAGGAAATCGGATTTGGGGTGAACCTTCATATGAATCTATACTGTGATAATTAGGCAGCAATTCACATTGCATCAAATTCAGTCTTTCATGAAAGAACCAAACATATTGAAGTGGACTGTCATCTTGTGTGAGAAAAGTTAACAAGTGGTGTGATAGCTACTTCCTTTATATCCATATAGCTACTCCCTTTGTATCCACCGGCGCTCAGTTGGCTGACATGTTTACTAAATCATTGTTCAAACCACGGTTAGAGTTGTTATGTAGCAAACTGAGACTTTTTGATGTCTACTCCCTAGCTTCAGGGGGAGTGTTAGAATGTTGTTAGTCTTTGTCGTAGTCCCATATTGGTTAACTAAGTCTTGTAAGGAGTTGACGTTTAACATAAATAAAGATTGTATGTGTTAGGGTTAGTTAATACCCTATATACACTTTTCCTATACCTAACAAAAGGCATCTTCCTGCTCGTGAGTGCATTTCGACAATATCCACTCATGCTTCAGTTCAAGATATTTAACTTATGTTTTCTTCTAGTTTTTGTGAGTTCTCAAAGACTCAAAATTCCATCTTCTTCCCCTCTCTCTGTTAAGTAGATCTCATTGCTTCGAAAATCTACAGTAAATCTTAGATGTTATGAAGCTCTCTTGCTGATCACATTTAAATTCGCAACCGCAATAACTCATTTCCACAGCGGACACCATGATTTTTCAAGATCTCCTTTCCCCTTTGTCACCAACAATTTTACGGAAATTTAATTTATTGGCCTGGCCCTCAGTTGTGTCTTGGCTTTTAGTTCTTAGGAATTAAATCATCTCGATAGTTATTAACTTTTGTATGCCATGACATGGCATGCCTGCTTATGCCTTCCCTAAGTTTTCCCTATTCCATAACAACTTTAACAATTGCTATTTTAATTCATATGTTTCTCCTCTTTTCCAATACTCCCAATTTTTATTGTGTAACCACTTGAACAATGTGCATGTGAGCGATTTTAATGGGGAAAATTGGCCATGTGCATTCGTCAAAGGCAAGAGAAAATTGAACAGAATACTATGAATAAAGCATCCAATGTTGGTCATGGTCCACCCTCGGCTGAAACTAGCAAGTTAGGAGAAGCCAAAACAAACATGGACAATGTTTGGTCAAGGAAAAATGGGAAAACTTTTGCTCGAGTGGTTAATGGGAAGTTGCAGGGCAGATGAAAGCGTGATAAGTGATAACGTGGAGAATGTAGTAGCAAAGATAAAGATTAAACCAATGACGAATGGGTGGCTCTTGTGTAGTGTTGTTGCTAAACTACACAAACTCATGACTATTACTGAAATTGAAAGGGGATTCACAAGTTTGGGAGGTGATAATATTCAAGTTAGAGCCATGGGTGGTAGATCAGTTCTGTTAACAATGAGTAACCAACTAAAAAGAGACAAATCAAAGTTGGTTTTCAAAGGTGAAACCATGGGAGGGGGAAAGTGCAAGTTTGGAAAGGTTTACTTGGATAAGCTGTCAGGGAGTTTCTCATAATGCTTGGTCTCAGTGCACTTTCAAATTCATTGGGATTGCTTGGGTGGTTTCATTTCTACAGATGAGTTTACTTAAAGGTGCTCCTCTTTTGCCAAAGGTAAATTTTGATTGGAATTGAATCCATAACAAAAATTGATGGTTGGCTTCAGATGGAGCCTGATGGGCGTGATCACAGAATCAGAGTGATGGAGGAGGAATGTTTTCAACCTGATTTGGAAATGATGCAAAAATCTTGGTCTCAAACTAGAAGATGCCGAGGTGAAGAAAAGAGAGGAAGGTGAAATTGATGGAAATGATCCTATTGGTAAGTGTCCATCTAGTGTGGGCAAGGAGGTGGTTATTACTACAAACCATGGTGAATCAAAGACACATGAAGAAGGAGAGGAGACTTGTCACATTTCAAAGACGGCTCAACCTATTGATGGTGGTTTTCAAATGGGAGTAGCAAGGGGATAGTTTTATTTCAGGAATTATGGGCCTATTGGACTCAAGGGTGGAAGATCTTATGTTATCAAAGATGTTGGACCACCTCAGGAGGAAGGGATTAGTCTCTTGGTGGAAACGGTAAATCCGATTGAATTAGATAATAATCTGGGTATGGATACTGTTAAATCTGCACCGCTTAAGAGAAGAGAGGGAAGAAAGGATAAAAAAAGAAGAAGGTTAAATCAGTGGAGGAAATCGTGGGAAAGTTCAACAAATTATCTACAGATGAAGGGTTCTAAGAAACGAAAGCCAAAAGGGGCAATTTTTAGATCGGCTGCGGCTGCGATTTCCCTTTCTATTTCTTCCGTTGGAATTAATAATAGGAATTGTATCTTGCTCAATGATGCTTAGGGGGTGTGGGAGACTGGGAGTTTAACAAATCCCTTGGTCTTGGTTATGATGGTGATGAAGGAGACGTGGAGAGTAGGATTGCTCAGCTTGAAGAAATGGATAATGAAATCTTTCATAATGTCGGTTGAAGCGGTTGGATCTTTAGGGATTTTTTGGCTTTGAGTGTGTAGGTTTTGGTTTGTCGGGGATATCTTTTTGGGTCAGGTGTGGTGGTAAGGTTCGTTTTGTGGCGTCTTGTTTTTTTGTTGGTCTCTTGCCAACTGTTTTTAGGCATGGGTGACATTTGATCGTTGGGGTGTGTAGGTGCCTTTGTTGGGTCTTATGCTCCTTGTGATGCCGTTGTGCCCTATGTCCTTTTAATCTTTGTTTTTCATATTCAAATATCAAGAAAAACCTTTTTGCTGTTCAAAAAAATAAGTTTTACCGGCTACTCGTGTTTGATTCTTTCAAATATTTTGTAATACACTATATCTACGACGCATATATCTTATTTTATGCGCCAATTGTACGTTTTCCTTCGTTTAGGTCCCATGCTCGTGTTTATCTTCTAAGATTGTAGCAGTTGGAGCAGAACAATCAATCTGTCAATTTGATAAGAATGGGCTTATCCTTTCGCAGATACAATGCCCACCTCAGGTAGCATTTTCCATTTCCCCTCATCATAAGGGTGTGTTTTCCGTCGACTTATTGTTTTTTTTTTTGCTCTGCAAAACGAACGATTTTATAAATCTCGATAGGGTACATCAAGGAGGAAACATCTTAGCTCAAGGAGCCAATGAAACAACGACAAAACAAACAAAGCAAAGCATCCAACCTAAGGTTGAATGACGCCCCAAAGGATCGAATTACAACTTTACTTTCCGAATGAGGTCTCTCATGTAAATTTTTGTGCATCCTCTTTCTAAGGGAAGAATGAGGATTAACAATGAGAATTAAACTTCGAGATCAAGACATTTTTTATTGGGTAAGGTAGATACGTTGCTTTTGTCGATGCTATATGTTTTAGAGCGTACAATTTCTCTCCTAATGAAAATCCTCCATTTTACTAACCTTCGGAGAGAAGATTTCCTGAAGGCCGCTGGTTTTGATTGGAATTATAAGTTTTAATGCATGAAGAGAGTTGTATTAGATAAAAGAAAAGTTGTGATATTTAAGTTTGTTTACAAATTTATTTTGTACTTTTGGGAGAATAAAAATGTAATTAACTACTTCTATTAATTTACTCAACTGTTGACTATTGGTTCTGTAAATTTTTTTGTGTGGGTAATTTGATTGGAATATCCGCGTTTTGTCCTTGACTTCTGTGCTTTCTTCTTCATTTCTTTTCTATTTGCCATGGGTAATTGGTCAGGTTTGTGGGTAATTTTTGGTGGTTAATTCCATAACATGAGGAGTGGTCTTCAATTATTATGAACATGGGGCTTACATTGCCAGTGGTTATGATTTTCCATCCGAGTTGAGTCAGCGTTTTTGTTTATTGGTGTTTGGGATTTATGCCCAATCCTATTTAACCACAATGGGATTTATGCCTCTCCCTCGAAGGAATGCCTATACAAAATCAAAATACCATGTGTACGACAACGAGCACGAGATTTTCGTCTGTGCATGGATGCGTAAGTCTTGTAATACTCAAAGAGTACTGCTACACACATAGCAATGTGTGCACAGATTGTGCACAGATTTTATTGTGGGGCCTACTACGGGTCCCACACAAATCATCCGAGCCGTTTATTAAATGTAAAACATTTTTTCAAGGGTCCCCGTAAAAAATAGGCTCAATCCAATATTTAAAGGTGCTTCATCCAACCATTTAACTTTTCATTCAGATTTCCGGATAATGAAAAGTTATATGGTTGGATCGAGCACCTATAGGTATCGGATTGAGATTATTTTTTACAGGGATTTTTGAAAAAATGTTTTACATTTAATGAACGGCTTGAATGATTTGTGTGGGACCCGTGGTGGGCCCCACAACGAAATCTGTGCACAGATTGTATGTGTGTGTAGACTTTCTGATACTCAAAACACACTGAAAAAGCACGAGATTTTTGTGTGTGCATGGAGTCGTAAATCTTGAAATACTTTAAACGAACTGAAAAAAGCAACGCAACAATATACAGTAGTGCTACGTTTGGTTTACACTATAAAAAATAATGCGTACGACAACGAGCACAAGATTTTCGTGTGTGCGTGGTGGCATAAATCTTGTACTCCAATGCTCAAAACGAACCAAAAAAAAACGCAAAGCAATGTCCAAGTAATGTCCAAGTATAGAGTAGCACTATGTTCGGTTTACACTAAAAAAACTAAAAAGATACTTGAGGAATACTGAATAAATTGTGAGGAAAAGGCCATCAGACAGCCAACTTTCTAAAGACTATTGGATGAGAAAACACTCATCTCAACTTGACAAGAATGTTATTTGCGTGACCTAAGGCAGTCTCTACCATTTTATGGTGTCCCTAACAGGGCATGTGATTAGCTTAGATGGAAAACATGAGTACGTTGCGCCGTCCTGTTCATTTAGTAAGGTAAAAACGGAAAAGGATGGTAAAATCAACTTTTTTGCAATTATTATGCAGTTACCAAGGTACTTGTTCGACCCACATTTCAACTTCTACTTTTCCTGCAAAATTCCGACCATATGCTGAAAAATAAGTTTCATTTTCCTTTCAGTACTTCACATTACTTTTTTTTTTTTTTTTTGAAAACACACTCTTCGTGCAAAATTCACACAAAAATCCTTAACCTCTATATAATCATGGAGACTTCCACATTATTTGAAAATGAGCAGATGTAATGTAATTTATATGGATGAAAATAAAACCTACGAGTGAGGGGAACAGTAAATTGAAAACAATTACTCGAGTAGCCTTGGAAAGAAATCAGCTCAATCAGATGACCACAAGTTCTTGATCCAATATGTTAGCTTTTCATTCAAATTTCATATCGCTACTCTAACAATTATTTTAAATTTAATGAATGTTGCAGATTATTTGTGTGAAACTCTGAAGTAGGCCCCACAAGCTGCTTGTGCACGTAGTCTTTTTCACTACTACAATAATAGATAAGCGTCACACTAAGTAGATTTACAAAGATCACGGTTTTCAGTAAAAGCGTGATAAAAAGTGGTGCTTAAATTTTTTTATCTCAGTTTAAGTCCAAAACTGAGATAAAAAGTGGATTTTCGCGCGAAATAAAAGACCTCACTCTTGCAGCGAGATAAAAGAAAAACAACCTCACCCTTGTGGCATGATAAAAGATTTTAGTGTGAAAAAAATTGAGATAAAAGATCTCGCTCTTGTGGCGAGATAAAAGAAAAAAGATCTCACTCTTGTGACGTGATAAAAAAGAGAAATGACCTCACCCTTGTGGCGTGATAAAAGATTTTAGGGCGGAAAAGAATGAGATAAAAGATCTCGTTCTTGTGGTAAGATAAAAGAGAAATGACCTCACCCTTGCAAAGTGATAAAAAAACTTTAGCGCGAAAAAAAGTGAGATAAATGATCTCACTCTTACGGTGAGATAAAAAGCCTACCTATTTAAGCGCGCGGTCTAAATTTTCACGTGGGCGGGCAAGTACCCATTTAGACAGACTTTGAAAAGTTATGTGAGAAAAACGATGTCATTTAAGAACCTTGATAAATTTTTATTTTTATTTTTTATAAAAGGGAAGAAGATAAACCCTAATTACACTCATCCCAAAAAAAATTTCTGTTTCATTTTCATCTTCATGCCCAAAGAGAGAGAGAGAGAGAGAGAGAGAGAGGACAAATCCCACAATTGGGTTCCACTAGTGCACAGTTGTTTCTTCGACGACGTGCGGACAGTTCCACTAGTGTCCGATTTTTCCCTGGGCGAGCCGTAATCTTTATGGTTTATTGTAATAGTGAAATTTAGTTATTTCGGATGTCTTCTAAGTATACGTTTGATACATTAGGTAAACTTTTTTTTTTCTTCCCAAAAAAATCTGTTAGTAACCAACAACTAATTTTGATTGGTAAAAGATCTGTTGTCGTATTTTTAAAAATTTTTAAACAATGTTTATATAAGTATTTTTATAAATTTTAATATCATGTTAATTGCATTTCAAAAAATTCAACAAATTTTAAGAGGAAAAGAAAGTTTTCACATTTTAGGAAGTAAGTATAAATATTTTTGTTTTCCTAATGTAACAGAAGTTCTTAGCTAGCTTAGTGGTAAGAGTTTGGGAAATCAACTAAGGGTGCATGGGTTCAAAACTTGGCAATGACAAGAAAAGATGGTCTAGTAGATACAAAGAAAAGATCACGCCTAATGGTTTTCTATCTCAGTTTATGGTGGTGTGGTCATTTTGAACTTTCAATCACGGTTATAAACCGTGATCTAAAGTGATATACAATCACACCCAAAAAAGAGAAATGATCATGCCCAAGAGAAAACAATCACATCTTATAACCGTGATAAAGGAGAAACGATCACGCCTTTTGACCGTGATTGTTTCTCTCTTTCAATCACAGTTTATAACCGTGATAAAAGAGAGTGACTTACAATCACACCTAGATCCATCACGGTAGCATGAGCGTGATGGAAAACTTACAATCACGGCTAATTGCTGTGATCTTTATGGTTTATTGTAGTAGTGTTTGTTTGGTGGCCACATGACCTTTTTCTCGTCCAAGATTTGGACTGCCATTATCTATTGGACCAAATGGGTTAATTGGGTAAGGAAAATAAGGAGAAAGAAGTCAACGTCACTTTTCGGTCAATTTTAATGGAAAAGTTAACGGTTTCACTTTACCATAAAGTTTAGGTGTGCAATTGTTCAAAATTTGAAGTTTAGGGGGTATAAGTGAAAATTGATCAAAGTACTTGGGGTGTAAGTGAAATTAATCATACTTTTTATAGTGTAAAACAAGTGGTTGTGTTGCTGTAAACTTAGGTATGGATGTACTTTTTTATTTGATATTAATGCAGTTTATCTTTGGTAAAAAAAAAAAAAAAAACTTAGGCAGTGTTGCCTTGTTTGGTTTCGCTTTAAGTAATACTCTCTTCGTCCATTTTTAAGTTGTCATTTTTTAGGTGTCCAATTTCGTAACTCCAACTTATTAAGGAGATGTCGTCATTACACATTTCATATTAACATTTACCTCTATTTGCTTTATATACCTTTTATGGAGACATCATCATTACAATTTTACTCACTAACTCTTCAAAATGGAATCTACTTTTATGGCCAAAATGAAAAATACACCAATTTTTATCCACTAACTTTACAAAATGAACATTTATAAAGAGACAACCGAAAACTGAAATATTGGACTCTAAATAAAGGACGAAGGGATTAGTATAAGTGTGTCTGTGTTTTATACGATTGTGTCTATGTTTGTTGAACATTTTTAATTAAGAGTTAATTTTGTTTCTATTTCTAAACTATTCACATTTTTTAGTTTAACTTTAAACTCTGAAAATAATCTATTTCACATCTTTAATGATAAAATTTTTCATCTGAAGCAAAGAAATCTTAAAATATTTTTCTTCATTTTCTTGATGTGTTCTCTTTTCGTCCCATCTATTAGACCATTTGGTTGGTGCCAACATTTGGCAAAAAAAAAAAAAACAAGCAAATTGTTTCCATTATTTTTTTCTAAAATCTTTTCTCTAATTGAATGATCTCAATGACTTCTTTTGATTGGTGTAAATCTATTTGATGAATTATTCAAAATTAATGTTTTTAAAAAAAAAATCTATTTTTACAAAGTTATCATTTGTTCTCTTTTTTTAATTCTTATTTTCTTTACACATCTCCAATTTATTTAGGGCAATAAAAATAATAATCATCTTATTTTTCTAAATAGGCCTTAAACATTGTATGCAGAGGTGTTATAGATATTTAAAAGGTCAATTTCGTAGAAAAATAAAGAAAAATCCACCAGCGTCACATTTCCGTTTTCTAACGAAAAAGTTAACGGTTTTCATTTTACCATGAAGTTCAGGGGGTATAAGTAAAAATTGGTCAAAGTACAAGAGGTGTAAGTGAAATTAGCCCTAAAAAGTAAAGTGATAATCACAATGTTGGGTGTGCATATTTGTATAGAGCTCTATCTTATAGTATTTGATAATGAAGAAGTCCGACAATTTTTTTTTGGTTTCAATTTGGGTTTGGTGCGGATACTTTCTTACACTAAACCAAAACAAACCGGGTAGTACAATTTCACAACAAAAACCGCCCAACTACCCAGCGGGTAGAAAAAGTTAAGAAATACTAGCCCCATATTGATTATTTGTCGGTTTCAGATAAAATTGCCATACCTAGACACCTAGAGCTAAGGTCGGTCAATGCAAAATAGTGAAGAAATTGCGAGAAAAATGGTTCATTAACGTTAATTGATAACAATCGAAAAGAAAGGGAAAGAAGCCATTAGATATAGCCAACTAACGTTCTATAGAGAGTTCTATTATCTGATAATGACACTTGACTTGCCAAAGTCTTTGCTGAATGGAGTAGTCTTAGGAACATATATAGCCACCAATAATTGCAAGATTTTTTTGAGTGAGCTAGGCAGGCCCACATTGTTAATTATATAAAACAAAATAGATACTATTCTAGTCTTCTCTAATAATGACCTATATTGGCTTTTCCAAGTCTTCGTCAATTGCTTTATGAACTCCAAGGAATACGGCCATGAGATGAGTGATTGTAAGACTTTTTGAACGAGGCAAGGCAAACACACATTGGTAAACGGAACCAACACGAAAAGATGGGACCAGAGAGACTCTTTCCATCAATTCTTGTCTTCCCTGAATCTCTGATAATGACCTATATTGGCTTTTCTAAGTCTTCGTCAATTGCTTTATGGAGTTCCAATGAATACGGCCATGAGACAAGTGATCGCAAGACTTTTTGAGCGAGGCAAGGCAAGCACACATTGATAAACGGAACCAACACGGAAAGATGGGGCCAGAAAGACTCTTTCCATCTATTCTTGTCTTCTCTGAATCTCTGATAAAGACCTATATTGGCTTTTCTAAGTCTTCGTCAATTGCTTTATGGAGTCCAATGAATACGGCCGTGAGACAAGTGATCGCAAAACTTTTTGAATGAGGCAAGGCAAGCACACATTGGTAAACGGAACCAACACGGAAAGATGGGGCCAAAAAGACTCTTTCCATCTATTCTCCGATAATGACATGACTTTGCCAAGTCTAGGGCGGCTCCACATCGGTTTAAAAAATGCACTAATTTTTTTTTATTTTTTTCTATAAATAAATCAAGTTGTTCTCAGTATTGTTGGCGTAGAGTTATTTGTGCAAGGTTAAAATATAGAAGTCCAACTAAATTTGGACACAAAATATTATTGTCCAACAATATAAAATAAGTCCAACCCAAATAACTGCTTGAGAATGTAAAACTTAAAGCGGTGTAAAAATACACAAGAAGTAACAAGTGGAGTACTATTCTTCTTTCATGCGAATAACAAATTAAAGATATTTTTTCCCTTATTTTTAACCAAATACATCTAACTCTTTGCTCCGATCTTATAACAAAAGCATGAGCGGCTTTACTAGTGTTTGAGGGGGTTTAAACAAATCCATTGGGTTAAAAAAAAATACTAAAATTTTGTATTTCTTAATGTAATATAATCTTTCTGTGCCACACAGGGTCATTCGTGTGTAGCTAATGTAAGTGAAAATCTACTTAAATCTATAAGTAGATAGATAGTAAATGACAAAAAAACAAAACTAATCAGGCTCAATTTATTTTTAATCAAATAAAAATCTGTATTGAAATAGAGTTTGCAGTGCGAAAATTTTCTGCACGATTTTGTCACCGCTGAACAGAAATTCTAATCAACTGGGCCTAGCTTAATTAGGTAGGACTCTTGCATCTCACTAGGAGGTCAGAAGTTCGAGTATTCCCAGCTACGTGTGGGTGTTCTCCCCTTAGAAGTCTTTTCCTTTTTTCTTTGTTTCTACCCTATAATGAGCTTATTTCCTGTAGGTTGAGTAGTTGGGCTTAGTTATCTCGTGAACTCTCACAATTGATGTAATGTCCCGGATTTTTACTATGTAAAATGATTTCTTCTATAGATTGAAAAAAAAGAACAAAAATCCTAGAGTCGCATCTGGCCAAGTCTTTGTTGCTTTATGGAGTTGATTGGAAGATTTTATGACAAAGTCCAGACTAAAGACCCATCTTATTATACTAACAGAACAGACTTTGACGTGTGCCTTGTTTGGATGACATTTTGAAAAAAAAAATTCAACTCAAAAAACACTTATTACCCCTACTTCCAATCATTACTCTCATTTCTCTCCAATCATTATTCTCATTTCTCTCTATTTATCTCCACTCATTACCCCTATATCCAATCATTACCCTATTTTCTCTCTCTACTCATTACCTAAGAATCAAACTAAAAAATTTTCAAAACATCATCCAGCGATTAGTCAAAAGAAAAATAATTGGTACGTTCGGGAAATCACGTTCTTACAAATTGTGAACTTGTTCAAATAAGAAAAAAGGCATAAATTAGTATTCTGATGAAAAACTTTAATTACTACTTGGCTAAAATACTCTTGCCTTCGGGGGTCATGGGTGTATTTGCAATAACTGTAAAACATAATTTAGATTATAGATTAAATTTTAACTTACAACTACATAGATTTTGGAGTCTATAGAATACATTGAATATTTCTTTATGTACAAAGGGGAAAATGAATTAAGTTGTTATAAAACCTAGTAACAACTGTAGTAAGCTAATGATAATCTTATATATATTTGATAGTCCAAAAGTTGAAAATAACCTTGTGAATTGTAACCTTATAGTGCATATCTTAATTTTTACGTAAGCTAATCAATCGTAATTTTTTAGCAATAGATTCATAACATTTTGGTGCATCTCGTAACTCTTATACAATAATACAGTTTGTAACGTTTTCATTGCGAATCATAATATTTTGATCTGTTTTGTAACTTTTAAAAAAAATGTCACATTTTCAACAATACATTTCGTAACATATTGGTCTGTTTCATAACTTTTTTAACTAAAAACTCATAAATTTTTAATAACATATAATCAATTGTGCAATCAATCATGATCAAGTACAATCGACCGGTTAATCAAATATGTAATCCATTCGATTGATGTTCAATTCCGTAATTGAATTAAACATATTATAACCGCTTTTACAATTGAATTGACTGCGATCGGGAAGTAATGTGAAATTGATTACTCAATCAATTTGCTAATTGATGGGTTTCTGTAAGTCCTTTCATCGATTGCAAAATAAGTTAGAACTAACATTGCAATAGGTTTTGAAAGCAATTGTTCTGGATAGCACAAATAATTAATTATATGACAGATTTCTTTGTGGTTTCAATTGCTAATTAATTGATTGGTATCGATAACACTTATAATTGATTATCTTATCAAATTGGAGTGTTAGTTATTTGTAATTCGGATGCGAGCACTAATTTAATTACAAGGCACTAATAGTACATCTGCTGACAAAAAACAAATAGCCGTTCTAAATATTTCTGTCCCAAAAGGGTAAATTTATCTCGTGACCATTACTCTCTTGCACACCTATTAACTTTGGTAGTGTTCCTTACTTGTTTAATACAGATGATTGACTTCTGATTGCGCCCATTCGGTAGTCGTTGAAGTTTACCAAACGGCCGTCAAATTCAATTATTTATTAACCGGACTACAACTAAAGATTTGCATAGTATAGTGAGGAAGTCCGAGTAGATCCACAGGGAGTTCGAATATAGCTTGTTCGGATTGTAGATGTAAGGGTTTGTGGCGTTAAGGCGGCCAACTTTTAGTTTTCCTTTGAAAGGTGAGAAATACTCTTATGGAAAAGACTAGAAATGAGTTTTAACTAAGAATTAAACGTGGCAAGGCAATGGAGTTTCTAACGCCCGTAACTTAAGCCATCTAACAATTCTCAACGAAAATACTGTTGAATCGCACGGCATAGGCTATCAACCGGAAGATTTAGCTATGAAAATGGTTAGACTTGATATAAAGTTTGAACAACAAGCTTAAAACAAGGCGTGACATAGCTCCCGGAACCATATGAGCGAGCACATGATCACCGGAGATTAACAATGCCAAGACTTGCATTCAAACTAAATATCAAGGTCAAGAACTAGAAGCATGGTTTGGAAAGCGAGCAAGTTCTTTGGTTCTTCTAGCAAACATGAGTCGAGACATAGCTCACGGAACCATATGAGCGAGCATATGTTCACCGGAGGTTAACATCGACAAGTTTTGTTACATAAAAGGCGAACCACGCACATTTACAAACCAAATCTCAAGTTCTAAGATTGAGAAAAGCAAGATTAACTTAAGTCATGAAGCATTAATCACCCCGGTGCCAAGCCTAATCAACTACTCACACATAGCAAAAAGACTAGAAAATATGCTTGGAAAGGTAAACATGATTAACCGATAAAAATGGAAATAAACTTGATTTATAAAAATGGAAATAAACTTGATTTATAAGAAGTTCTAAGAAGTAGCTACAATATTAATACATGAGAAAACATCAAAACACTCAAACTTACTTGAGTTCTTGTAGGAAAATGACTTGAAAAACTTGAAAGACTAACAATGGAAATCCTAGAGCAAAAACTAGAAAACTAGGCCTAAAGACTAACTAATGGCCATCCTTTCCATAAATGGCATACAAGCCTATTTATAGAGCTTATAAAATCAGCCTTACAATGGACAAAAAAGCCCCCAAAATATCCCAAAAGCATGCCTAAAGTAGAAACTTTCCATAAATGGAAGGTTGAAATATTCAGCGAAAAGTGCTGGTCGAAGGGCATTGGTACCGGTACCTCAAAAATGAGGTATTGGTACCAATCCAACTGTCTTCCATTTCAGCACCAAGGTACCGGTACCATGTTTTTGAGGTACCGGTAACATTGTCTACAAAACTGCAAAACATGGCAGCTTGGCCTTTGAGCTCTTGTGATGTCCCGACGGCCCTCCGATACTTCGATACTCGATCAACGGGACTTGACGAAAGTGTGCCATGTGGTCTAGGTCTCTTAGATACCCTCGAGGGCCATGCTCGATGCATTTGCATTGCTTGCTAAGCTTTGGCACGCCCCTCGCCATTCTTGACCACCGAACGTCCACCGAAGCTTCTTGCAACACCGTTAGGCTCTGGTGATAATGAAACGTATGCCGCCAGGCACTTGAACTCTTGGCTACATCCGGAACGTCTCTTGGCAATCAAAACCGCCTTATTAGCACGTTTTACCTGAAACATACACAAAAAAACCTTACGTGCATTATGGGATAAAAACGACAACATATATGTACAAACATAACATACTAGAGGACTTAAGCACCAAGAATACATTATTGGGTGCTTATCAACTTCACTATCTCTTTTAATTGGACTATTGTGTGAAAGTTCACTATGCAATTAAAGGCATTGTGAAAATATTAAATAGAATAATATTTTTTTAAAAATCAAAAGAAAAAAATTGGCCGAACATAATTCTAGGGTTTTATCACCCTGGAATTTTCTGTTCGAATTTTTTCTGGTTTATTTGTTTCCCCTCCTGTAATCATTGTCTCAACTTAGTTCTTGATTATTGAGAAACCTTATGTAGAAGGAGGAGGAACGATTATAATGGATCGAACTGATAGAGGTGGCGACAGACGGACTGGGATGAGCGCTGACGGACGGATTGCGATGAGGGACAACAATGAGTCTAGGGTTTGGTCGAAAGGGGATTAGAAAGATGTCACGCCCTCGATTTTCAACATAATTAAGTAATACATTTCAATAAAAGAGAAACCTCGCATATCATATACGTTATCCAAAGGAGTTTCCCACCTCTTTAATTTACAAACAAGTCCTTAAGTTTTGATAATTACAACTTTAGTCAAAAGAAAATTCAATAATAATTATTTACAAAACCATCTTTAACGAATTGAGATCTTCACAAAGATGACGAAATAACCAGTGATGTCAGCTTCCAAAAGTCTTTTACTGTCAAGCACAAAATGCATGCAATCTATTGCCCGGCATCAGAACCTAAAAAGAAAGATTTGGTTGAGCTACACTAGCCCAGTAGAGAATTCTAAGCTCAAGCTATATGTAGTTAGAATGAGTCATACATCGAGAATGAATGAGTATGGACAGATACGCCTATAGTACAAGTGACTACCAACAAGCTGCAAATTATCACCTAAAAGTCCTAGACTTCACATCAATGTCACTAGCCGTTTACTTCTTTAACTAGTTATATTATTAAACTCACGTCATTCCACATTTGTCTATAATCAAATCAAAACATCTTATCATTCTTCGTACGGTAGTACAATCTTTCTTGTGTCCACATTGACCTTCACTAAATCCCTTTATCACGAAACCTTTCTTTTCCTTTAATTCGGTATTTCCCATCAATAATCACTAGGGTCACCTCGGGTCAAGTTCCCCCGAGCGCAGGGTCACCCCGAGTCTTTCCCCTTAATAATAATAATAAGTTGGGGTCACCTTGGGTCTAGTTCCCTCGAGCGCAGGGTCACCCCGAGTCTTTTCCCTCAATAACGACCACTTGGGTCACTTTTCACACTTTTCACAATCGACATCATTTCATAATCAATTTCATCATCCCTTTGACGGTTATATCACTGAATTTTAATTAACCATTACGCGACTTCACAAATGTACATGTTCATGCCTTTTCACTAGTTTACCCTTTTGCATCAGACATAGCGTATCAAGCCCGTACGTATAATCCTACCATACTTTATCCATTAGTTTCTACACTTGAACCTCCTAGAGAGAGTGTCAAAAGGATTAAAAGACTTGACGAGTCGAGAGGACACAAGTTATTTTATCATCTCAAACAATTCTTTCTCACATCGATTTTCACTTCAAGCATTTTAAACAATCTACCAATCCACCACGTTGATTACATCTCAAACTGCTCCTAACTATCATCCATATTAAGACCCTGACTAATTAATTAATACACGTCTTTTCCTTTAAGTGCACCATAATCCCACACGTCCTCACCATACCTCTAAGTACATTTTCCATACCTTTACAAGCCACATAATAGCCCACGACTAGACTCTACGATGCCCGATTATCTAATTTCTATACTTAGAGTCCGTAAAAGCATGTACTAAAGGAATCTAAGAATTTTACGAGTCGAGAGAGAGAACGGATTGCAATACTACTCGTCGAAACCCTAGACATGTTCACTCTAGTCCATTGAATGCCATTCTAAGTGAGAAACGAGTAATACTCACCAAAACACGTGGAAGGATGCATAAACAAACTCATTAGGGTTAATGAAAAGCTTCGACATGCGAGTTGAAGGATATAGGGAAGCAGCTGAAAGATACTGCAGCAGCTCAAATAAGCAGCTGAAAAGGAAGCAGCACAATCTCCTAACGGTAGGCAAGTTCTACCGGAGACAGGAAGGCCAACATTCCGGTAGAACTAGACCTACCGGTTGGTGAACAAGTCCTACCGGTAGAAACTGAAAACAGGAAGGCCAACATTCCAAATTTATGATTGACCTACCGGCCAACATTCTGGTAGAACTAGACCTACCGGTAGGTGAACAAGTCCTACCGGTAGAAACTGAAAACAGGAAGGCCAACATTCCAAATTTATGCTTGACCTACCGGCCAACCGATAGGTAAGGAATTCCTACCGGTAGAAGTTGGATGCGTTGAGCAGCTTTTGAGCTGCTGCTATACGTTGAGCTGCTTACTAAGAATTTTTCACTTGTTCTACCGGTAGGGAAAAAGATCCTACCGGTAGGGAATCGATTTTCTGGTAAAGTAACAACGTTCTACCGGTAGAAAGGACAGGCCTATCGGTAGGAATCTAGGAAGAACAGACAATTCTGACAGCAACTACGAATTTTCAATCCAAACTTAAACACGACATTACAAGCACGACTTATGCACCAAATCACTCATAAAACATATAAAGAGAGGTAGAATTCTCTACCTCAAGTCGAGAAGCGAAACCCACGCAAGTTGAGCAAGCCCTAGCTCTCCAAACTTCAAAAAACAACTGAATACTCCTCCTCCGAGCAAGACCCACGAGATACGAACCACAATACGCGTAGGGATGAATGATTGAAGGTTGATTTGAGTGGGTTTTGAGTTTGGAGGAGAGTTTTTGAGTGAGGGAGTGAGAAAGGTAGAGAGAGAGCCGAGAGAGAGAACGGGAGAGAGAATGGGATGGGATTTATGGGAATTAATTTTCCCCTGGCACACACTTATACACACATGCACCTTATCACACTAACACCCACATATTTCAAACTCTTGCACATTGACCCACAACTATAATCTTCACACTTAACCATTTTTGTCCACTTATAAAATGTTAAAATTTAAAGGAAAATTTCGGGTCTCTACAAAAGACAATAGGGTTATATTATTTCTTTTCAATTATTTGGGTTACCTATTGTTTAGGTAACCAGTAATGTGTTGTAATCATATCGTAACTTTTTTAATGGTCTAGATTATGTCTTAAGCATGCAATGACAAATAATGGGGATGCATATCATATACACCCAAATAAAGGGTGTCAATAGTAGTGAATAAATACTCATTGCAAGATTTTAAAAGAGCCAAGTTCCACATTATACACTAAAATCGATGGAGACGGATACGAAGTCGCCAATAAATATTAAATACAAAAGACAATATTACCAAGTCTGTGTTGCAAGATTTTTCTACCGAGTTTTATTCTATGATAAAGACTCTGAATTGGGTTTGACAAGTTTTTGCTAGCTGTTGTACAGAGTTGTAAGGACATGGCCATCAATCCCTAATGGTAAAACATGGGGTTCTCAATCAATGGTTGCGAAATTTTTCTAAAACAAAACAGAGATGGAAAGATGAGGAGATGCTATTCTTTGATAATTACATATGCATTTTTCAAGTCTTTGCTGATTTATAGAATCCAAGAAATATGGCATAAGTGATTGAAAGATTTTTTGAACAAGTCAAGCTCATGTTGTTCTATAAACATACGGAACCAACACGGAAAGATAAGGAATGGCTCTTCTCATCAATTCTATGATAATGACATACGACTTTGCCAAGTCTTCGTTGCTTTATGGAGTTCTAGTAACATGGCCGTTAGTGATTGGAAGATTTTTATAACAGAGTCAAGACTCAAGACCCATCTAACAAACATGGACAAAGAAGGGAAGATTTCTATTGAAATTGATGACTCTGGCGTGCTACCTTGCTAAGTTATTGTCACGTCGTATTTGGTCCCTCAAAGATATAGTAGTCAAGGTGCAGACACCCTGAGATACTAATAAAAAAATTAATGCTATTTCGGGGAATTATGTTCTTAAAAATTGCAAACTGTTTTCAAATCACAGCTGTGAATTTGAATTAAGTTGTACTTCCTCCGTCTCTTTTTATGTGTCCAATTTCGTAACTCCAACTTATTAAAAAAACATCATCATTACACCTTTCACATCAATTTTTACCTTCACTTTCCCTACTTACCCTCTATGGAGACATCATTATTACACTTTTACTCACTAACTTTTCAAAATGGAATCTACTTTTAGGAGCAAAATGAAAAATATACCAACTTTTACCCCACTTACTTTACAAAATAGACACTTATTGATGGACAACCCAAAATGAAATACTGGACTTTAAAAAGGGGACAGAGGAAGTAAGAAAATTGAAAACCTAGTAACATTTGTTGTAAAAGCTAAAAATGATCTGATAGCTAACTTATAATCCCAAAGTTGAAAATATTTGAAACTCCAAAAGCTATACAACACATCTCTAGAACAAACATTTTGGATGGTATAGTATTGGTTAAGCATTTTGAGGTTGGAATAAAACTGATGAAGCTCTATATTCAGAGCTGCTAATGCTGATTTTCTCTCAAAAGTTAGATATTTTTATGGAGGTTACTTTTGGTTTTGGACTTCGGACATTTTGGTTTTGTACTCCCTCCGTCCCAAATTCTTTGTCCGGTTCGCAAAATGGAGTGTTAAAAATAATACAATTTTTGCATGAAAAAATCAAAAGTTTTTCAACAACTTACTAGATATCGATGAGTATTTTTAATTAGTGAAAAAGTTTTGAACTTTTTCTTGAAAAAATTGCATTATTTTTAACACTCCGTTTTGCGGACCAGACAAAGAATTTGGGACGGAGGGAGTATCATTTTTGGCCCTAGGATGTTGTAGACATATTTTGGTTGGTTCCTTTTCAACTGTGTTTTCTTTTAGGGTTTTGAGTGACAAATGAATCGGATTAATTATTAGGGGTGAGCATCCAATTCTAGCTTGTTGGAATGCTAGCTTCCTCCCTGTTATGATGCTTTCGTGCCCTTTGATCAATCCCTTTCATCTTTATAACTTCCATTGTCGTTGATGAATTAATTTCTTTTCTTTTGGTGGACGAAAAAAGAAAATATCTAAAATTAAAAATTTGAGGTTGTGTTCAAGTTCTTCAAATCACCTTAAATCTAAGCTACTATTGATGAAGCTATATTCAAAGCTACTAATGCTATTTTTCTCTCAAAAGTCTGATATTATTATGGAGGTTGCTACTAGTTTTGGATTTTGGACGTTTTGCTTTCGTATTATTTTTGATCCTAGGATGTTGTATACATATTTTGGTTGGTTCCTTTTCGACAGTGTTTTCTTTTGGGGTTTTGAGTGGCATATGAATCTAATTATCGGGGGTGAGCGTCCAATTCTAGCTAGTTGGGATGCTGCTTCCTCCTTGTTATGATGCTTCTGTGTCCTTTATTAATTTCTTTTCTTTTGGTTGACGAAAAAAGAAAATCTCTAAACCTAAAAGTTCAAATCACCTTGAATCTAAAACTTCGTGAGAGGAATATTTGATAAAAAGAAAATTCATACTGTTATGAAGAAACTAAAATATATGAAACCACTTTGGAAATTTTAATGACCAACCATTAAAAAAAGATGGGTGTGTGATGTGATTGCTTCCTTCTTTATCATGTATGTTTCATTGAAAGGCAAGCAATATCGCACGAAATGCCAAGGAGGTGAGGAGGAGGCCATGTCAATTATATATTCTATGATGGTCCATGATATGCATGACCAAATCTTTTCGGTTGGATTGCAATTAATCATTTTTAGGCACACAAAATTTTAGTTAATATGTATATGCAAAGATATGGATAAATTAGTAAAATTGGATTTCAGATGTACTTTAAATTTTTCGCAAATATTTTAAAAGTAATGTACTAATTTCATCTCATTTTAATTTTTTGGTTGCAAATTGGGTACCACGTCGTACCCTACGCACACATCCGGGCCGTCCAAAATTTGACCGACAGTCTAGATTAAAAGGTACTGAATGGATTTAAAATTAAAAAAAAGAAAGAAAAATGTGTTTCAATCCGAACCGTCGGTTGTATTTTTGAACGTCCCGAATGTGCGCATCGGGTACCACGTTAGCTGTACCCCATTTGCACCCAAAAATTTCTCAAGAAAGCAAAGCTATGCATATATACACCATTTGAATTACTTGACTCTCAAGTCCTAGAGTAGTAAATTACAGTTTCATCCTTCTTATGGCTCTTAATTAAATGGAGAAAAAATAAAGCAAAGCGATTTACAAATAACCAACAAAGCAAAACTATGCATACACCATCGAATTACTTGACTCTCACAGAAACCCCAAAAAAATTAATTTCGAGTTTACTCTATCGGTTGTAAATAGTACATTGGAATAATGGTACAACAATAGATGAGTCCAAATTAAACTTCTACACGATACTTACAAACAAAAGATAGCGCATTTGACTCCCTTAAAAACTCTGTCCAATTATGCAACACTTCTCTCAATCGGATTCAGAAAGTGGCACTCAATAATCACTTGAGCGTTGG
Source organism: Rhododendron ovatum (assembly GCA_019656835.1). Lineage (NCBI taxonomy): Eukaryota > Viridiplantae > Streptophyta > Magnoliopsida > Ericales > Ericaceae > Rhododendron > Rhododendron ovatum. The sequence goes on along the minus strand of CM033795.1, from coordinate 18,531,285 downwards.
GGATGTAGTACTCGGTACATGGCACTTTAGGCCTGTCTAGTTAGATGGAAAACATTAATCATTGAGATCATTTGTGCCGAAAAAATGGTGCGCCCTTATACCAAGATGTTTTTTGGGCCGTTAGATTGTATGAGTTTTTGTTTATGTATTGAAATTTTTGTGTGATCCAATGGCCACAAATGCATTTAGTATAGAGGCACAGAGAATTTTGGTACAAATGATTTGTTTCTAGAAAAAATGGGAAAGAGACCCTAACTATAACTTTTCGAGCGTAAAAACTTTCCTCCAAGATAGATGCATAAATAAAATATTCTAGTTTTGTTGTGAAAATTCTTCACTAACATGAACATATCCAAGAAAATAAGTTCCTTTTTTTAGTACTTTGTTTTTTTTTTTGGGCTTGTCCACTCCCGAGAATTCACTTTTCAATGCTTTTTCATACAAAATTCACACAAAAAAATCCTTAATCTCCGCATAATCATTTAACCATTTGAGAATTAACACTCGAGGAGTGGCAAAAACCGAATTGGGGGTGCCTGTTGTCACGCCTGTTGGGCCAATTTGGGTCGTTCATACTCAGCAATGGACAGCTCAGATTGCATCTTGGCCGAGCAGATCTCGGCTGTCCATTACTGTTCAACTGAAATGCAATCTGAGCCGTCCATTGCTGAGTATGAACGATCCAGATTGGCCCAACATACATGTTGTCCCTAAAGAACATCACACACCCCGGATTCGCAAAACCTCTAAAGAGAAGCCCTAGAGCTCCCCTCTGGGCCGCATAAATTAATCTTTTTTTAAATGGAGGGCCCCTTGAGTCTTACATAATTATAAAAATAATTGGTGTTTGTCTGTGTCTATAGCACTACTCACCCAGATTGGAATTACCATTTGAAAGTTGATAGCGGCTCAAAGTTAACCTGGTACAAAGAACTCAACTATCAAAATAATCCTTTTTTTAATTTCCAATATACAACACATTAACAAATTACAAAACAGAGAACTCAACTTCAATACTTCCCAATTTTCATGTTCTTAAATAGCCCCAATTTTCACGGAAGTCGACAGAATTAACAATATAAATCTAAGTAAGAAAGAAGAGGAGAATCAATATAAAACTAATTAAGAAAGAAAGAGGAGGAGAATCAGTACCCTGGAACAGCTTTTCATGCAACACCTACAAAGTTCTTTGCATGTAGACTTAGGTTTGTTCCTCTTGATTTTTCACCATTACCTGTGATTTTTCAAATTAATCAAACAAATAAAGTAGACCCATTACCATTGCTTCCAGACGTAGAACTCAATTTACCCCTCAAAGTAATGTTTCTTACCTTCAAAACAAACTGACCAAAGCCGAGCTGTTTGTATGGAATTGAATAAACCGACCAAAGTAATTGAATATCCCTCTTGATGTTTCTTACCTTGCCGAGCATCTCCCAAAGCCGAGCTGTTTACTTGACGTCCAGACGTCAGTGTGTGAGAGAGAGAGGGGAAAGGAAAACCGAAACGTCGACATCGAAAGCTGAATACCAGGGGAAAAAAGCTAATGGCATTTGTGTAATATATTAGAAAGAGTGTGGATACATTCTTAAGAGTAGGAGAACACACATCAGCCATTGGATCAATTCAATCCTAGCTGATGGAGACGAAGACGATATCGCCAATAATTCAATACAAATTACCAAGTCTGGCTGCTTTACGGAATCTGATTGCAAGATTTTTCTAACGAGTTCTATCCTCTGATAATGACACTGAATTGGCTTTGCCAAGTCTTCGCTAACTTTTGTATAGAGTCTTAAGGACATGGCCATCATTGATTGCAAGATTTTTCGAATCATGCCCACATTATAATAAAATAAAACAGAGATGGAAAGATGAGGAGATGCTATCCTTGTCTTTGCTCTCCTAGTCTTTGCTGCCTTTATGGACTCCAAGAAATATGCCACCAAGCTCACATTGTCATATCGACAGAATCAACATGGCAAGATGTGGAAAGACTCTTCTTATCAGTTCTATGATAATAACATGTGACTTTGTCAATTAGTCTTTGTTGCTTTATGGAGTTCTAGTAACATGGCCATTAGCGATTGAAAGAATTTTATAGCTGAGTCAAGACTCAAGACCCATCTAACAAACATGGACAGATAAGGGAAGATTTCTACTGAAATTGATAACTCTTGCGTGCTACCTTGCTAAGTTATTGTCACGTCGTATTCGGTCCTCTAGAGATTAGTCAAGGTATAGACACCTTGAGATGTGGATATACTTCATGGAATTACGTACTTAAAAATGGCAAACTTTTTAAAATGAGAACTGTGAACGAATTAAGTTGTATGAAAATTGAAACCTAGTAACTTTTGTACAACATCTCTACAACAAGCAGTTTGGATGGTGTAGTATTGGGGAAGTTTTTTGTGGTTGGAATACTATTGATGAAGCTGTATTCAAAGCTACTAATGCTGATTTTCTCTCAAAAGTCATATATTATTATGGATGTTGCTTCTAGTTTTGGACTTTGGACGTTTTTGTCACGCCCTGAATTTTTTTAACATAAATATAAAAGGTTTCTCATAAAGAAATCCTCACAAATATCCCTTATGATACCCATAAGATCACCGTATTCTCATTCCCAAAGCAAAAACCTCCAAGTTCACACGGTTCCAAGTCATTACAATATCGGCTCGACGGCCCCAACACTACAAGAAAAAATATGTTTAGTGACGAAAAAGTGGCGACAAAATTTAATTTCGTCACTAAATGAGTATATTTGGCGACAAAAAAATAAATTCGTCACTGTTTTGATAACCTTCTTGACGAAATTATTTTGTCACCAATCATAATTATTTAGCGACGAAAAAGATATTTTTGTCACCAAAGGCTCTTATTTGGCGACGAAATAAAATTTTTCGTCGCTAAAAGAGTAAAAAAGGAGACGAAATTATTTTTTGTCGCCAAAGATAACTATTCGGTGACGGAAAAAATATTTTGTCGCCAAATGAACCAATTTGGCGACGAAAAATATTTTCATCTTCTTTATACGTTTTCAGTGACGAAAAATTTATCTTTTGGTGACGAAATTTATGAATTACGCTTTGTCACCAAATATATTTTGGGCATAACTCTTTGCTCAGAACTCTGATTGAGATAATTTAAATTGGGTTTGAATAATAACATAAAGAGCTACGACTTTTATGTTTATTAAAATTGCTAATTTTAATGTTTAATAGTTCAAAATGCCGGTCAAAATATATTTTAATGTTCAATGTATGTGTTATATATTAGATATTTCAAACATATGCTGAAAAGTTTGTGTGGTGTAGTTGGTTAAAGCTTGCGTGCAAAAATTAGGAGACTCGGGTTCGAAACCCCGCAGAAGCAAGAAAGTGAGATTTTTTTCCCATACAAGAATGTCTTTCGCGACGAAAAATTTCGTCACCGATGGGTCACCTTTGATGAGCCAAAGGGAATAATTTGTGACGAAATTTTTTGTCATCAAAAAAGCACAATAGGTGACGAAGAAAATTTCGTCACCAAGACATTTTTTCGTGACAAAATTTTTCGTCACCAAAAGGCACCATAGGTGACGAAAAATAGATTTCATCACCAGGTAGGAATTCTCGACAACCTTTAGTCGACAAATTTTTTTTCGTCACCTATATTATTTGTGACGAAAAACATACAATTTGCGACGATTTTCATTCGTCACCCAATGCAATTTTTCTTGTTGTGCAAATTAACATAAGTATCAAATTTCAAAGTGGATTAAGGGTTACAATATTCCAAGTCATAAGAATTACAATTCTAGTTACAAATGCATCTTCAAAAGAAATTTACAAAGATGGATGAGTAGCTCCTTTGGTTAGCTTTCAAAAAAATGATGTTCATACTCCAAGCACTCCAGACATGCAAGCTATGGTTCCGGGTTAATACTTGAAAATAATATAAGGCTTGAGCTACATTAGCCCAGTAGAAAAGTCTACGCAAACTCTATATGCAAATGAGATGAGAGATGCCGATGAGATACAAACTTTCGAATGACGAAGGAGCATAGATAAGACACAAGCACTATGTCAGATGTGATGAACTCAATAAACACTTTACTCTTGTCAAACGATCTATTATTGTCTTTCAAATCCCTTCTTACACAAGTCACAATCCGCACACACATCCACTACATGTGATTTACATCCCAACAACTTAGTATCCCATGTATTTCCCATAGGTCTTAGATAAGCACACAAGGAACTCTTCACAAACGTCACCCCGCAAGATAGATCTAGAGACATTCCGGGCACTGGGCCCCGTATACCCCGTCTACATTCCAGGTGATCATTACACCGTACGCCCAATTCTCATCCCGGGTTCTCGGGACCCCGTATAACCGATTTTCATTCCGGGTGCTCGAGACCTCGTATATCCAATTCACGTTCCGGGTGCTCGAGACCCCGGTGCTCGAGACCCCGTATATCCAATTCACGTTCCGGGTGCTCGAGACCCCGTATATCTGATTCTCATATTTGATTTCCAACTTCAAGTTAAACCCACACCTCATGCATCAACTACGGGTCCACTACGGTTTTCAACTCATTTTAGTCGGTAAGGTGTCACATTGTATTTATAGTCTGCTCACGTCATTCCGTTATTTCAGATTTTCCTAACAATTTACTCAACGAGCTCATTTAAGTCCATCGGATACAACTCTTGAGTGAAACAAGTAATGCTCTTCAAAACACGTGAAAGGATGCATAAACAAATCCATTAGAGTCGACGAGAAACTTCAAAATGCAAGTTGGAAGATATAGGAAAGCAGCTGAAAGACACTGTAGCAGCTTAATCTCCTACCGGTAGAAACTAGAAACAGAAAGGCCAACATCTGAACGAAACCACTTGACCTATCGGTGGATGAAAAGTTCCTACCGGTAGTAGCACTTGACCTACCTGTAGATGAAAAGTTCCTACCGGTAGAAATTTGAAATAGAGATGCCATGATTTTGAACGTAAGAATCTAATGGTTGGCCTACCGGTAGGAGAAAAGTCCCTACTGGTAGGTGAATGAACCTTTGAGCAGCATTTGAGTTGCTGCTGTACGTTTGAGCTGGTTATGAAGAATTTCTTGCTTGTCCTATCGGTAGGTGAAAAGTACCTACCGGTAGGTAGAGTGTTTTGCAGACGATTTTAACAGAATTTTCAGATTTTGTTCCAATCCTAATAACAACCAATACAAGCTCGAATATAGCAAGGAAACACTCAAATAACATATAAAGCGAAGTAGAATTCCCTATCTTGATTACCCAAGCCGAACCCATAGAGATCGAACAAGCCCTAGAACTTCAAACTCCAAACCAAGCCAACTACGGGTCACCGAGCTCCTACCAACGCAATTCAAGCTCCAATACGCATAGAGGTGAAGGATTTGAAGTTGATTGATGAAGGGTTGAAGTTGATTTGTTGGGTTTTTGAGTGAGAGTGAGAGAGAGATGGAGAAGGTGCCGAGAGAGAGAGATCGGGAGAGAGAGTGAGAGACCAAGAGGTGGAGAGGGGAAATAAATCCCCTGCCACACACACATAGACACACATATATACACCAAATTGCACTAACCCCCCACATCTCCCAAATCCTTGCACATGAACCCACAATCATTATTTTCACATTAAACCATCATTTATCCACTTATAAAGCATTAAGATCATTAAAGAAATTTACGCATCTCTACAGTTTTGCTACTACCATATCGAAACCTTGTTACTTGCACATAAAATCGAACGCACACCCAACGAATACGATATATATGTACCATAACAGAACTAAATAGCCTTTGATTTCTACCCGAACCGCACTATACCCACGACAGAACTTGTTTTATTGATCAACAAAAGATGAAAGACTAGATTCTAAACTAAAAGGAAAATCAATCTTTAATAAGCTACCATCATTTCCCACTCAACACATTTATTCAAAATAAGTAAAATCTTGAACTTCCACAAGCACAGTAATAGTAAAAAAATCTATAATAATAGTACTTAAAAAGAAACCAATAAGGCAACACAATGCCTAAGTTTACAGCAACACAGCCTCTTGTTTTTTTTTTACACTACAAAAACAAAGATGATAAATATAAAGTTAGGGACGATTAAAAAATTAAAAATTACTTCCTCCGTCTCTTTTTAAGTGTCCTGCTTCGTAATTCCAACTTATTAAAAAGATATCATCATTACACCTTTAACATCAACTTTTACCTCCACTTTCTCTCCTTACCTTTTATGAAAATATTATCATTACATTTTTACTCACTAACTTTTCAAAATGTAATCTACTTTAAGGGGCAAAATGAAAAATTCACCAACTTTTACCCACTAACTTTACAAAATGAACACTTATTAATGGACAGCTCAAAATGGAATACTGAACTCTAAAAAAGGGATGAAGGGAGTATAATGTTCGGTATGCATACCGAACCGAATAGCCCATATTTCTTAACTTAATCTACCCGTGGGGCGCTGTTAATTTTTAAATCATAATACCCTACCAGTTTTGGTTTGGTATAAGAAAGTCTCAACTCTAAACCCGAACCCAAATTCAAGCTGAATAACATCCTAAGACTTAATTCATTTCCAAATGTAAATAAAGCTATACACATGTTACCCGTCGGTTTCAAATAAAATTGCCGTACCTAGAGCTAAGGTCGATTAGTCAACGCAAAATAATGAAGAAATTGCGAGGAAATGAGTTCGTTAAGTTCCGAACTGTAACGATAAGGAAGGGATTTTAATAAGCCAATACACATAGCAAACTAAAGTTCTAAAAAAGACTGTTGGATGAGTAAACACTAAAAAAAAACAGGAAAATGATATTGTCGGTACCGAAATTGTAGGGACGGCCGCGCCTGGCCGTCTCCGGCCACCGGACGGCCGATTCGAGCCGTCCAAAAATTCTATAAAAAAAATGAGGGGCCCACGCGGGAATCAATGGCATTTTCGTGTACACGAAAAAAGGGTGCTTGGATCAAGCACTCTACACACCTCGGATGCCGTTGATTCCTGCGTAAGCCCCCTCGTTTTTTTTTATAGAATTTTTGGACGGCTCGAATCAACTGTCCGGTGGCCGAAGACGGCCCGGCGCGGCTGTCCCTACGATCTCGGTACCGACCCGTCGGTACCAATAGTGCTACTCAAAAAAACACTTTACTCTTAGAAAGTCTTCGTCCTTTTATGATTTAGGGCCCACATTCCTACTCCATAATGCATTAGTAGAAAACGCCCTAGGAGCACCGGCCACACATTCCTTCTCCATAATGCATTAGTAGAAAAAATATTCAATGCCTTTGGACACTGGCCACATGGCGGTACTTCAGAGCTCTCCTCAACTAAGCATTTTTGTAGGTCTCAAGACTAAGTATAAGGATCCCACAATAATATGAGGTGAGGAAAGGCTTGGGACATTGTCATGTGATGCCCCGAAAGCACTGAATAATTGAGTTAGTTTACAAAGGGGTTCAGAGGCTTTCCATAGCCCTAAACCCATAACCGCCTACAATGGGGCTCAAACCCTGATCTCCCACAAGAGAGAGCCAGGAGTTACCAATTGGGCTACAAGTCCATTGGTGGCTTTTTCTATTTTATGATGTACCAAACTGGTCAATTTCAGTTTTAGTATGTTTGTTTTGCAAATAAAAATTACTCGGTGCGCTCGCAATATGTGTACATGGCGCTTCAGTTCAAAGTCCTTAGCCACCCCCACAATCATGTACGAATCCAATTTATTTGCGAATACAGAGTCAAAGAGATGTAATTTATATTAGAGAGATAATCGTATTATCGTATACAAATTGCAGGCACCATACGTTTTTTTTTTTTGGTAACTAACAGGCCCCTTACGTTATCACTTATCAAATTCCAGAAGTAAAATCTACTCTAAGAATACAACACATGGAAATCCAAATCAAAATGTTTGGATAGATCTGCAACCCTCTGATAGGTGCTTAACCGTAGCCTCAATTTTGGTTTAGTTACCCCGTTATCTTAATTCTTTACTCGGAGAGAATTTATGTGCTTCTCCTATTTTGTAGGTTTATTGTTTTTTGATAAGTGGTGTTCCATAAATAAGCGTGCTTATTTTAATAGTTTGAGCGACTTCCTTGAAACTTCCCTAGTCTATGTTTGAGTCACAGTAGCACAAAGGCAAAGCTTGAGCTTCTTTTTGGTCAAAAAACAATTAAAAATAAGAAAGTTCCGTGCAAGGATTTGAACTGAGCCTTTAGTAAGGAATCATGTCATCTTACCATTGAACCAACGAAGGTACTTGTTCAAAACTATGAACAAATGATATACATACTTACTTAAAGAAGTGTGCCTTATTTTGGGCCCAAAATTTGGAGGCCCAAGGCCGTGGCCTCTTGGGCCTTGCCTTCGGGCCGGTCGTGGGTGCAAGTTGTTTTTGTGGCTTTGAGTAGGTAAAATGACTATAAAGATGAGTTTGCAAGCTAAAATGACTATAAAGATGGGTTTACCTACTCTTGTGTACATGCCTTAGAACAAGTATATCAGATTAGGTAAAGTTTGAGCCAAAATTGTCAGTAAACAGTGCACATTTTTCCTTTTAACTACTCACATCTCTTTCAATACTTTACCAATACTATTTATTTTACCTATTCTCTATTAAAATAATACTTTCTTTTTCTTTTTACTATTCTTTTTGTTGGAGGAGAAAAAGAGAGGCTAGAAGAGAGAAAATAATATTAAATGTATAAATGGTGAATAGTTCTTCGGTAAATTTTCCTAAGCACTGTTGCAAAATTTATTTTACCTAACCTTAAAAGGGATTATTGCTAACTTGGTGCAATGCTTATTTTAGATTTTTGCTTAGGTAAAATACCTAAAATGCTATTTTCCCTGATCTAGTGTACATGCTCTTAAGCGTTATTCCCTCCGGCTGCGGCCCAATCTGAAAAAGCACACAAAAGGATTGCAATTTGTGCCTGATTCCGTTCCCCCCCCTCTCTCTCTCTCTCTCTCTCTCTCTCTCTTACTGTATCTCTCTCTTACTGTATCTCTCTTTCTGCATCTTTTTCTCTCTTCTGTCTGCATCAGTCTATCCCTCTCTCTTCCCTTTTCATTTTCAATTTTAAATTTTAAAATGTTCAAAACTTTTGTTGCACAAATCCAATTTTGAAAAAATATCTATTTCTGAAATCTACTCGACAAACTCTATCAAATAAGACCAATACTAAATGTTAAATAATGTGTAAATATTTTTTTTTGAATGCATGCATGCATTTTTTTTTTTTTTGCACTCTAAAGCTCTAAAAGCAAAATTTACACAATAAATTTTGATTCTACGTTGTTAATTATGAACTTACGTTGTGTTTTCAAACCTAGTGTCCATGGTTATTTCCGAAAAAATTTATTTTGTTGTGTTTTGAAATTCAGTGGAATTCACGAGCTCAAACTAATCAAATTTACGAGGAGATTGTTGTTTTTTGAAATTCAGTAAAATTCACGAGCTCAAAACTAGTAGAAATTCATGAGTTTGAAATTTCAAAATTAGTGAAAGAAAGTAAAATTCATGAGCTCAAAAGCTAGTAAAAATTTATGAGTTCAAAAGCTAGTTAAATTCACTAGCTCAAACTAACGAAATTCATGAGATCAAAGCTAATGAAATTCACAAGGTTATTGTTTTTTTTTTTTTTTTTGAAATCTAGTAAAATTCACAAGGTAAAAACTAATAAAATTCACGAGCTCACTAAAGCTACTAAAATTCATGAGTTCGAAATTTTAGAACTAGTGAAATTCAATAAAATTCACGAGCTCGAAAACTAGTAAAATTCACGAGCTTCAAATTAGTGAAATTAATGAGTTCAAAATCTAGTGAAATTCACGAGCTTCAAGTTAGTGAATTTTGGACACATGGGAAAAGGGAGAGAGGGGCTCCTTGCATGTAATTAAATGCGTGTGTGATCCTCGATGGGAATTAAAAACTAGTTATCTAGACTAAGACGTAATTTGTTGAATTTTCAATTAGTGAAATTTTCACGAGTTCGAAAAACTAGTAAAATTCACAGAGTTTGAAAGTTAGTAAAATTCACTAAGTAAAATCTACACATGGTGAAATTCAGCAAAAATTGTGAAATTCAGCAAAAATTGTGAAATTTGAAAACTAGTGAAATTAGTGAAATTTGAGAAGTACTGAATTTCACTAATTTTTTGAAGTAGTGAAATTTCACCGGTCGGGGTGGTCGTTGAAATTAGTGAAATTTGAGAAGTAGGGAATTTCACTAGTTTTCTGAAGATTGAAATTTCACCAAAAAAAGTCTCCGGCCGTAGTGATCGCCGGTCAGAAGTGGTTGTGGAGTGGAGGTGGGAGGGGGTGATGAAAACTTTGAAAAGATAATAAAGTGTGAAATTATATTTACTTAATGATAAAAGGGTAATCTTCGCATAAGATTGTCCTTAGAAGTAAATAAAAATGGTGTTCATCCTTAATGGAAATTAAGTCTTGATTTTCTAAACCCACAGGTAATTTGCTATTATTAAAATTGGTCCCCACTAGTAGTAGTTCTACCCGACTCTATTGCTCCACTTTGACTCCTCCTAGACCTAAAGTGAGAAAAATATATATTTAGGAAAATGATATGAGCACTCTAAAATTAGTGTAATTTGAAAGCTGCTTTTCTTTATTTTTTGGAGTGTCTCCATCAATTTTTAGAGTGTCAATATCATTTTCCATATTTTTACTCCCATTATTTTTCTTTGTCGGAGTGCAAGAGTTTGGCACGTGCTTTGTAGGATTCGACTTTGGTGGCAGCTTTGTCGACCTTTGCGTCCAAACTCTCTTTCCGTCCCACTTTTTTTTTTTCGTTTTTTACTTGCCTAGTGATTAATTAATTAGAACATTCAAGTTTTGTGTCACGGATAACAGCGGTCCGATTGCACTTTATGTTTTCTTGAGTTCACTGTTATCCCAATATTCTCTCTCTCCCTAGCTCTTGCAGCTGAATTCTCTCTTTTTAGACATTTTTAGGCAGCAAGGGATTGATGTGTGACATATATTTATTTTTTATGTGTTAATATAGTTGATTAGAAGAACTCTGATGAAAACGTACTTGAAAACACTACCTCTAGAAGAAGTTAGCTTGGTTGGTGGGGTGGTCAACAATAGACAATGGTACTAATTCATTTGAATTGTGTTTAGAACGAATTATTTCATGCCTTCAAGCATGAGCAAATCCTAGTCGCTAAACAAATTAAGAACAATCCTACAATTAGTTGAGGCGCTTTATTGGCAAGTAATATATGAGTTCGAGTCTTAGAGCTGTAAATTACAGTCTCATCATACTTATACTTAGCTCTTAATTAAATGGTCAAAACCCGAAACTAAGCAATTCACAATTAATCAACAAGCAAAATTATACATACACCATGAATGGCTCGACACACTCACAGAAACTTCGAAAAAGCAATTTCGAGTTTCTTCTCTCACTCGTATTGGAATAAGGGTACAACAGTAGATGAGTACAAACTTCTATCATGATACTTACAAACAAAAGACAGTGCATTAGACTCTCCTAAAAACACCAACCAATTATTGAGCAACACTTCTCTCAATCGGATTCAGAAATGATCTCTAACACACTGCTAAAATGCCTTCCGCCCATGTTTCCCCTTGTAATTGACTGACTGGTGGTAGAAAAGGGATTCGGGGGCATGGCCAAAGTCTTTCCATCTCCCTCAAGCATTTGAACCACAGCTTTCATTGAGGGCCGATTTCCTGGGTACCACTGAATGCACCAAAGTCCTACAATTGTTAGCTTCTTAACAATCTTGGCATCTCCGCCTTCCTCAACTTCATTGTTATTTACTTCTTCACGATTTAAACGACTATAAATCCATTCAGGAAAGTAAACTTCATCACTATTTTCTTCTGCACGAACATCAATGTTCTTCTTCCTCCCTCCAACCATTTCAAGCAACAACATTCCAAAACTATAGACATCTGACTTGTGTGACACATTGCCGAAGTTCCTAGAGAACACCTCCGGTGCAATATAGCCCACGGTTCCCCTAGCAGCTGTCATGGATACGATGCTTTGTTCTTTCGAGCACAACTTGGCTAGCCCAAAATCAAAGATTTTTGGGATGAAGTTTTTGTCTAACAAGATGTTATGAGGCTTAATATCGAAATGAAGGATTCTTTGATCACACCCTTGATGAAGATATTCAATTCCTTTGGCTATGCCTATAGCAATATCTTGGAGCTTCTCCCAACCAAGTGAAGCTTTTTTATGATCCGTTGATATGAACTTCTCTAGAGAATCATTCGGCAAATACTCGTAAACAAGAGCTTTTTTATACCCATCAACACAATATCCGACCAAGTGAACCACATTGACGTGGTGGATCGTACCTATTGTTCCCACTTCGTTGATGAAGTCATCGCCATTACCAGTGAAGTTGTTGAGGATCTTGGCTGCGATAGGAACATCTTTGGAAAGCTCTCCCTTGTAAACTGTTCCATAACCTCCTTGGCCGAGTTTGTCCTTAAAATTATGAGTGATTTTCTTTATCTCAGCATATGTGTACCTTGTAGGCTTGAGAGCTCTGTAATTCTCTAAAAACCTTTCAACCTTTACTTGATCCTCTTTCTTATTGTATGTTCTGTGGACAAAATATGTAGCTATGATTAGCACAAGAAGAACAAAAAGACTAGTTGGGATCAAACCTGCAAGTTTAAACAACTAAATTACGAAGGCAGTACAGAGAAAAAAAGATGGGAGACATAGAAAGACAATTGATCACCTGTAATAAGTGGGCTTTTCGTTTCCCCTGTATAAGATCATAGAGAAAGCACTAATTATTTATCATTCATGGGGATGAATAAAATCAAAACACTCTGATGGAACAAACACTCTTGAGGTTAAAAATAATGGAGTGGTTAAAAAACACTCTGAGCTTTTTAATTAACCGAAGCTCAATTTCTCTTCGGTTAAAAAACACTCTGAACAACTCTGCGGTACCTACTCCCAACAATTTCTCTTCTGTTAAAGAAGCTAGTTAACTTTTGTCTTCCAAAGGATGAGATGATCAGAAGTACCTCTTGGTGGGTCAAAGCATTCAGTTTCGTTCTTCTTGCTGTGATTGCTCCTACTAGATCTGCAATACTTGCCGTTTTCTTCACATTTCCTACAATCTGCTGCTTCTGACCAGACCGACCAGTCCCAAAAGGCATCGGAACGGTATTGGTATACACGCAGATATAAACATGGAGCTGATGGAATGGTATACATCTTTGAACAATTCAACAGGGTTCTCCTGATCAAATAATCCGACGTCAGCAAGTAGAGACTGTGGCCTGGACGGCTAAGCCATGGAAGTGGTGCATTGTCGTTATCATTATATGAATCTGCTAAGGAGGAGGGACAAGTGAATATATGGTATTCACAGAACTGACCATACCAATAATCATAAGACTCGTATAAATAATTTCCCGGGTAGGTGCGACAATGGAATACGTCGTAATTGTCGACAGGGTGAGCCCACAATTGGAAGGGACTCAAGGGATAGCCCGGAGAGGTGTTGAATATTAAGCTTAGGTTTTGCTGATCCTCCGGAACATAATTGCCGGAGAACTTGTATCTTATGAGCTGACAAGAGTAATTGATTTCTGTGACGGTTACCTTGACAGAAAATGGGTTGTCAAGCAGCTGGGTTTCTGTGGTGTTGTTGGGAGAGCAGGTTAGAGCAAAGCCAGGCCCATAGCCACAGCTGTCTGGTTGACGATACTTAAGCCAGAACGGGAACCGAATTTCCGGGCCCTTGTCTCCACACCTCGTGGGCTTGCACTCATCACCGTGGTCTTGTGCTCCGGCTCCAACCCCTGGGGCCAACAAGAAGAAGAATAGGAGCAAGACGGAGACCACCATTTTGTTCTTAGTTGATGATGATCCGGTACTGATGTGGAGTTCTTTCAGAATATCTTTATCTTCTTTAACTCAAAGGACCTCTAGTTTTTATAACACGGAGTTTGTCTATGTACTACTACCGAGTAATACGAGTCATACGACAACTTTCTGCTCTTGCTATTTTAATGAGATGTAAAAAGGGTTACCGAAAATTAGTCGAGTAATTTGGGTATTTAGGCGTCTAAAATCTGAATGGAGAGTTGAAAGATTGGATCGAGCAATCGTATTGAACTGATTTTTTAGCGGGTCACTCGAAAAAATATTTTAAATTTAGTGAACGACTTGGTTCGTTTTTGTGGGACTCGTAATGAGCCCCACATCACGATATCTGTAGGATCAGCGTGTATAAAATCTGTGTTGAAAGTCGGGCTCAATGAAATAAGGGACCAACAAAATTGAATGAAAGGAGTAATTAGCTAAAATAGAAAACTGACTGGAGTGTCTAATAATTTGGTTTAAAATTTGGCAAAGGCTCGTTGGACTTACTCTTATATAGGTCAGAGGATGCCATGTTAAATTGCAATCTCTCTCTCTCTCTCTCTCTCTCTCTCTCTCTCTCTCTCTCTCCTATGTCTAGCAGAAGCCTTCTTTCCGATGTCTACAAAACCAGTAGTCTTCTTCTTGTTATTGCCCTGTTTTTCGGCAACTGCTATGCTGAAACAAGTCCCAATTGTGTCTCATCTTGCGGAAATATCGACATCAGACACCCATTTCGAGTGAAAGGAGACCCTGAAAGCTGCGGAAACAAGACTTACGAACTGGAATGCGACCACAATCGTCTTGTACTGAACTTGTTTTCCTCGGGAAAATACTACGTCCACGCAATCAACTACAAAAACTATACAATCCGATTAGTTGATGTTGGCTTACAGCAGGGAAATTGCTCCTCCCTCCCTCTTTATTATATATCGGATCTCAACTTCACTAGTTCTGACGCCAAACCATATTCTTTACAGCTCAGCTACGAAGGAATTTATGGTAATTATGATCCAATCCAATGGAATATATCCGTAGCACTATGGGTAGATTGCGAAAAGCCAGTTATAAAATCTCCATTCTACACGGGCAGTAATACTAGTGCTTCTAGTTGTATTCGAAAATCAACTTCTTCTTCTTCTTCACTCTCGTCGGGGGAAAAGAGGCACTATTCCTACTTTTTGTTTGGGACTAACTTAGGAGCTTCGGACGTGGCGGATCAGTGCAAAATAGATGAGATAGTTATGTCAACGTTGCAATGGCCAGCTGATGAAGGCGAAGCAAACCTCTCCTTCTCGGATTTCCACAATAAATTGGAGTATGGGTTTGAGCTTTCCTGGCTGTCCTTTCTCTGCAGTGAAAAATGCAAAGGACGAGGAATTAGCTATTGCTACGTTGGGTCCAATTACAGCTTCACGCACAGAATACGAGTACAGGTGCAATTTTCGATGTGCGCAAGATTTCCTATTGGATACCTTAGGTAGCAATTACTTTGACTTTGTTAGTTTCTCTTTTTTATTTTATTTTTATTTTATTTTTTAATCGTTATTTTATTTCTTTCTCTAATTATTATCTTATTTCTTTAATAATTATTACTTCGGTCTTCATATTGTCAGTCCACTGGGCTGACGATAAACATACTAGAAGACGAGAAAAATACTTATTTCTGTGTATTTTTTATACCCTTTAATACATATTCACACACTAACTATTGTCAGTCCATTGGGCTGATTTTAGAATTTTTCTTATTACTTTCATTTATCTCTCTCTATTCATTATCCATATCTCCAATTATTACGCTATTTCTTTCTTCACTCACTACCAAAATTAAAATATCCAAAACTAACAAACGAACAAGGCCTTCGAAGTCTAAAAAATTTTCAGTGTCAAGTGGATACCACGTGATGTCCACTCGGCGCATCCAGACCATCCATTTCGGTTTTGAACGACTTGAATTTGGAAAGAGAAAGAGGAGAGCGAGTGGTGGGGTGAGAGGAGTGAGAATGTTAATTTCAATCTGAACCATTCAACATACTTTTTAACGATCTAGATGAGCTGCTTGGGCACCACGTGGGCACGGCCACATGGTACCCATCCAGTACCCAAAAATTTCTGCTTGGAAGTCTACCACACCACTTAAGTGGCAGTAGTAGTTAGTATGAACTTTACAAAATAAGGCTATAAAATAATCAATTGTGGGCAAATGTTTTTATCCATTACCCCCTTCGTCCCTTTTTAAGTGTACTGCTTCGTAACTCTAACTTATTAAAAAGACATCATCATTATACCTTTCACATCAATTTTTTTTTCTACTTTCCCTACTTACCCATCATCATTACATTTTTACTCACTAACTTTTCAAAATGGAATTTACTTTTAGGGACAAAATAGACAATACACCAATTTTTACCCACTAACTTTACAAAATGGACACTTATTAAGGGACAGCTCAAAATGAAATATTAGACTCTAAAAAAGGTACGGAGGGAGTATTATATAACCATAAACACACAGAAATACTTTACATAACTTACATTTTTTGGTGGATCTCACACACTGGAGGTGTATTATGTGGGGCTCAATATGAATGTGAATAAATTTATGTAAATATTTGTATAAATATTTATGGTTGTAGAATGATTGATGTTTTTATACCATTGTTGTACTTCCAGTCACATGCTATAAAGATTGAGGAGTGATTTTTGTACTCCTCAAATTATTAATCACACTCCCCACTAATTAAAAATTTAGAAAATGTAAAAATCAACCCTATATTAATTTTCTCTGTTAACAATTTGGAGGGTGCGAACATTACCTCCTAAAGATTTCCACAGTTAAATTGCATTTGCGTCATTCGGTCTGACAGCACTGTTTACGCCTTGTAGTACTAGTACTGGACTGAGATCCAATCCAGTTTTTGTTTCCTCCGTTCCAGTTCAGTTTTGGAGCATTTGTGGGTTCTTACCGTGCTTAAAACATGCAATGATCGGATTCATCAAATTTTTAGAGCTCACCGAGAATATTGGCCACGTTAAAAATCGTGTCAATCGGATGCCATTTGATATGATTTCGAAATGAATGAGGCTTCATATAATTGTGTTATATGGGTTGCAATCCAGTGTTGCACACTTATTTTTTTTACAAACTTAATGGATTTCGAAATCATTTCAAATGGTATCCGATCGATGTAATTTTCGACGTGTTCAATGTTCTCTGCAAGGTATAAAAAGTGAATGGTTCTGATCATTGTTGAAGCCTAATCACATGTCTTAAGATTGTGTAGAATAGGAAAGTTTCTGTCTCCGAATTAATGTTCTATATCCATCTCATTGCACTTTCAGTCACATGTCTTAAGATCGTGTATTTTATTACATTAGTGTTTGCCCGTGCCTAGGGCACTACACATTCCGGTAGTGTCATAGGTACGGGCATTTTTTGTAATATATTTTTGTTTTTGTATGCCAACGACAGAAGTCGAGTAGTGGTTAAAAAGAACCGATGACATTTTTGTAATATATTTGTAAGAGTGTGAATGTTTTCTTAAGAGAGTTAAAGAACACACATCAGCCATTGAATCAAATGAATCTCGACCCTTCTTTCAACTTGTATTTGTGTGGTCCCCACACCCTTGTGTTTTATTAGATAGATTCGGCCATTGTATATACCACTGAAAATATGAAACTACTTAACTGCATAGTTTTGTCCCTACATATTCAGAAAAAATTATTACTGATATCGGGTTGAGCTGATTTTTTACAGGACTTCATAAAAAAATATTTTAAAAATAATGAGCGATTCGGATCATCTTTGTGCAATCCGAGGTAGCCCCCACAAAATCCATATATCCATAGTATGTACATTTCATATGTACACATAGTAACACTCGTTAAACATTCGGATAAAACAAAGGCTCAACCAATCAGCTTTTCAGCTGAAATACTTTTATCCAATAACTTTTTCAATTTAAAAAATCAACATTCAGCACTTAGGTTTTGTTTGAAAAAGTTTGTATTTGTGGTTGAAATTTACAATCCTTCGCTATTGTATTTTGTTCCAATCCAGGAGGGTAAGTGTTCTCTATCTCATATGTTTTCTAGATGCTTTAATTTCTACTAGAATTTCGAGATGCTTTAATTTCTCTTTGCTATTGTAACTCGTTCCCTCAAAAATTGCAGGTCAATTGAAGTATTTCTACGAGAGTAAGTGTTCTCTATCTCAATTAGTTTTATTTTTGATTTGGTAATATATATGGGTTCAACTTGCGGGTAAAACACAAAAAAGGTTTTTGTCAAAACAGCTTAATTTTCACCTGAAATACTTTTATCCAACTTTTTCAATTTAAAAAAATCCACATTCAACACTTAATTTCTCAGCTTTCAGCTTCAATTTTATCCAACGCTACCTCAGTTGTGCATTTTATTGAACAGTGAATATAAACTGATGTAATTTTTTATCACTTTATTCGTAGCAATATGGTACTCCCTCCGTCCCCTTATTATAGTCCAGTATTCCATTTTGGGATGTCCCTTAATAAGTGTCCGTTTGGAAAAGTTAGTGGGTAAAAGTTGGTATATTGTCTATTTTGTCCTTAAAAGTATAGTCCATTTTGAAAAATTAGTGAGTAAAAAGTGTAATGATGATGGGTAAGTAGAGAAAGTGGAAGAAAAAATTGATGTGAAAGGTATAATGATGATGTTTTTTTAATAAGTTGGAGTTACAAAGTAGGACATTTAAAAAGGGACGGAGGGAGTAGTACATACTGTGGTCGTGGTGGAAGCAAAAAATCTGGGTTCAAAACTATCGCTTCCTGGGGTTGTGCCCAAAGACGCACTGGCGTTATCTATTAAGTGAAATTATTCAAAAGTCCGAGAGCACTATTAGGTGGTGCTCCGGATCACTCCACAACTACACAATTCCGTGAGTTCTCGTTGCAATTCTAATGGCTCTGTTTTCTAACTCCTTAAATTGCGCGTCTGAATTTATCTTAAACTGGTAAATGTTTCCTAGATTGAGTAATAATTTCATTACTTCTACTAAAATTTCCTTTGTCGGTTGACCAAACAATATGCATATTTATTGCAGATTATTTCATTCCTGGGTACAATGTTCGTGGGTTCGATGTCACAGGTACGATCTATCACTGTTCGTCCTTTATATTACCAAACAAAAACTTGAGAAAATCACTTGGAAATGGATTTAGAAGGAAAACATGGAAAAGCTTTGGCCATATTAGTACGAATAAACTGAACCATAACTCTACGATATTGGTGGAAGTGGCAGAAACCTGGAAGTTCTATTTTTCTGTTTCTTTTTTTTTTTCCGTATTAATTGGTCATATTTTGTATTCTTTGACCAGGATGGATCATTTTAGGAAGAACTTCATGTGGGATGTTATGCCTATGGGCATTTTTAATATATAAGTTTAGAAGAAGACATTTATCAATGTTTGATACCGTTGAAGACTTCCTACAAGGTCAAAACAACCTGATGCCGATTAGGTACTCGTATTCCGAAATAAAGAAGTTGAGCAGAGGTTTCAAGGACAAGTTGGGGGAAGGAGGCTATGGTTCCGTATACAAAGGAAAGCTCCGAAGCGGTTATGTCGCGGCAATAAAGATTTTAGGAAAGCCCAAATCCAATGGCCAAGAATTCATCAATGAAGTTGCAACCATTGGAAGGATTCATCATGTCAATGTGGTCCGACTAATCGGATTTTGTGCTACGAGATCTAAACGAGCTCTTGTTTACGAATATATGCCTAAGGGTTCTCTTGAGAAATACTTATTTTCTCAAGAAGGAAACATCTCCTTGAGTTGCAAGCAAATGTATGACATTTCCGTTGGAGTGGCACGTGGGATCGAATATTTGCACCAGGGTTGTGACATGCAAATCTTACATTTTGACATCAAGCCTCACAACATTCTTTTAGATGAGAATTTCAATCCAAAAGTGTCAGACTTTGGGCTTGCGAAACTATATTCAACAGATAATAGCATGGTGTCTCTTACTGCAGCAAGAGGAACAGTGGGCTACATGGCTCCAGAGTTGTTCTACAAAAATATTGGACGTGTTTCGTACAAAGCTGATGTTTATAGTTATGGAATGTTGTTGATGGAAATGGCAGGTAGAAGGAGGAACTTGAATGCATTTGCCGATCAGACAAGCCAAATTTACTTTCCTTCATGGATTTATGACCAATTCAAAGCAGGAAAGGAAATCGAAATGGGAGAAGCCACGGAGGAGGAAAGGGAGATGGTGAGCAAGATGGTTATAACGGCACTATGGTGCATCCAAATGAGGCCTAGCGATCGTCCTTCGATGAACAAAGTTCTAGAGATGCTTGAAGGAAACGTTGAAGCTCTTGAAATGCCTCCCAAGCCTTTCTTAACTCCTCAAGAGATGCCAATTGAAGATCAATGAACCAATTTGCATCTTTATGTATTGAGTTGCTCATTTTACTAGTTGTAGTCCTATACTAAAGGTCACGACATCCTCTTATTCTCCTAGTTGGTTGGCATTGCCCATTCTAGCTAGTTGTAGCTTTATGTATTTGGCTTGTCTTATATATTGAGTTGCTCATTCAACTTTTGTGAGCACATATATACATAATGATAGTTTTCAAGCAGCTCGCTTATGAAAATAGCATGGGAAGAAATTCAATCGCCAAGTTGATCCAGTGACTTGATTTCGAGGTGGTGTATGTGTTTTGTGATTAGTTTGATATATATAATTGAAGAGAACTAGAGAAATCCTCAATACATATATCCGTTCTTTCACGCTACATTTTCAAGAGAACTAGAGATTAGTTTGTCCTATTTTGTAGAAGTTCCAACTAGCGTTTATGGCGGATCAAAAAAAAGTAAAAAAGTAGTGTTTATGAAACACAATCTTCGTCAAGAAAACGGAACTGGGGGCTCTTTCGAGCAAACCGTTAGCGCTTTCCTCTAGCTAGGCTAGCTTGACACCTAGCTTTCTCCTTGCCCCCGGTCACTCCTACACTTGCTAGTAGGCCAGCTCTCTTAGTCCGGCCTTGTTTCTATAAATGACAAGTCGGCAATGGATTCAAGAGAAGAGCCCTAAACACTTAAAAAGTTAAAAGAAGTCTTTACGAATCTAAATAATTGTTTCTCCAATAGGAGGAGTGTCGCTCGAAAAATTAGAATTAATTTCTTGCAAGAACGTATCATTTTTTGTCCAGTAGGAGAGAAAAATATTAATATCTTTCTTCTTCTTTCTCCCCCCGGGCTTCACACCCTTGTATATATAGCGGTGGGAGGGGAAGGCCTCTATACTTTTCTCTTTGTTTTGTTTTTCTTCTGTCTCTCCAGGTCAACAACTACTCATTCGATCTATGAGAGTTTTGTCTCTCGTTTTCTTGAGAGTTTAGTTTCGTCTTTGGATGAATAAGTGTCTACAAACCAAGTTCTTTCAAAGACAATATTGTTTCACAATGATATCCGTACCAACATTGCTCTTACCCTACATGATGTTTTTCACAGAGTAACTTGAGGAGTCTTGTCAAGTTTTTAAGAAGTTCATTAATACGTTCATACTTGGTTGGAGTCCATGTGCTTGTTGTCTTTTATCTTTGGCTAATACTTTATCTTTTTTGAGACTGTTGATTTTAGGCATGAATATAAAGTAGATTGCAAGTACCATTATTTGTGTTAGGCTCAAATTTGAGTCATGGTAAAAGGCATTGATTGTCTTGTATTTTTCTCGTTTACAATAGTTTGGCTTTGTCTAAGATATATATTTCAAATGACCTTTGTTATGTAAGTGCCGCTAATCTTCTCCATTTTGTAGAGAGAGAGAGAGAGAGAGAGAGAGAGAGAGAGAACAATATTACAGAAAGTAAGGACAATGAAGGTAAGAGCATCTCGCGATCCACAAAAAATTAAGAACATCGAATAGGGCAAATTCAACTTTCACCCCCTGTGGTTATCGCCATGTGCGGATACCTCCCTCATAGTTCAAAACTGACCACATAACCTACTTGTGGTTTTGAAAATGTGCGGATAGACCTTCTACCGTCATGTTTTCCATCTATATTAAAGGAGGTGTATTTCACACGCCTCTAGAATGTAATCTGAGTCATTCTCATAATGTATTAAATAAAGAATAGAGTATATCTGTAAAAAATCATCTCGATCAGGCATCAATAATCTGGTGATCTAATATTTAGTAAATTCAAATTTGAAATTTTTATTTCATAACAAAATTGATTCGATCATGAGCTTTTTATTTTTTGATTGACTTGAATTTTGACATAGATGTAGTTCTCGTCAAAATTTACAATATCAACGGTTTGAATTCAATTTTTGGTATAGGGGATGGTGTGGTTAGATTTAAAAAAGAAGAAGAATCAAGGGACATAATGAGGATATATCGGTCTTTTAATGTTGTGTCTGTTAATATGGATGAAAAATATGACGGCCGGGGGTCTATCCGCACATTTTCAAAACCACAGGTAGGTTATGTGGTCAGTTTTGAACCATGAGGGGGGTATCCACACATAGCGATAATCACAGGGGGTCAAAGTGGATTTTGCCCCATCGAAGGGCTCAAGCATCAAACTTCTATCCTCTGTTTGAAAATTTGAAATATAAAATATCATACTACAAACATACACTTTACCTTCAAGCTGTTTAGATGATGACACTTAATGATAACCGAGGCCTGACAGGTCACTTGTTGATCTTTGCGCGATATCATCCAAAACCTTTGAACCTGTATTCATTCGCTCAAACATATTGTTAGTAGTAGATAGTTCAATTTTCAATTTTTATCTTGCATTCCTTCCAATTGTTTTTGCACCTTTACCAACTCTATACTAGTTTTCGTATATTTTTTTACCCAATTTGAGATTAGTCTCCATGACTATCAGACTTTTATCATAAGTTGGTCATATGTTTCTCTTAGTTGCTTACCGTCCTTAAACTCACATCCATCCTCTTCCTCTTCCTCACTGTCATCCGAAGAATCAGTATCACTAGTTTGTGAGTTTAGAGAAGCCCCAAAAGCATGTAATTTGAATAGTCACTTTGTTCTTCCTCTGATTCATTGCATTCACCATATATCATCATCCCAGGTTAAGCTAACCTTGAGGTTAGTATTCTTTTTAAGTTTGCTAGCACATTCCTGAGTCATGTGCCCATAACCTTGGCATTCAAAATAATTTGGACCTAGACGAGTTGCCCTTTTTTTTTTTTTTTTGAAACTGTCAATTTCATATCATATTCAAACTGTTAATTTCATATCATATTCAAACTGTTAGTTCCCTTACTCCCTTTCTCTTCCTTCCCATTTGAAGATTCACCTTTTCCCTAGTCGTTATTTTTCTTATTTCTAAAATCGATCAATTTCAGTCGGTTTTTTCTTAAAAAAACTTTTTGAACTGTTTTAAACAAAGCCATTGCTTCAAAATCATATATATTCATCGTCACTACCTGAATCTTTATTTTCTTTTCGGGAGCTAGAAAAAGAGATCAATTTAGTCAAAGGTTTTGTTTTAGTTTTATAAGATTCAGAATGCATCATGCTTTGTACATTTGAAGAATACCAACAACCTCTTCAACAGATTACTTTTTAAGTTTTTGCTTCCCTCAGAGCATAGTAACTTTAGTGTTAAGCCAAATTCACGTAAAGATCGCAAATTTTTTTAATAACTCTAAACAAAGGAATGGGTTCACCTAGAGTTTCATAGCTATTGACAATAGAGATTAGCTTGGAGTAAAACTGATTAAAAGTCTCTTCTTCTTCCCTTCTAATTAATTCAAATTCAGTTGTGAGCCTTTGCAATTTAGATTGTTTAACCACATAAGTCCCTTCATGACAAGTCACTAAAATATTCCATGCTTCCTTAGCAATTTCACAATTAGCGATTTTGCTGTGGTCAGTTAAGCCCACAACGCCAAACAAAATATCTACAGCACGGTTGTTGGCTTGTAACTTAGCCTTTTCCGTCTTTGACAATTCAGAAATACTTTTGGGCACTTCCTGATTTTCTACAGTCTTTGTAGGATTAAAGCCTTTTAACTTAAGAACTCCGTATTTCCTCATCAGCAGACCTCATAATTGCCCTTATCCTAGACTTTCAATAATCAATATTTTCACTATTCAGAATAGGAGTGTGCAATTGGAAGAAAGGTTCATATTCGTGTTTGATCATGTTCATCGTTTTAATGCATGAAGGATCCACTCAAGAAATAACTTACCTAATTAGAATAGCAACCTGCTCTGATACCAATTGAAAACCTATTTTGCTACTAACCCAATAATCAGGTAATAATAGGAACAAAGAGTAACGATTGATGAACACAAGCGATATACGTGGAAAACTCCTGAAAGGGTAAAAACCATGGGAAGCAATCAAGCACTATAAAACTATGTAGTTACAAGCAGGGACGGACGGACACAGGGGCACGTGCCCTCGGTCAATTTAAGAAAAAATTACAAAAAGCAAGCAAAAAGTGAAAAGCAACCAAAAAGTGGGTTACGTTTTCTCTCTCGTTCGTTTGAGAAAGAAAAAGGAGCATAGGCACCGACCGGCCGCCTAATCCAACCCAAGACTCACCATCACCGATTGCTGTCATCTGTCGCCGACCCAACCCATTAGGCAAGAGGAAGTCACCACTGAGGTTTCTCTTTCTTCCCCACCCCCCCTCCTCTCAATCTCTCTAACCCTCACTATCTCTGGACCAGATCGATTTTGTATATATTTATATATAATAATATACATATCATATGTATGCTATGTGTCGGACGGTCGGATGGTGATGTCGTGAATCTCGTGAATATTTACTACAAGACTATAATATACTGAGATGTGAATTTGTGATACATATATTATAGTATATATGCACATCCTCTGGCCCATTTACATAGGAATTTTTAATTCGGATGTTTATACCAATGCTCTGGACTATCAATGAAGGAAGCATGGTAATATGCACATAAATTGATTTGGGTCTCTAGGCCTGCCCTCTTTGATGTCATTTGGCTTTGATTTGGGGGCATGGTTCAACAACAAAACGTCCTTGTAGCTCCTCGGTTCTTGGAGGTTTAGGGAGGCCACTGTTTAAGTGGTATTCTGAGAGTAGCCACTTTGTGTATATATTGTCAAAGGTTAGGTCTATCTCCAATCATCCTTGCCTATACCCCCAATGATTGGGGACTAGATGAGTTATGTTATGTTGTTGTTGTTGTTGTTGTGTGTTTATATACATTGAATTTAGGGCTTTTGCTTCCAGTTTTCGAGCTTTCTAATTAGGGCATTTTGCTCCAGTTTTCAAGCTTTCCAATTAGGGCTTTTTCTGATATATGTGTGATTTGAATTAGGGTTTTTTTATACTGATTTTAGGGATTTTCAATTAGGGCTTTTTTATACTGATTTTAGGGCTTTCCAGATACCTTTGTTGATACATATGTTCTATTTATCTTTGTAGCAATATATACTATGGAGAAATACTTCATACGAAAAACGTTTTCTCTCTCATCAAGATATGAAAACTTGGCGGGGACAACTGTGAAAATGCAAATGGAAAAATGGAACTACTTACGGATGAATATGTTAGTTTTTGTGCTTATATATGTTTAGGAACTTTTGGAAGCATTGTGCTTTTATGTTTAGGAACTTTTGAAAGCATTGTGCTTATGTCTACGAACTTTTGGAAGCGTGCAAGTATTATAGAACATGTTGCGAAGTCTAGTTTAATATTATTGTGCTTGACGATAAATTTTTGTTTATGGTAGGAGAAATTGGTGCCCTCACTATTGGGATTTCTTGAATCCGTCCCTGGTTACAAGTAATCTTACCTCACAATTTGAATCCTCACAATCGCCTTAAGACCTACTTGCCGAATCGCTCATTCACCACACTTAGTGCTTGACTGCTGCTACCTTGAATCTACAAGCCTTCCAAGATACTTTTAGAAATCCACTGAAAGATGACTCAAATAGTTGAATTGATGAAGTGAAAAACTTCTTGGAGTTACCATTGTGTATTAATGATCGAAAGATTTCATTTGTACTCCAATACTCAAATGAACAAAAAACCTCTTCACTGAAGCAAAAAATGTGGCGGCATCTTTTTCTTTTCTTCTTCTTTTTTGTTACTACTAGCTATGGAAGCACCTCACTTGGTCCACATTCCTCATATAGATACACTCTTCTAGGTCTAACCAATCTGTTTTCCCACCGTGGCTTAGTTGAAAGTGCATCAATTTCCATGCAAATCTTTCCATGTAAGCACAAATTTCTTTCCTTCCAAGGACACTATTCTTTCATTTTCTGCCCATGGAAACACTCACTCTCAGTTACATAAAAGACTCTTTCCACTCAAATCATATACAGACTCGCTACGCTTAGAACGAAAGAAAGAAATTACAACTCGATAAAGAACGGGATACAAGAGAAAATATGTTTATCAATGTAACTGTAAACCAAAAAAATAGTGCCGCTTTTTGGAGCTAACAAGGATTAGGGATTCTAATTTTTTATAAATAAAAAATCAAAAGTGTTATGCCAAAAATGAAATTTAGAACATAACAAATCAACAAGCGATAAACAAGTATAAATAAAATGAGTGGCGCAGATCATTGTTTCGAGACAAGAGACAAAATGTGTATGTACGTGATGTATGTACACCTATAGAAAAGTTGTACTCCCTCCATTCATTTTTCAGTATCCTGTTTCGTAATTCCAACTTATTAAAAAGACATCATCATTATATCTTTCGCATCAACTTTTTCCTCAACTTTCCCTACTTACCCATCATCATTACACTTTTACTCACTAATTTTTTAAAATGGAATCTACTTTTAGGGACAAAATAGACATTGCACCAACTTTTACCCACTAACTTTACAAAATGAACATTTATTAAGGGACAACCCAAAATGGAATACTGGACTTTAAATAAGGGACGGAGGGAGTAGTTAAATTGGCTTTTTTTTTGAAAGGAAATTTTTTTTTATATTGTTAGAGTATCTCCACTCGTTACTTAGATTTTTATCCAAATTTAAATAAAAATGGTAAAAATTGATTTGGTATGAAGTCTTCACTCCTGAACTCATATTTTACTCAAATCTCATCCATTCACCACCATCATTGCCCATCACCACCACCGCTCCACCAAAATCCAGTCGCCTCTGAGCACGGAGCACCCTCATCTCTCTCTCTCTCTCTCTCTCTCTCTCTCTCTCTCTCTCTCTCTCTCTCTCTCTCTCTCCACGGCTTCAAATACTCAGAACCCTAGATCGGTCTTGTTGCCCAGAACCCAAAACGACCACCACTAGCAACCCCACGACCACCAACACTAACGCCGACCACCGTCACAACCACCACTAGCAACCCCCACCTACTACCACTAGTAACGATCCTGAAAATTTGGTGAAAGATTTGGGTCAATACCAAATTTGGTGAATAATTTGAGTAAAACCAAATTTGGGAAGGGTTTGGGTAAGGAATGGAAGTGGATTTTGGGTTTCTTTTTTTTTTTTTTTACTCAAATGTGAGTTTGAGTAAGGTTTGGGGATGCTCTTACAGAGATCAAAATGAGAAGAAATGATGGTATTAAATTCTACGCAAAGATTAGAATATCCCCCATCCTCTTTGGGGCCGCCGGTTTCGCTCACAAAATATTTGACACAACAGTAATCGAAGCTTCACACGAATAATTGGAGCCGTTCAATTTGTTTAAAACATATTTTTAAGGGATCTCATAAAAACTCAACTCATTCGGATATTGGTAAGGGTTTGATTAGTTCATTCAATTTTATGCTATCGAATTTGACAGGAACCAACTGAATGACCCAATCAAACACTTATTGATATTTGAATGAGTTGATTTTTTACAAGAACCCTTTAAAAATACGTTTTAAATAAATTGAACGACTCCGATCATTGGCGTAGAACTCCAAAATGAGTCCCACAAAAAACTTGTGTTCAATTTTTTGTGAACGGAACGAGCCCCATCTTTCAAAGTTGAAGTGCCTTGTAAAGTTCAAATTTTGTAACCGATCAAAGCAAAAAAATAAACCAAGTGACCAATCCGCACTTACTCTCACTTTGTCTGTCCATCGATGCCAGGGTTTGAGATTCTTCTCCTCTAGAACTACGCGTGGTCCGGTGAGTAACAACCAACGAAGTTTTGTTCCTCCTTTTTCCTCTGATTCAGTAAGTTCTACTTCTTTTCTCCTCACTTTCTTTTAATTTCGTTATGCTCTTACTGATCCTGTTAGAATTCATAAATTTTAGCGGTGGGTTTTTTCCCAGTTCTCTATGAGCATCCGCAATGGGAATAATCAAAACCAATAACCAAAATGTGTTACGTCAGCATTTGATTATTCATTTAGTTCATAATCAAACTTAATAATCTCTACCTCCACATTAGTTATTTTTGCATCCCTAACCAAAAAAACCCCACACAATGCACATATGTCCAATCGCAAACGAGTTCCAATCACGCACCCGACCACAGCAAATTATTCGTCTCGATGAGACGATTCCAATGTAGAGTGTTTTTGAGTTTTTGAGTTTGGTTATTGAGTTTTGGTTATTAATAAAAGTTGTTAAGTTTGGTTATAGAATGGGTAGAATTTGGTTATTTGTTAAAGCCTTGTAACTTTGCTCATTACAATGTCGGGTGTTTTTTGAACATTGTTGTTAAGTTTGTTTATCCACACCCATTTACTTATTACAATGGAGAAGCTTTGAGGTTAGTATTTTCTAAAGAAAAATGTCTGTGCCCAAAACCCAAAGCACGAGTAAAACGGGAAGCATCGCCTATTCTAACCCAATATGGCAATATATTTGGGTTAAGTCACTGATATCAACCGGTGAGTATGTTGCAATTAATGAATTGCTAAATATGTGGTGCCTGCAAATGCTCTTTGATTAGGGGACTTTCTAGCCGGTCCTATCCGGGTGAAAAATAGTTTAGTAGGTCCTGCCTAAAGAATCTATAGCCCAGTAAGTCTTCACCACCCCACTGCCACCACCATCACCACCACCACCACGCCGCCGCCACCACCACCACAATTAACAGTATTAATTTTTGTTTAAATTAACAGTCAATTCATACAACCTCCTGCACTCTATAGGAAAAGGATTTGGTGGGCTATGGAATTGAAAAACAGGACCGGCCTAGAATTAACTCTAGAATTAACTCCTTTGATTACCCATTAATAATGGGCCATTATCTTCGTTGTCCTTGGTTTAAGGTTCCATAATAGCCCCAGGCATTTCTTATCTTAAATACTCCATCCGTCCCTTTTTAAGTGTTCTGCTTCGTAACTCCAACTTATTAAAAAAACATCATCATTATACCTTTCACATCAACTTTTTCCTCCATTTTCCCAACTTACCCATTATCATTACACTTTTACTCACTTACTTTTCAAAAATAAATCTACTTTTAGGGGCAAAATAGATAATGTATCAACTTTTACTCGCTAACTTTACTACAAAATGGACACTTATTAAGGGACAGCCCAAAATGAAATACTGGACTCTAAAAAAGGGACGGAGGGAGTAAAGTAAAGGTCCATAGCCTGTCATCTATACAAAGCCTCTGATTTCTATTAAATCATGCTTAAGCTAGAAATTCATTTTGATCTTATACTTCCTTTCTTTATGAGTCCATTCATACACTGCATAGAGTCCTGCTAATGGTACCGACCATTAGCCAACCGAAATCGTACCGACGGTTGTGCCGGGATGTCTCCGGCCACCGGACGGCCTATCTAAGCCGTCCAAAAATTCTTTAAAAAAAAACCGAGGGGGCTCACACAGGAATCAATGGCATCCGATGTGTGTAGGGTGGTTGGATCTATACACGGATGTCGTTGATTCCCGTGACGGCCCCCTCGGTTTTTTTTTTCGAATTTTTGGATGGCTCGGATCGGAGATGGCCCGGCACGGCCGTCGGTACGATTTCGGAGGGGGGTTTTGGTCGGTACCATTAGACTTTCTGCACTTCATATTCAGCAAGTTGTGCAAGCCTATATCACTTTTGTCCCACATGAAACAACAAGAAGACTTGACAAATGACTGCTCTGTTTGTTTTTTTTTTTGTTTTTATTCGATAGTGAGATTGTTTGGGTCAGCTTACGCACAACTTGATTATTCCCCTTTCCAGTCCACTCAAAGCAGGCCATCCACGCCGGAACTAGGGGATTCACAGATATTTCTCTCTTGTTGTCTGGTCTAAATAAGTCGTCAATTTTCAAACTCAGAATGTTTGATTTACAGCTCGTCCTTGTTGCCACTAGAATTCTGCCATTGGGTATAGCAAGTCCTCTATGTGGCTTTCCCCTCAGAGAAAACAGAATCGTCCAGATAGCTCGAATCAGAATGATCCTATATACATTATCTAGCCAAGTACCAATATACCCAGATGGTAGTTGAAATGAAAAGAAAATAAAATACCAGATGGTAGTTGGAGGGCTTGTAATCATAATTTGAATGCTATTTGTGACTGCTTAAATGCTATAATTCAGATCATAGGAACGGTTAGAGTTCACTATGCAGATAAGGTTTTGACGGGGAACCTTCGGAAAGTTATTTCACGAATGACTATTCGCAGGATCAGTAGAGATGCCCCTTTTTTAGTCAACCACCTCATCGACTTGTGAAAAGAGGTATGTTTTCTTCTACTCTCTGTTCAGTTACAGAGGATGTACATCATTTTGTTTATGATAGGAGTTTTATGAATATGGAAGTACTTGCAGACACAACACTTGGTCCTATTTTCTTATACTAGTTTCATTTGGCTGTCTTGCGAACTGCTTCCCATAACAAAAAACAATAATGATATGTCCAACAGAACACAAGAAGAACGCATAACAAAAAAACAAGATACTAACAGAGCTTAAAACAACAGATGCGAATGATAGACCGAATTATAAGATAACACAATAAGAACCATATTTCAGTTGCTGAACGAAGAGTGTGCAATATTCATCCATTTTTACATAGAAGGAAATTTTACAAGTATTGAAGAAAGGTAATTATCTGCTATATTCTCTGTCACACGTGCATTAAAGGATCAAAGCATGCTTCAAATTCCAGCAGCCCAGAGTCTTTTTGTTTTCAACAAGAAGGAAAACCCCCAACAAAATTATCAACCCAAGGCGGATATCTTCCTAGTCTTGAAGAATCACAAAAACCCAAGAAAGATATCCTTGAGCTTTCTTTCACAGCACCACATGAATGTTTAGGAAAAATTACTAGCCTATGTATTTGGGTTAAGCCTAAAATTGGTGGCTAGTATAGTTGTTCTAAAACAGGCCTGGACCAAAGATATGAACGAAGTTCAACTCTCCCTGTATTCTACTGAGTACTGACCCTTCTCCATTTTCTTATCTTACTCAGATTCTTATATCATGTAGGAGAGGCATGGAAATCTACACAAATGGTTCTCTCCCTTATCTTCTCCATGTAGTTCTACCTTGAAGCCCCTATGAATGCGTGCCTCACAAGACACACAACATTTTCCTTCTCTTTTCTCGGAAATAATGCAACTCATATCACTGGAAGAGGAAGATATACAAGTTAGCTCAAGATACTATCTTAAACTAAAGGTCCACAATGTCAAAACCCTTGGGACACATTGACTAGCCTAAGAGAAGAGAAAAAAAAACCCTATAGCTGTAGAAACACATTTGCACAACTCGATCGGCTATGAAATAGACTTCATAAAATAACTGAAGGAGACGAGTTTCCATTTCAATATTCATCCAATCAGCCTTTTCTTCTTATTGGACATAGATAAGCAGAAAGAAGATAAAGAAGACCCTCTATAAGACTACGGAACTTGCTACATAAGTCTAATTTCGTGAAGGAAATAAGGGGAACCTAAAAGACTTTTCAGGTTATTTGATAATAACACCACCTCCATCATTCTCAGCTTCGCTAACAAATAGCTAACTTCAAACACAAGAAACAGGCTGTTGTTGAGGGAAACCTATGTTCCATGTAGCACCTGAATGAGAGTATTGATATTAGCTTTAGATATCGGAAATACCACAAATAAAACATAACTAGATAACATAGTGAGTGATAAGAATAGGGAAACGAGATCAGA
Organism: Rhododendron ovatum; assembly: GCA_019656835.1. NCBI lineage: Eukaryota > Viridiplantae > Streptophyta > Magnoliopsida > Ericales > Ericaceae > Rhododendron > Rhododendron ovatum. The sequence continues at coordinate 18,499,266 of CM033795.1, read as the reverse complement.
ACATGATAAGCTGCCAAAGTTTAACAAGCATGATGCTTGAAATCCCAAGAAGGAAAGGAATAAATAAAAGAAGATCAAGATAAAAATAAGGCTGCCGGCGCTGAGGGGAGGTCTAAGGAATCGGATGGTATATAAGAATGTTATCCTGTAGTGAGATCACGCAATCTATTGTTTGGTCTTGGGGACCTCTATACATCACCTTTCCTTCCATGGTCTACCCAAGGATACTTGTTACAAAGAAAGAACACAAATGAAAGGCACAACTTTATTTTCTCTGAGCATCTGGGGTGCCTTGACCTGCCCCAGTAATTTTAAGACCTCAGAAAATTCATGAGGACCTATTCTCACCAATCGATGACACGATTTGCTCTATGATATCAAATTCAATTGCATGAATATGAGTAGGAAAATTGATTGATTTAAGCACATAAAAGACACTATAGACGGTATTCTTTAACAAGCAGCATAAATGTGTTGTCCTATGCAGGACACGAGACAAAATATTGTACAAACTTGAAAATCGGTATCTCCAAGTAGGAGCACAAAAATTAAGTTCCAGATTGCATATGGTAAAACCTTATTCAGAAATCATATGTTAGCATTTTGTTATGTAATTCAATGGAATCTGATAAATGATGGTGCCTCCATCCTCATCCTCCATCGTCTCACAGATAAATCCCCAACACAAAAAGAACGCTATTAAGAGCTTCAGATAGAAGTTCCTAATAATCTATATCTCAATGCTTGGCTTGATGAAAAACTATTATGACTGAAAAAAACTGCTCTAGATTCCTGACAATATTTAACGCAAACCAAAAAATAATCGGTGCAATGCAATGCCTTGGCATCGCATCAATAACTGATGTAGTTAGCATAAGAGAAAAATTAAACCATGCCTAGAGGACATGCGCCAACCCAGTCTAACAGTTGCACTGAACAATATCGGCACCATGACACATGTGAAAGCTAAAAACCATAAGAACAGAAAGGAGGCATCATACATCTCCAAGCACACAAGTTAGGGAAAACATCAGCTCTAAAGCTTCAAGAGAGTAAAACAAACTAACCCTCAACCATGCATTTCATTGGAGAAACTAGCTAAAGTGGGTCATACCAAAGTCACTTGATTTGTAATTTTGATCTGCAAACATAAAAGAGTTCAACATGAAATTTCTATTCTTGCAGACTTTTTCTAACCTTTCCTTCCTTCCTGAACATGGTCCTCCACCCCAGCGCAATCCTGTAAGACCACCTTGGTCCTCATATCTATGGCAGAACTCCTCATCAAGGTAGCTTCCCTGATACGTACATCATTGTCAGTATAATATAACAAACTGCAGTTCAACTTCGTGGGCCCTATTGTTTGACGGGCTAGTAGTCTAGTAGTGATGGGGATTATATGTCACGCCCTCGATTTTCAACATAAATAATGAATACTCTTTTGATAAATAAAGTTCTCGCAGTAATACAATTAATACCCAAAAGATCTTCCTATCCCCGGTTCTCAAAATTTAATTTAAAAGTTACAATCCCAGCTCGAAGCCCCAAGTTATGTAAATACCAAAACAATACTACAGTTTTCATTAATCGTTCTTTCGAATACTACTTTCAAATAAAATGCAAGTTCAACTCCTCCTTATACCTCCGAGACACATGATCAACAAGCACAAGATGTACGCCAAGCCAACTTCCTTGCTTTTTACCTGAAAATGATAGGTTGAGCTACACTGGCCCAGTAGAAAAATCTGTACTCAAGCTATATGAAAATGCGAAGGAACATGCATCCTGAGTGAAAGTATACAATAGAATGTCACAGAAATAAAAGTCTTCCGCCACGAAGGAGCAATCTAAAAAAAAGGAAATTAAGATTTTATAAGAGTATCCTCAATAACTCACACGTCAACTAGGGGCAAGATCCAACTCGAATCATTCTAATTGAACCCCCGTTTGTTCTTAACCGTCACTTGTCCAACACTATGCAAATTTAGATTCATGTATGATACCCATTCCTCCTCAATCATTAAGTATAAATGATGATTACGCACCAACCGTAACATAAAAGCAACAATAAATGTGTACAACGAACCCAAAGGAGCTAGTGTTAATGAATATATCACCCTGCAGAACAATACAGACATATCACTGAATTTTCTTTTAGAACATAATCAATTTGTCTTGTATTTCTCAAGAGTTAGCCATTTTCCTTTTCAATACAATTTCGGGCATTTGGGATCCGTGCGTCCACTAAAAACCCTTCATTCACGTCCGGGCATTCGGGATCCCGGGCATCCTCTAAAATCCTTTCATTTATGTCCGGGCATTCGGGACCCCGTGCGTCCTCTAAAATTCTTTCATTCATGTCCGGGCATTCGGGACCCCGTGCGTCCTCTAAAATCCATTCATTTATGTCCGGGCATTCGGGACCCCGTGCGTCCTCTAAAATTCTTTCATTCGTGTCTGGGCATTCGGGACCCCGTGCGTCCTCTAAAATCCATTCATTTATGTCCGCGTATTCGGGACCCCGTGCGTCCTCTAAAATTCTTTCATTTATGTCCGGGTATTCAGGACCCCGTGCATCCTCTAAAATTCTTTCATTCATGTCCGGGAATTCGGGACCCCGTGCGTCCTCTAAAATCCTTTCATTCATGTCCGGGCATTCGGGACCCCGTGCGTCCTCTAAAATTCTTTCAACCTTGTCCGGGCATTCGGGACCCCGTGCGTCCCATGTTCATTCCGGCATCGCACCACCCGATGGATCCGTGGCTTTCTTTATAGTCGTGGTACCGTTCTATTTCTTGTTTCTCATTTCACATCCCTTAATGACCTCATGCTCAACATATAACCAATCTATATCATTCATACAACATGCCACACAATCTCGTCATATCCACATATCGATGAATCAATAACGTTTCAAAGCGATCCGTGTTACAACTCGAAACCACAAATGACTCCACGACACGCTACCCGCTAGGTTCTAAACGAGAATCTTTTAGAATGGGTGCCCAAAGAACCTAGAAAGATCAACAAGATGAAGCACGAGAATACGAGTCACAATACTACCCATTGGATCACTAGACAAGCTCGCGTCTACCAACTATACTTCCCACAATGTCTCACTTAGCCATCGGTACTCCTAAACAATCTTAAATCACATATTCCATTTACAACAACACTAAGATTACGCTTAATGGGTATCGAAGGAATTTGAATGATCATTAACTCATAGGAACTCAAGTAATCAAGCTTAGGGATGGTTTAACGATGTTTAAAAGGTGTTAGAAGTGATTGAGAGTCAAAACAGACAAAAGAGAATCAACGGACCAAAACTGTCCCAGAGAGCAGTCAGTGTTCGACAATTCATTAAAAATTCCACATTCAATATTTTTCAATGATTCCAACGCCAAAAGATCACAAACTTTCCAATCTTTAAAACCCATAAGGACACATAGCCAATAGCGTCATTTAGCTATAACAAACGATGAAAAACCCGCAGCCCTGTACGCTGCCCAAATTTCCAGATTTCAGTTCAATCTTCTAAAAATCACTATAAATCGAGTTCTTAATATTTTTGAGTGATTCCAGCCCCAATAGTTGGGCGATTGAATGAACTTTGAAAGATGCAAAGGAACCCTCGTCAAATCTGCACTCCAAGGGTGGTTAAACAGGTGTTCACCGAGGCTACACGAATCTGCCTGACAGATTGACATACCTCCACTCAATCAATCATAACTTTTTGTGTACTAAGAGTTTTAAGACGATTCCAGTGGCAAATGAAAGCTAACTTTAAGACCTTCGAACCGATACATAGTTTGCATAAAATGGACATCAGACGAGGAAGTTATGGCCATCCGAAGTGGGCTGAAACCCAGAAAACGAGACAGATTGCAGACCAGATTTCAAAAATCCACCATTAATTCAATTCCCAAAGGTTTTAGGTGATTCAAGCGGCATTGGAACGGGCTCTAAGTCTACTCTATTTCATATGAAGGAACCAAAATTCAATCATGAGTTTAGAAAGGCGTAAAACCCCAAAAACAAAGACCCTGTTCTGCAGAATTTCGGAAATGGAACAAACAACCTCAAACAATGAAACAAAGCACGATCTAGGTACATAAACACCGTATAAACACATAACAAGAGTAAGAGATCCCTACCTCATGGGTTTTGAGCAAAACCCGAACCTTTGACTAAGTCAACCGAGCTCCCACGTGGTCCGATCGTGATTTTTCTTGGATATTCGGAAAGCCCATGCTTCGTATAGCGACTTTAATTCTCGGGCCTTGTCCGGAATCACCCCTAGGTAGATAAAATCGAAGAGAGAAGAGAGGAGGGAGCTTTTCGAAGGAGAGGAGGAGAGAGAGATTGCCGAGAGGGAGAAAGGGGGAAATGGGAGAAATTATTCTCCTGGGACAAAGTTAATGGCATGGGGAGTAATCCCATGCTTCACCCCACACACACACACGTGCACCTCTCGCACAATTATCCTTATATCCTCCCACGAAGACGTCACACCGAATATCCGTACCGTCTATCTCGACGGGCCGTACGTTAGCAAAAGGAAAAAAAAAATGACCTCAAAAATACGGTTCTCTACATTATATATCCTAGCAGATTTATGATCTAACCAGAGACATCCCATAGGATATATAATCCCACCGATTCTTAGTGATACGGTTACTAATACCACTTTTATGTGGGACTATAATCCAATATTTTAACCAAACAGGCCACCTTGGACACATGGTCCAATCCAATGCTCATATGGGGTCCAAAAACCGAGCCCAGAGGGTAGAAGAAGTTCGATTCCTAAAATCTAAACCCAAAGCAGACAAAATAAGGTAAAGGAACAGAAAAGGATAGTAAACAGTTTTGGGATCACTTTGGATCCTGAGTTAACAATCTCGTTAATCGTATGCCACCATTGACCATACCCATGTACGATTCATGCATTTAGTTATGTAAATAGTTACGTGTTCCGTAGTAATACTAGATTGTCGGCAAAAAGAATCAACGTCTCATCAATAGTACACCAACCAATGAACGATCTAGTAAGCAAATAATTATCTACTGAGGAGAATATAGATGGCTGTGTAATGCAAACTATAGTCCATAAGACAGTACAGCAAACAAGCACGTGGAATAACATGGCATGCCACTAACTAGCTTCTGGAACATATTATCTTTCTGGAGAATTAAGGAAAGAAAACTAAACAGAAACTATAACAATTTTGTAAAAACCATATACTGCATTGATGCACCTACCCACATTGTTGATGAATAGCCATAACATTGTATCATTATTCAGTGTGTAGCAATTAACTCTAAAAACAATGTTCATTGAAATTTGTAATTTACATCAGCAAATTTTTATGCCGATCCATGGACACAAAACTGAATGTGCAATGAAGTTAGTTCAAAGTGAGCGCTAATCCTTCCAAAATGGTAAAGGAGGAGGAGAAGAAGCTGTAAACAAGGTAAGCTGTACAAATTAACTAATTAAGAGTGGTGAACAATACGAAGTTAATCCTAAGCTTACTCCAAAAAAAGGTGACGAACATGGTATGGTAGATTGGGATTCATGATTTATATGCATCCTCACAAAAAAAAACATACTCCCAAAAATAACAAAGCATGGCAGCAAGCAATATCCAATATGCGCAACGAATACACGGTATGTATGAGAATCTTGCCTGGTTTCTACTTTTTCCTTGCTTTTCGTTTCCTTGTCCCGGCTCTCTCAACTCTATTCTTCTCTCCATGAACTTGACTCCCCAGCAAGCCATGTCTCCCCAGTAAAACAAGGCTCTCTTTATGACTCTCTGCATGAAACCAGGTCGAAATACTGACAGTGCTATCAACTTCAAGTTCCGTAAACTTTTCAGTCTCAGGGTCATAAGAAAGAAGCTTCCCTCCACTCATTTCAACCAAGAGGTTTCCACTCTTTCTAAACCCAACTATCCTCTCCAGTACCTGACCAACCTCCAAACATAGGTGTTCAGTCCAAGACTCGGCCACACCATATTCTCTCATTACCCACACGCTCCAATTTTCCTGACCAGTACTTATTTTGCATTCAATCAGGGCGAGATCTCCCAGAAAAACAGCAGGACGAACACTAACAAGACAACCCAAATCAGTTCCTACCAGTGGCGGATCCAGGAATTTTGTACAGATTGGTCACTCTTTTTCGACCAGTCCTATACATGTGAAAGTCATAGATGAACTCATGTTAATTTTCATGATTCAATTCAAAAATAAGTATACACGTGTATCATGTATTTTTCTTTTTAGTGTTAGTTAATTTTGTGCTTGTAAAAAATAGAAATAAACAAAATACAAAATACATTAAAGAAAATAAGTGTTTTTATTTATTTTTACGTGAAAGTTATGGTTATATTAATTGATTTGTGCAATTAATGATAACATTGTAGATGACTTTGTGCTACCAATATGCTACATAAATTCATTTTAAAGGTGTGTTCAAGTCCCAACCCCGTCAAAATTCAAGGGGAAAAGTGTTTTTTTAACCATTTACACAAAAAGAGACAAAAATGCCAGCATCAAGAGTTGAACCGATGTCATTCATCAATGTATGCAGCTCTCTACCACTGAAATAAGTGAACAACTTTCTTAACTTTCGGCATTTTTTATATATATTACTTACCTAGTCTTGGAGGTCTTCTTTTGGGGTCTTATTTTCAGCTAAGTCACGTGACCCATCTGGGCCTACATTGGATCCGCCCCTGGTTCCTACACCATCAGGCACCACTATTGGTCTAAACAACTCATCCCCGTATCAAACGACACCACCAAATGGTGACCACTCCTCTTATCAGTCGCGAACCAATGCACAGCCCCATTCAAATAAGCCTGCAGTGCCTTTTTCCGAATGGAATAAAACCCAAGACCACCCGAACGGCTAATGTCCTCCCAACTCCTACGCTTACACTAGTGATTAACTTATGCGGAATAATTTTTTTAGTTTTGTCTTTATTCATTTTTTTGTCCTTTTGTTAGTTTTACACTAAATTTTAATGTGATATGGATGAGTAAGGACAAGAGGAATCGGAAAAGTAAAAAATTAAACTTTTATACAAGTATTTTGAGAAATATTCAAAGAAAAACTCAAAAGTCAGTTTTTGGATTTTTTTTTCTTGAATAGTTCTCAAAATACTTGTTTAAAAGTAAAAAAATTTTACTTTTCCAATTCCTCTCGTCCTTACTCACCAATATTACATAAAAATTTGGCTTAAAATTAAACTAACAAAGGCAAAAAAAATAAAAAAATTAAATAAGGACAATCAAAAACACAATCAATATCGAGGAAAGGAAGAGAGAGAGAAACGAATATTAATTTTTGCACTCTTGTTTCATTCTACTCTTTTTTATGCATGTGAATTTTTATCTTTATTCTTTCATTGGTTAATTTTTTTCAAATACAATGACAATGTGAGAAGTTCATCTGAATAAAGATTAAGAAAAAACACGTTGTTTAACCAATTGACTTGTAATTTCTTCCATCTCGTTTTATCTTTAGTGTCGACAAAAACCAAGGGAAGGAAAGGAAAGGAACGTAATTTGCGAAACTTCTAATTAATGTTGTAAATGTCATAAGCTTCAAGGAAGATTTAGTGTAGTTTCCTTTTAACTTCCAATAATAAGCGCAAACAAACAGTGCCTCGGAAACGTTCGGCCCTGTCTGATTGGAGAGATTGGATTAGGAAGGATTATAGCGGATTACTATTAGTTTGGAGACTAAATAGTGCATGGACTATTTGATAGTTAATCCTCTCTATCTCATGTTTGTTTCTTTTAAGGGATTACATGATGGACAAGTCTAATCCCAACTAATTCTTCCTATCCCATGTTTGTTTTGAATCCCTCTTGACAAAGATTATCAGTTCAGTTGACTATATTGCCCCAAAACAATTTTCAAACCCACTCATTCTTATATAATCTGTTATATAATTTTTTAAACTAACCAACCATTTACATTGTGAATTTCACAGAATCTTCAAATACTTTTCTTTTTCTTTTTTAAAAAAAAGTATCACAATCACTGTAAATTATGATCAATGGCCGCCTAGGTGAGTTCCTGACACACAACTTTCCACTCTTCCAGACACTGTAAATGTTAAGCATAAGCATAAACCAATAAACTAAATATTAAAAAATCATTAGCAGGCGGGAGATAAGAGATGATGGTCCGGCAAGAGAGAGAGAGTGTACTTTCCAATCTGCATTGGCGACTGTCCGACAACCTTTCATCTGCTAGAGTTTGAATCGGCTTCCTATTGCCACAGCTCTAGGGAGGCAACTGGTAAAAGGAGGAAGACAAAAGAGATTACGGTCTGTTGTTTTAACTAGATTTTAGGGTAACTATAGGGGTATTTTTGGCAACTCAAACTTCTAATTCGGAGCCCCTTTAATCTCCGGACTAACTACCTCCGGGATTATATTGTCCAATTCAAAAAGGATTACTAGTCCGGTTGGGATTATTAGTCCCTAGATAAAAGCTTACACAAACATGAGATTAATGGGGGTGGGGGGATTGATAATCCAATCCTTCCTCTAATCCCCCCAATCAAATAGGGCCGAAAAATATAAATACACATATCGCGTACATACGTGTTTTGGACTGGTTCCAAAAAAATGATCTGCGCCGCTTATTTTGTTGAAAATAAAGTTTTTAGGGTAAAAAAACTCAATCCAACATTGGTAAAGATTTTCACAAAACATACAACTTTACTTTATAATTCAAGCCTAAATTATGAAGCAAAGTTAGATATTTGTTAATTCCTTCGTTGATATTGGATTCAGTATATTATCTACAAATTTGGCTTTAAAACTGAAACAATAAGTTTTTTTTGTTTTTATTCAAAAAATATTTTTATTTAATAATTTTGTGTCAAACTTTTGCAATTTATTGATTCGTCTCGGCGAGAAAAATTGGAAGAGTAAAATTTTTTGATTAAAACTCATAATTTTTTTTAAAAAGACAAGAATAAGTAAAATAAGTTTACTTATTGACTTATTTTTGTCTTTATTAAAAAAAAACAAAGGCGTAAATCTGTCCACACCGATAATTTGTGCATAGATTTTGTTGTGGGTCCACCACGGGTCCCACACAAACAATTTGAGCCATTCATTAAATGTAAAATATTTTTTCAAGGGTCCTTATAAAAAATCAATTCAATCCAATACCTATAAGTGCTTGATCTAATAATCTAACTTTTCATTATTCAAAAATTTGAATGAAAATTTAGATGATTGGATCGAGCATTTGTCGGTATTAGATTGAGCTGATTTTTTAGAAAGACCCTTGAAAAAATATGGGGTAATTACAGAAACCCCCCACGAACTACCATCCGGCCACACATTGCCCCCTTATACTACCAAATCCAACACTTAACCCCCTCTAACTACCAAAAACTGAAAACCCAACTAACTCTGTTAACAGAAGTGATGAAGTTACCTTGATATCCCTCTTTCTTTTGCTGTGCAGTATATACACACACATATGTGGGACCAAATCCCCTTTACCTGTGGAAAAAAGTGGCACCAATATGGTCCCCCATTTCCCCGACTTTCCTTAGTATATAAAGCAATAGTTGGCTCTTAACCCTAAATGTTCCTTGTCTGTTCTTGCTCCAGTCCAGCTGAAAGGTATGTTTCTTTGTCCCTTTTTTTGTTTTGTTTCCGAAAAGCTGACTTGAATACACTAGTATTCAATGATCTATAGAAGTGGTTGAGTATTAAATGATTAGAAAAGTGTGTGTAGTCAATTTTTGGGAGCATTTCTGTTTTTTTTTTTTTTTTTTGTCTAATATGGTCCCAAAAGCAGTTACTCTTGTTTCTACCCACTGAAATCAGTGGGAATGGTGAAGGATTGTCCCCTTTGTTTTTTAGTGTTTGACTTATATGGTTTATCTGATTCTTTAGCATTTATACTACTTTATTGATGAAATCCATGCTAAAGTGTACTTGTTTAATCTATAAATCTCATGTTTAGGATGACTGATCCAAGATTTGTGTTTGAGGTCCACAATGGGGCCAAGGTTGACTTTGTATGGGATGTGGACAAAGATTTGATGTCATACTTTGAGATGGTGCACATGATCAAGGACTTAGGTTATTCTGAAAAATGCAACATATATCACAAGCTTCCAGATTGTGATTTAGATGGTGGGTTGAGGGATATAGAAACTGATGGTGATGTTGTGGACATGTTTGCTATTCATAATGATAAGGAGACTATAAGTGATGTATGCTGCACAATCAAGGGGTTTCTTAGCTGGTTGTAGACCTATAATTGGGTTTGATGGATGCCACTTGAAGGGCCCATTTGGTGGTCAACTTTTGAGTGCTATTGGGAAGGATGCCAATGAACAAATGTACCCATTAGCAGTGGCTGTGGTTGAAGCTGAGACTAAGGATAGCTGGATGTGGTTTCTTGATAATCTACTTGATGTAATAGGGAGACCTGAAGAGAAAGAATGGACCTTTATCTCAGATAGGCAGAAAGTATGTTATAAACTGTTGATATTATTTGGTTGTACTTGGTGTAAACTTTTATTTTTTTGCATAAATGTACTTGTTCCTTAACTGATTTGTTTTTTTGCAGGGTTTGGTTGAGAGTTTCAATCAAATGTTGCCAAGTGTAGACCACAGACACATGTATGCCAACTTTAAGCTTCTTTATAAGGGAAAGACCTGAAAGACCTTCTATGGGCGGCTGCTCGTTCATACACTGTCCAAGAATGGGATGACAATATGCAGCAGATCAAAGCTATCAACAAAGAGGCATTTGAATGGTTGATGAAAGTGCCTGCCAATTTGTGGAGTAGATCAATGTTTAGCACAAGGCCTCAGTCTGACATGCTAGCAAATAACATTTTTGAGTCATTCAATCAATACATAAAATATGCAAGGGATAAACCAATTATAACGATAATGGAGATGATCAGAAGGCAACTTATGAGCAAGCTTGAGGAGAAAAGAAGTTGGATTGCAACATGTAATGGAGTTATATGTCCCAAGATTCAATCAACTTTGGAGAAGCTGAAAGAGGAAACTCGATTATGGGAAGCAACATATGCTGGGAATGGGATATATGAGGTGAGAGATGGTATGATGACACATGTTTCTGACTTGGCAAGGCATAGTTGCAGTTGTAGAAAGTGGGATGTCACTGGTATTCCATGCCCGCATGGGGTTGCTGCTATAGTGAAAGACAAAAGGCAACCTGAGGCTTTTGTCCATGAATTTTTTCACAAAGAATCATATGTGAGGTCTTATGCAGAAATTATTAACCCTATACCAGACCAAACCCAATGGGTGCACACTGACCTTGATGCAGTTATGGCTCCACCATTAAGAAGGCCATCCGATAGGCCAAAAAAGATAAGAAGGAGAGCTGTTGATGAGCCTAAGAATCCAAATGCAGTTAGGAGGACTCAACAGTCTTTAAGGTGTAGCAATTGCCAAGAATTTGGTCATAACACAAGAAATTGCAACAAACAGAGGCAGAGGGAGAGGAAGAAGGAGGGGGACTTCAAACAGAGGAAGAGGAAGAGGGAGGGATTCAAGCACAGGAAGAGGCAGGGGGGATACAAGCATAGGAACAGGTAGGGGAAATTCAACTTGAGGGGGAGATCCAGGGGTAGGGGGAGGGGAAGAGGACCAATTCCAGAAAATTCAAGGCCTAACCCTACTGCTGCTTCTGTAATAATTCTCCCTTTAACTTGTAGTGCATTATTCTTTATTGTTCCTTATTGTTCATTGTTCTGAAAGCTAAATTTTTCTAATTTGCAGATGCAAATGATGTCTACCACTTATGGAAATGAGCTTTCAAGGCCTAACACTGCTGCTTCTATAACCATTTCCTCTTTAACTTCTTGCTCATATGTTATTCTTCTAGAAATTGTTCTAAAATGTAGGTTTTTCCTTCATTTTATAGATGCAAAGGATGTCCACCACACATGGCAATGTATACTTCTCAAGGGGAGATGGTGCTGGCCCCTCACAAAGTTCATTAAACATGGCTCCAACACAAAGCTCGGTAATCACTCAATCATCTTCTCAAGTCTCTACTTCCACACCAAACTCTATAATGACACTTTATGGATATGCAACATTTTAGTGCTTTGGCAAGTGTTGTGGAGCTTTTTGTAGCCATGTATGGACTACATACTTGTTTTGATGTTTATGGCCATATCTAAGTATTAGGTATTTTGTTTTGATGGTTTCTGGACCTTTTGTATTGGCAATAGATGATTTACCATAGCTAAGTATGATGTAACTAAGTGCTGTATTTATATGCAGCCAGCATGTGGATCTGTCTATGGACCATTTGTGGACCAATTTTGATGTTTGCTGAACTAATTTAGTTGTAATGTTGCTGCTAATATATGTAGACATGTTATGGAACAGTTTATGGATGTAATAGCCAAAGCTACTAATAGGTATTTTCGTAAATAACTGACCGAGGAATTTGGCTTTGGACCCACTTGGGTTCGATCCGAAATGGCTCAACGGTTAGGATACGTTGTCTTTAGCTATGTGCCGCGTGTTTTTTAGCCTTCTGAGGCCGTTTTGGCCTCGGAATGGGCATTCGAACCGTTTTGATCTATTTTTGTTTCACTTATAACTTTTCGTAGGAAACTCTGTTTCAGTCTATTCTTTTTTCAAAAGTCCTGCTTTTCTCTCTATTTTTATGGGTCTCTAATAATTTTAGTATGGTTATTTTATGCTTTCTAGGGTTAGAGTTTGCATCCTATATTCTATTGTTCGTCTCTGGGCTGAGGCAGTTGATTATTCACCACATATGCTTGTGTATGCTTCTGTCAGGTGATCTCAAACAGTGTATGCTTGTGTGCTATTCTGCATTGATTTTCAATTTGTTTTGACCTAGTCCAGCTACTGCTACTGCTATGGTTTTACTACCACAATCTGCAATGGTAGCTGCACACATTTGTTTTAGGAGTTGCTATGTTCTCTGTAGTTTTCCTTGCTATTTACAGTTCACTGGTGGCAGTTGCTAAAGCTTCATTACTGCTATGGTTCAGTCCGGATTCATATGGCACAGGTTGCTGTGGCTATTGTACCAGCCAATCGTGGTTCTATTTCCTGCTGCTCATTATTCCAAATTGCTCCATTTCAATTAATTGGAATGGTGTTTTATTGTAGACATAACTAAATGAGAAGACTTTAAACATGAGAAGCCTGCCAGTCATTCACAATGCTTTTTAAGAAATTCACATGTTTCCACAACTAAGTCAGACCCAAACTTTTCATTGAATTTACTTTGAAATTGCAATACAACAGGGCTTTAAGGCAGAGGCATAGCCAAGTCATTGCCTGAACTTCAAGCTTTGTACATGTACCACAAAAAACAGAAAAAAACAACAAAGCAAACCAACTTCCGGTCAATTTTTCCCTCATTCCTAAACTCTTTTCTAGCATATAACTCATGAATCTCGTTCTGCATAGCTTCAATCTTCATCTCAATTTCTTCATTGATGTTCATGGACCCTAAACTCTCACATTGTTGTTCTTCCACAGTCGTCAAATCCTTTGCATTTGTCAGAACCTTCATTTGCCCAAATCACTCCTTTCTTGCCAAATAGAAGGCTCATACCAGCAGAGGAACCCACAATCTTCTTTTTTCGTCTATGAAAGAAAAGTTACAATAATGTCAATTTAGGGTTTCAAATCAAACGAAGAACAACTAAATTAGGGCAATGCAGCTCACCTTATACTTTGCACAGCCGAAGAACCTTCGACCTGGGTTCTTTTGTGTGGTAGATTTTCTCAATGGTGATGGTTCTTCGCAGAAACACAAGATCCCAAAATCGGGATAATCGGGATCATCTCTGCCATTGTCTCTCGAACGGGTTCCTTCCATCCAGAGAGAGGGAGTACCGAGTGAGCAACGAAGGGGGATTGAAGCGCGTTGATCAGAGAGAGAGAGAGAGAGAGAAGAAAGCGTAAAAGTTGAAGTTCAGAAAGATCGAAGATCTCGATATCGATATATAAAAGGGGAGCTGATGGGGAGTTAAGGGCAAATTAGTCCAACACCTTAGTTCCGTACAAATCTTTAACAGATCACAAACAGAGTTAGTCGGGTTTTCAATTTTTGGTAGTTAGAGGGGGTTAAGTGTTGGATTTGGTAGTATAAGGGGGCAATGTGTGGCCGGGTGGTAGTTCGTGGGGGGTTTCTGTAATTTCCCCAAAAAATATTTAACATATAATGAACGGCTCGGATCATTTGTGTAGGATCCGTAGTGAGCCCCACAATAAAATCTGTGCACATATGCATGTATGTGTGGTTAGCAGGGTTCTAAAGTTAACAAAAAGTCTACACACATACAATCTGTGCACTGATTGTGCAAAGATTTTATTGTGGGGCCCACCACGGATCTCACACAAATCATCCGAGCCATTCATTAAATGTAAAACATTTTTCCAATGGTCCCCATAAAAAATAATCTCAATCCGATACCTATAGTTGCTAGATCCAATCATATAATTTTTCATTATCCGAAAATCTGAATGAAAAGTTAGATGGTTGGATGAAGCACCTATAGGTATCGGATTGAGCTTATTTTTTATGAGGACCCTTGAAAAAATATTTTACATTTAATGAACGGCTCGGATAGTTTGTGTGGGACCCATGGTGGGCCCCACAACATTTTTTGTGCACAAATTGCTATGTGTAGCAGAATTCTAAAGTTAAAGTGCCTGTCACCTATCGAAGCAAAGACCCAATCAAACCCAAACCCAGACACTCTCACTTCGTCTCTTTATCGACGCCAGGGTTTGAGATTCTTCTCTTCTAGTACTACGCGTGGTCCGGTGAGTAACAACAACCGAAATTTTATTCCTTTTTTTTTCTTCCGATTCAGTAAGTTCTACTTCTTTTCTCCTCACTTTCTTTTAATTTTGTTGTGCTCTTACTGATCTTATTAGAAACCCTAAATTAAGCGGTGGTTTTTTTCCCAAAAAATTAGTGTTAGGTCCATTATGTGAACTTCATAAGTGCACAAGTAGGTCTATTAATTTTGTAAGGTCTCAAGTTCATTTTAGGGTACCATAGAGTAGGGTAGGATATCCTAGGGTTTAGGCACATTCATGAGATTTTAGGATGCATTTTCCTATTATATAGTAGGGTACTCTAGGGCAAGGTAGATCACCCTAGCATAGGGAATACTTTTATAGGGTTTTAGGATGCATTTTCTTACTATAGAGTTTTAGTGGTTTAGGTATTTTCATAGGGTTTAGGGTTTTAGGCACTTTCATAGGATATCTTAGGGTCTAAGGTTTACGTAGTGCAGACTTGTGGCTTTCCAAAATTATTAGATGGGCTTGTGGGCTTATGAAATGTCTATAGTGCACCTATCACTAAATCTCTCTTTTTTCCCCCTATTCTCTCTATCCTCTGAAATGAAATCGGTACCGAGGTGGTGGGTTCAGTTTTAATTCAATCCCACCCGCAAGGAAGTGTGACAAAAATAATAAACACGCACAAAATGAACAAGAGTTTAGTGGTTCGGCCTCAATGCCTTCTCGGGAGAGGGAACAATTTTCACTAATATTGAATGGGTACAATGAGATAACAAATGCCCAACCCAAGCCCAAGCTCTCCCTACCAAAAACACCTACACTATCGTGTACTCTTTCTTTTTCTCTCTATCCTCACCAACATACATTCTTAACTTGACGAAGTGCAATACATAGGAGATGACCTTGCTCAGAACACTGAGATGTCTCTTCACTATAAGGGTCATCATTTGGTCCGAAGGCCCGCGGCCCGCCCGGCCCGTCGGGCTTTTACCCGGCCCGATCCCGTGAAATGAGCGGGCCGGGCCGGCCCATAGTTTGTAATGGGTAGGCTCGGGCCTATAAATTTTTACTCGGTCTGCCTCGTGAGCCCGCCCGGTAGCCTGCCTGTGGTACCCGTCCAAAAACCCGCCCACTAGCCCCAAATCCCACAAAATCCTTTCTTTTTTTCCTTTCCCAAGGAAATTTAAGCCCGCCCGGTGGCCCGCCCGATTTTTAGCCCGCTAGCCCATCAATTGGGCTAGACCGCAGGCCGGGCTTGGGCTTCAATTTATAGTAGGTAGCCCGGCCCGCAAAAAAGAAAAAGCCCGATCGGCCTGGCCTGTGGGCGGGCTTGGGTAGTACATTGGCGGGCAGGCCCGATCCGGCCCGATGATGACCCTTACTTCACTATTACAAAATGGTATAAAGATCACGCTCTAAAAACTAAAAAGATCTCACTTTTTGTAAAAACGTAATAAAATATTATGGACTATAGCTTTAATCTCAGTTATACGAAATAAATGAGATAGAAAGATTTTTTAATCTCAGTAATCTAAAAAGTGAGATTGTAACTTGAAGAATAGATCTCATTCTCAAAAAACTAAGATTATATATGAAAGAATATATCTCGTTTCGAAAAAAACTGAGATGAAAAGATTTTTAATTTTAGTAATTTAAAAGTGAGATTGTAACTTCAAAAATAGATCTTGTTTTTCAAAAACTGAGATTGTATATGAAAGTATATATCTCATTTCGGAAAAACTGAGATAAAAAGAACCTTTAATCTCAGTCATCTAGAAACTGAGGTCGTAAGTTAGAGAACATTTTTTTTAAAACTTGAGATGAAAGCTCTTATATTGGAAAAGTTGAAGTCGATTACCCCTTAATCGATTCCTCGCGCAATACCCCTAAATAAATATCACTCTCAACCATTCTACAAAAAATATTTCATCACAAAATGGGGCACTTTCGGCGATGAAAATATATTCCGTTGCCAAATGAGTACATTTGGTGGCAAAATTTATGAAGGTTGCGTTTCGTCTCCAAATGTATTTTGAGTATAACTCTATGTTCAGAACTCCATTAATTGAGATAATTCAAATTGGATTTGAACAATAACATAAAGGGCTACAACTTTCATGCTTATTAAAATTGCTAATTTTAATATTTAAAGGTTCAAAATGATGTTCGAAATATATTTTAATGTTAAACACATATGTTTTTGTAACGCTCCGACTTTTCGGAAGCAATATAAAATAAAATTTTAAGAAAATTTGCTAAATAAATATAATTTTTCAAAATAAAGTTTAGCTATTACAGTCACAAGATAAATTTACTGATTCAAAATACATTAATTTCAGAGCTGACTCTAGACTTGATACAAATTTGAAGCACACTCGATCTTTGTTCTTGATATTCTTTCCGTGTTGAACTGCAACATCTTTGAATCCTCTCCATTGAATCCTGCGCCCACTAGCAAATTGATTGCCGAAGCAAACGATTTGCCAGGATACAGACGTATCCGTGAGTGATAAATCACCCAGTAAAATAATCCAACCCAACCACCCCTCTTACTTTACAATTAGCAGGTAACAAGAGAATATTGAATCGAAGAAGCCAAACAAATATTCTCCACATAAGTCAGTTCATTAACAAGATAATATTGAATCGAAGAAACCAAACAAATATTCTCCACATAAGTCAGTTCATTACTATCCATAACCTAATGTGAAATCTAAGATCTCTCCGTGAGATCTTTCCTCCCTCAACCGCTAGCCATGCTCGGTCCCATGAGGTCACTTCCCTTTGCTGTCGCAAGTACACCTAAGTTATATACCGAGTGTGCACCCCAATAACTACAACAAGGGGAAAACTTATCATGCCTGAATCACAACTAGGGTTCGCCTATCTTATATACCACTTCACCATCATCACTGGACACATGCCAGTTTATCAATTCATCACTGGACACACGCCAGATTCAATCTCATCACAAATCTCAACATCACGCCTGCAGGCAATTTAGAAATAAAACTTTTCAATTCATCCATTACTTAGCACCGTCTAAGTGAATTCTATTCGCATACAACCCCATGTCTCTAGGGTCCAATCTAACATTCAAATCAAGTATCGGCAGAATATGCAATTAATCAATAATAATTAAAACAATTAATAGATAATGAAATCACGCAACTCTTTATGGATGGGCCATTACCCTTAATCTTGTATGGTCACAATGTCAATAATCAAGTAAAAGTTTTACAAGAAATAAAAAGAGAAATTTTATGGGCTTTTATTAATTAATTCTAAGATAATAGATTAATTAAAAAGTAATTAAATACATTAATTAGATAAAATTATTGAAATATTTATCATGACCTAAATAAGAGTCCTAAAGGTCCTACGCAACCAGTTGAGTGTCAAAAGTTGGGTACGGAGGGTCACGAGATTAATTTAAATAAAGACGTTAAATAAAATGGCAAAAGTAAAGTAAATAGATAATAAATAATTTACAAATTAAAATATGTTATGGTAAAAAATTTTCATCTTCAGAATATAGAGAGCCTAAATAAAATTATTCGGGCATTTATAATAGGGTTCATACGATCGTAAAGAATTTTTGATCGAAAACGCTAGAGAAATAACAATAGATAGTAAATTAAATAAAAAAAATATAAATTTAACAAGATATCATCTTTCAGATGCAAGAAGTCTAGAACAAATTAGTTTGAGTGTTAAAACGTTGTTTGAAAGGTCGCAGTGATTTTTCGTTTGTAAACTTTGATGGATAACTAATAAATAATTTAATAAATAGATAATTAAATAAAAAAAATATGATCTTAACAAGTTATGATCTTTGGGGTGTGAAAAGTCTAGAAAAAATAGTCCAGGCATCAAAATTGAGGTTTGGAAGGTCGCAAAGTTGTTTCGAAACATTTAAAACAAACTCGATCTACCAGATAAATTAAACTGATATAATTAATACGTTTTATACTAATATGATATTATATTGTAAGAAAATAATATCAATTCAGTAGTTTTTTATAATACTAATATCAGAAAGATTGTAAAATAAATATCATAAGGGTCGTCTTCTTCGTAAATAATTACAAATAAGATGTCGGGCTCAAGAATAATATCAATTTGATGAATACGGCAGAAAACGCGCGGTAAACTATATTTCTTTCGTTCGGGACATAGGGTTAAGCATATAAACACTTAATATACTTAGAGAAGAGATTGAATAGGATTATAGTACCTTTAATCGGATCGAATTGATTTAAAAAAAATGAATCTTGAATTTTTGAGAAGAAGACTTCGGATTTTTTTTGATCGGGAGACTTTGGAACCAAATTGGACGATCCTTGGTGATGCTAGGAGTAGTAGGAAGAGATTGGAATGGTCGGATTGAGTTTCGGTTGGGTCTTGGTACGAAACCCACTTTTCTCTCTCTTTCTTTCTCTCTCTAAAACTCCATTGATTGGAATTTGGGTTTCTTCTGGTTTTTCTCTCTCTTTTCTGGACTGGTGGAGCGTGGAAAATATTGTGTCAATTTCGTGGTCAATGAGCGTGGGGTATTTATAGGAGAATTTTGGTGGAAGAAGATAATAGTGAATTTAATAGGGTTGGGTTCATGAGATTTGGAATGAACGAATTTGACTTGGTTTAAGGGTTAGGAAGTAGAGACTTAGTAGGAGAGGGAGAGATGGAAGGAGTGTGCATGTAAATCAAAAAAATAAAACTAAGATAATTAAGATAATTATATTTGTATAAATCTATTAAGGAAAAGAATTATAATTATATTTGCATATATCTATTAAGGGAAAAGAATAAATTTTATTATTAACAACACTTTTTAAATAATTAATCGATTACTATAGACTATTTGATTTAAAAAAATAATTTCTTTAAAAAAAATATTAAGGCAAAAATCCGGGTCGTTACAACCTATCCCCCTTAAAACAATTTCGTCCTCGAAATTAGATCGTGTCTATTGTGTTGAACAATTACTAATCATTATCCTAAATGATTGCTTTCAGGCTTGCTCCTTTTTTTTTCTGAGGTCGGCTGAGAACTCAGACTAAGCGAATCCTCTTGTCTTGTATGTTCTTCCATCTATGATCTTGAATCTATATTGGTGGCATTCAAAATTACGTCGGCCAAATATATTTCAATGCAAGGATCCAATTCTAATAGTTTCAACGCGTACGTACTTGGCTCATTAGGCAATTCTCAAAACAGAACAAGTCCTTGGTATTTCAAAGGCCGAATCTCATCCATTCAAGAGGATACACGATTCCAAGAAAGAGTAGCATCACAAATACTTATAAGTGTTCTAAAATTTCAAAACTTTAGCTAAAAATAATAATTATTCGATTTACAATTATAAATTTTGGAAGGATAGATGCAAAAAGAATCGAGGGGGTTGATGACGATGAGATATTTCTATACAGCTAGTACTTGATAAATGAGAATTTTACAAATTTGTACTAATGGTTCTATAATTGAGTAGATTGTTGAGATAGTAAGGATGAAATTGATAAATTAAAAAGAATTTGCAATAAGAGAATTTTTAGAAATTCACAACTAACAAAAGAGAAGTGTCATGAGAGTCGGAGTGAAAATTTCAACGAGTTTAAGCTCTTTGGTTTGTACTTGAATGAGAAAAAAAATGTTTCGAAAGAAATTTCATAAAAAAGAATCAAGAGATGTTGAAAATATCAAATGGTGATAATATAGTCAATTGACTAAGGAAGAGGATTAGATGAATGTATAGTCGTCAATCTCCTCTTCTATCCCCCTTAAAAGAATAGAACCTCAGTGCAAGAGGACGTTTGTTGTCTTCTCGGATGTCCATGACTTTGAGCAGTTCCTCGATCTTCTGATCTATGACGATATTGCTATCGGGTTCACTTTGCCTAGAATATACGTGGTCGGTGATTGCAGATCATAGACAACACCATACTTTCATTCATTGGTCAACTATTTTAAGAAGTCTATAGTGCTTGAGATTTAGGTGTCCAAATAGTCACGGTGACGATGGCTACTAGCAACTGTTGATCTCGCGGATTCTCGATATGGTGTTAGGATGCACGTTAACATCGACATCGGCATGAGCATTGTTGTAAGGGTAGCAGCGTTGCGTTCAACGTTGGCATCTTGGTCATTGGTTTCAGCACTAATTCTAATGGTGAGAGGTTTCTAACTATTTGGTTCTCCAAAGACATTGTGTGAAAGGATTTTAAAATTGCAATGGTACAATTTTGGTTTCATATCTAATGACAAGCAATAATTTCGAAAATAATAGTAATAATAATAATAAAAATAATATAGTACAACTAGTCAAATCTTATTAGTATGAATATATAATAGGCACGTAACACATAAACCTAAATATTAGTCAACATGTAGAGCCTATATTTTCTCACGGTATGATCTCAAAGTCTAAGTTGGATGACGAACGAATAGTATTTATAGATTAGACTTAAAATACATAAGTAACAATTTCGATTAACAACTTGAGTCTACGCTCTCGGAAGTGTGATCTACCCAATCTACCCAAGTCCGAGAGTTGAACCTATGCTCTGATACCATTTGTAACGCCCCGACTTTTCGGAAGCAATATAAAATAAAATTTTAAGAAAATTTGCTAAATAAATATAATTTTTCAAAATAAAGTTTAGCTATTACAGTCACAAGATAAATTTACTGATTCAAAATACATTAATTTCAGAGCTGACTCTAGACTTGATACAAATTCGAAGCACACTCGATCTTCGTTCTTGATATTCTTTTCGTGTTGAATTGCAACATCTTTGAATCCTCTCCATTGAATCCTGTGCCCACTAGCAAATTGATCGCCGAAGCAAACGATTTGCCATGATACAGACGTATTCGTGAGTGATAAATCACCCAGTAAAATAATCCAACCCAACCACCCCTCTTACTTTACAATTAGCAGGTAACAAGAGAATATTGAATCGAAGAAGCCAAACAAATATTCTCCACATAAGTCAGTTCATTAACAAGATAATATTGAATCGAAGAAGCCAAACAAATATTCTCCACATAAGTCAGTTCATTACTATCCATAACCTAATGTGAAATCTAAGATCTCTCCGCGAGATCTTTCCTCCCTCAACCGCTAGGCGCCATGCTCGGTCCCATGAGGTCACTTCCCTTTGCTGTCGCAGGTACACCTAAGTTATATGCCGAGTGTGCACCCTAATAATTACAACAAGGGGAAAGCTTATCATGCCTGAATCACAACTAGGGTTCGCCTATCTTATATACTACTTCACCATCATCACTGGACACACGTCAGTTTATCAATTCATCACTGGACACACGCTAGATTCAATCTCATCACAAATTTCAACATCACGCCTGCAGGCAATCTAGAAATAAAACTTTTCAATTCATCCATTACTTAGCACCGTCTAAGTGAATTCTATTCGCATACCACCCCATGTCTCTAGGGTCCAATCTAACATTCAAATCAAGTATCGGCACAATATGCAATTAATCAATAATAATTAAAACAATTAATAGATAATGAAATCACGCAACTCTTTATGGATGGGTCGTTGTCCTTAATCTTGTATGGTCACAATGTCAATAATCAAGTAAAAGTTTTACAAGAAATAAAAAGAGAAATTTTATGGGCTTTTATTAATTAATTCTAAGATAATAGATTAATTAAAAAGTAATTAAATACATTAATTAGATAAAATTATTGAAATATTTATCATGACCTAAATAAGAGTCCTAAAGGTCCTACGCAACCAGTTGAGTGTCAAAAGTTGGGTACTGAGGGTCACGGGATTAATTTAAATAAAGACGTTAAATAAAATGGCAAAAGTAAAGTAAATAGATAATAAATAATTTACAAATTTAAATATGTTACAGTTAAAAAAATTTCATCTTCAGAATATAGAGAGCCTAAATAAAATTATTCGGGCTTTTATAATAGGGTTCATAAGATCGTAAAGAATTTTTGATCGAAAACGCTAGAGAAATAACAATAGATAGTAAATTAAATAAAAAAATATAAATTTAACAAGATATCATCTTTGAGATGCAAGAAGTCTAGAACAAATTAGTTTGACTGTTAAAACGTTGTTTGAAAGGTCGAAATGATTTTTCGTTTGTAAACTTTGATGGACAACTAATAAATAATTTAATAAATAGATAACTAAATAAAAAAAAAAATGATCTTGACAAGTTATGATCTTTGGGGTGTGAAAAGTCTAGAAAAAATAGTCCGGGTATCAAAATTGAGGTTTGGAAGGTCGCAAAGTTGTTTCGAAACATTTAAAACAAACTCGATCTACCAGATAAATTAAACTGATATAATTAATACGTTTTATACTAATATGATATTATATTGTAAGAAAATAATATCAATTCAGTAGTTTTTTATAATATTAATATCAGAAAGATTGT
Organism: Rhododendron ovatum; assembly: GCA_019656835.1. NCBI lineage: Eukaryota > Viridiplantae > Streptophyta > Magnoliopsida > Ericales > Ericaceae > Rhododendron > Rhododendron ovatum. The sequence continues at coordinate 18,475,995 of CM033795.1, read as the reverse complement.
AAAATAAATATCATAAGGGTCGCCTTCTTCGTAAATAATTACAAATAAGATGTTGGGCTCAAGAATAATATCAATTTGATGAATACGGCAGAAAACGCGCGGTAAACTATATTTCTTTCGTTCGGGACATAGGGTTAAGCATATAAACACTTAATATACTTAGAGAAGAGATTGAATAGGATTATAGTACCTTTAATAGGATCGAATTGATTTAAAAAAAATGAATCTTGAATTTTTGAGAAGAAGACTTCGGATTTTTTTTGATCGGGAGACTTTGGAACCAAATTGGACGATCCTTGGTGATGCTAGGAGTAGTAGGAAGAGATTGGAATGGTCGGATTGAGTTTCGGTTGGGTCTTGGTACGAAACCCACTTTTCTCTCTCTTTCTTTCTCTCTCTAAAACTCCATTGATTGGAATTTGGGTTTCTTCTGGTGTTTCTCTCTCTTTTCTGGACTAGTGGGGCGTGGAAAATATTGTGTCAATTTCGTGGTCAATGAGAGTGGGGTATTTATAGGAGAATTTTGGTGGAAGAAGATAATAGTGAATTTGATGGGGTTGGGTTCATGAGATTTGGAATGGACGAATTTGACTTGGTTTAAGGGTTAGGAAGTAGAGACTTAGTAGGAGAGGGAGAGATGGAAGGAGTGTGCATGTAAATAAAAAAAAATAAAACTAAGATAATTAAGATAATTATATTTGTATAAATCTATTAAGGAAAAGAATTATAATTATATTTGCATATATCTATTAAGGGAAAAAAATAAATTTTATTATTAACAACACTTTTTAAATAATTAATCGATTACTATAGACTATTTGATTTAAAAAAATAATTTCTTTAAAAAAATATTAAGGCAAAAATCCGGGTCGTTACAGTTTTATATTAAATATTTCAATTATATATGAAAAATGTATGTGGTGAAGTTGGTTGAAGCTTCTATGTAAAACTCAAGAGTTAGGAGAAATAATGTGAGATTTTTTCCTTTAGGAGAATGCCACTTTTAATCTCGGTTTTTTCAAAAATTGAGATTATTTCTCTCTAAACAACCACAGTTTTATTATAAAACTGAGATGTTTTGCTATTAAAGGGCACGGTTTTGTCAGTTTTAATCACAGTTTTTATATTTTTAGTCACGGTTTTAAGGAGTTTTAATCACGGTTTTTATCCTGTGATTAAAAGATAGAGGCTTTAAGTTACAGCTTGATAGACCACGGTTTTAAATGCGAGATTAAAAGTGAAAGATCATACCAAATGACCGAGGTCTTTATCTATTTTTGTAGTAGTGCTTGGAGTACTTGGAAGAATTTTCTGGTTGGTAGGTCCATTGGGACACTGCAAGACAATAAATACAAATCATTGACCAGCCTTTAAATTACTCCCAATATCAAGTCCTCATCTCCAATCCTTATCCCTTTTTTTCATCCAAATTTGGGTAGGGATTTGGGTCAGAAACTTGATTTGGGTAAGGCATCTCCAATGTTAAACCCATATTTTTACCCAAATCCAAAACTGAATGACACACTTGTAATTAATTAGAGTGAAAAGAGGGTTTGAAAAAATGGGTATGGGTTTGAGCCTTCCCAAATTTGGGTGAGGAAATGGGTAGAACTCAAAATGGGTATGACATTGGAGATGGGTTTTTAGGCTTTTTACTCAAATTTTGGGTATGGGTAATAAATGAGTAAGGATTGAAGATGCTCTCCTACCAACCCTTCCCAAAAACATAGCCAATAAATTCACAACCACCCATTATGATTATTTTTTTCAAAGTATTATGACATAGGCTAAAAACCCAACAAAACAATCACTCATCTATACAGTTTTGATTCTTCATTATCTATATGCACTGTAGACGATTTGTTCGTTCTTCTTTTCCGATGCAGCGGCATTTGATTTGCATTGTCTGAAATTGTGGTAGGCAGGGTTATGTTTGGTTGTTATACTGAACCAGTTTGGTTATACGGAACCATTATTTGTCTGCAGGTGAATTTCTACAGTGAACACAAATCACTTGCTCTAAATGACCCTTAAAACAGCCATCGAGTAGTTAATGTTTGTTTGATTCATTTATCTTAACGTATGGACATTTGATGGAAGGTTGTCGAAGAGATTAACATTTTGACAGCAATCTTCTTGAGATATTAGTGAAAAGATGTTCTGTCCGAGTTCAGTTTTGGCTACCAGACCAATTACATGTAGCAATTTTTGGTTTGTTGACTTCTGCTTACAGTATTGTAGATCTTAAAGCTAGAACAAAATTGTAAGTTAAGTCATTCGTTCGTTTTCGTGTGTATTCTACTTGAACCATGACAAACTAAACCTACCGACTAAAATTGATGAGTATCCTCATTTTAGCTCTTTTAGCTCCCAAGTATGCTATTACAAGGCATTAGATCAGAGGCTGGTAGAATCGTAGAATGTCTCTTTACTGATCCAATTTTATTGGATTTCCCCAAAGGGACAAGGTAGGTAGGACTTAACGCTAGAAAGCTAGACTTTCTGCTTCCTCTGGGTGTTGAGGCATGGATTATTTGATGTATGTAGTCTGGTAGTATATGCAGACGTCTGGTAGTATATGCAGACGTCCGCATATATCTTGGTAGTTGACCATTTTTCTTAATGATTTTCATATAGGATATAGTTTTCATGATTACAAAGCTCCTCTTCCTGTCATTCTGAACATTTAATCCAAAAATTTCCATGTACCTGCTCCCAATACCTGCCAGGGAAGGAAGAAGCTGTCCCATTACTGAACCGAATGTGGTTTTAGTATTCCCCGAACCTAATAGATAACGGTAGAGACCTACCAACATGAAGCAGAAATCAGAAGAACTAGATCTCAACAAGTTTGAGTTCTTATATCAGAAATCACAATTAGAAACCATTCTAGTCCACAACGCCTGCAAAAATTTCTAAAGGAACATGAAGTAATTAGCCATGGAATGGAACCATTTATTCAAAGCAAGAGAATACAGATATGGGGTATGCATATTTTAATGATATGTTCATATTAGGATAAAGAATTCATAGCTAGAAGACCCTAAGTGCTCCTTTTCAGAGCACACCTACATCTTCCCACTCCTCCCCCCCCCCCCCCCACACACACGCGCGCGCTCGCAGATTGGAACACCGGAACAACCTGACCCCTACTGATGAACCTAAGAAATCATAGCGTCGACAATAGATGAATGGGAAGCAATTGATGAGCGATTCAAATCGATTACAAAGCTGGAGCGATACAAATCGATCAGATACCTAGGCTTGCAAAGAAAGCTAGAGAGGAGAGGGAACAAGACGTCGCTAGTGGTCGGGGAGAAGCTCCTACGTCAGACATAGAAGAAGAGAAGTTCAGGAGGTGGGGGTTGCGGTGTGGGTGGAACTGAAAGTGAAACTGAAGCGTGGTTATATATATAAATGGTATGTTTGTAAGTTCATGAGTTGGCTTGAGTTCGGGTAATGACTAAAACCATAACCGTTCCAAACCTGGTCGGTTATCCCTTGGCCTCTACCAAAACCATCCCACGGGGGAAAAAATCGGTTATGGTCTGGGAAAAATAGAGCAGATCGGTACGGGTACCCATCGAGGTGGGGCAAATTATGATCGCTGCTGCGAGGTCTTTCATCTCCTTGTTTTAGCTTCCCCATATGTCAAGAGTGTTTTTTTGTTATTTACTATAGGTTTGACCATAAAGATCAGAGTTTGTTGTTTATAGACTTCCATGGTGTTATATTATACTTTTTCTTAAACGTGCTCAATTCCTTATTTTCAAATATTCCAAGTAAGTTCCGGAAAAGCAATTAGACTTCCATGGTGTTTTTTTGTTATTTGCATGTTGATGTTTGAGTTGTTAATGTTTTCCTTTTCTTCTTGTGTAATTGTTTTATCAAGTAGAAGGTATTGAATAAACATGTTTTTTTGTTAATTTCCAGTACTTAGAGAGAAGGCCTCAATATTGGCGTCCCAACGACAGCGTGCAAGTTAAGGATATCGAGGAAGTGAACAAGATGAAAATGAGTCTCTATGTTATTCATACCATAAACTTCCAAAATTATGTGGAGACGAGCAGCAGCAAATCTGAGTTCATGTTGGAGCTAAAGAAAATATTTGAGGAGTTTAGTATCAAATCTAATCTTCTCCTGCAAGAAGTTCACCTCAGCTCTAATGTGTCTCCAGCCCCATCATTAACAAATGGGCAGCCCTTAACAAATGCTTCGCGGTGATGATCAGTTTGCTAGCATGATAAAGTCCTACTTCTGAAAAGCATGTGCCTTGATACTTCGTATGTGCTTTTGTGGTTGCCTGTATTGTGGGTTTGTTCGGATCACGTTACTTTTTATTTTCATTAGAATTATAAAAAATTGGGCTTTTTGCTGAGATCGCTTTGTCTTCGGTGCTTGTCATGTTTTTAAATGAAAAATTGAAGGTGCGCATGTGTCCATGATTGAGTATGATTTCCAAAGCATCAACTATATGACTGAACTCTTGCTCTTTTCATTTATCTCCTGCAACAGGGGGATCAATTTTGTCTCTGGTGATTCTTCCACGTATTGCTAAAGGTGAATATATTAGCTACTCATATGTGCTTTTCATTTGTATTCTCTCTTTTTGGTTTGCTGTTTTTATGCTAATTTGATTCAGTGATGTATATCTGTTGTACTTTTTCAAGAGATAATTGAAATGAAAATGGTTTTTGTCACGCCCTCGATTTTCAACATAATTAGTAATACATTTCAATAAAAGAAAAATCTCGCGTATCATATACGTTACCCAAAGGAGTTTCCCACCTGTTTAATTTACAAACAAGTCCTTAAGTTTTGATAATTACAACTTTAGTCAAAAGAAAATTCAATAGTAATTATTTACAAAACCATCTTTAACGAATTGAGATCTTCATAAAGATGATGAAATAACCAGTGATGTCAGCTTCCAAAAGTCTTTTACTATCAAGCATACAATGCATGCAATCTATTGCTCGGCATTAGAACCTGAAAAGAAAGATTTGGTTGAGCTACACTAGCTCAGTAGAGAATTCTAAGCTCAAGCTATATGTAGTTTGAATGAATCATACACTGAGAATGAATGAGTATGGACAGATACGCCTATAGTACAAGTGACTATGAACAAGCTGCAAATTATTGCCTAAGAGTCCTAGACTTCACATCAATGTCACTAGCCGTTTACTTCTTTAACTAGTTATATTATTAAACTCACATCATTCCACATTGACCTTCATTAAATCCCTTTATTGCAAAACCTTTCTTTTCCTTTAATCCGGTATTTCCCATCAATAATCACTAGGGTCACCTCAGGTCTAGTTTCCTCGAGCGCAGGGTCACCCCGAGTCTTTTCCCTTAATAATAATAATTAGTTGGGGTCACCTCGGATCTAGTTCCCTCGAGCGCAGGGTCACCCCGTGTAGAGACCCGTATTTTCAAAAATTGCTTAAAGGTTGTATTAATATTAAAATTTTGAATAAATGTGAAATTTGTTGGATTTATTTAATTTGGGTCTTAAGTAATAAAGATTGAAAGTGGAGGGAGTGCAAGTGTGATTAGTATGTGTCTTAGTATATATATGTGTGTGTGGGGGGGGGTGTAGGGGATTAAAATCCCCAATCCATTCTCTCTCCACTCTCCCGATCTCTCTCCCTCTCCTTCGGCCCTCTCTCTCTCTCCACTCCTCCACTCTCAAACTTTCTCCCCAAACTCAAAACCCATGAAAAACAGCCATCATTCTACCTTCGTCGCGTGTTCACGAGCTCGTTGTTCATTGGGTTTGGCTCGGCAAGGAGTGCGCTTGGCGTATTTCGAGATTTGAGTTCTAGAGCTTGCGTGGCCCGATCTCTTTTCGTGTTTGCTTTCCGACTTTGAGGTAGGAATTTCTTACTCTCTCTATGTGTTTATGAGGTGATTATGTGCTTGAATCGTGCTTTGATTCGTTGTTGTTGTTGGGATTTTGTCTTTCGAAGTCTAAAAATTCGCTGAAAAACTCCGGGGTATTGATACCCTAAAACGGGGTATTGATACCCCAACCTTTTCTGAACAGCAGCCGTCCAGGTATCAATACCTCATTTTGGGGTATTGATACCCCCCTGTTTTCTGGACAGTTTTGACATGTCTTGCTCTTCTCATACTCGTTTGAACCCCGATCACTTTTAGCACGCTTTAAACACTTTTGAATCGCTTCTAAACTTGATTGTTCGTACCTCGAAAGATTTGTTGACCAATCGATCTCCTTGGGCTCTCGTCATAACTTAGAAAAGTGTAGAATCGAATGATAAGGATACTTGTGCATTATTTATGCTCTTTGTCGAGTGAAGTAGATTTTGTGGCTTTTATTAATAATCGATATAGACTTGTTAAGCGTTATAACATGATGTGATGATTGGTGAATTAAGAAACGTACTATGGAGTCGTCATTGAATATCGTAGGCCGTAAAGTATATCGTAGGGTGCATGGTTGGTTGATAAGGGTCTGTCAAATAGTCTAAACGGTAATAGAGTAATTTGTATCCTCCTCATTCGTCGTGTTGATCTTTCAAACTTCCTTTGGTGTTCGTTGCACGAAATTTTAGTATAGAACCTAATGGGTGGTGCATTGTAAAGTCATTAGTGGATTCGATGCATGACGTGGGACATCGTGATAGACTTAGAAGAATAACGTGAGCTTAAGGTGTTTATTTATGTATAAGGGGACGTGTCTATGAGTTTGTTAAACCTTGTGTGACGATGAATGAAAGAATATGACCTTGCGAACGTTGTCTTCTTGTATGTGGATTGGTAATGTGTGTGTGTATGTGTATGTTAATAATTTTGAATTGAGGGTCCTGCAACGCAAGATGTGATAATGCGGGGACTCTAGAGGGCTCGCAATGCAAGGTGTGGTAATGCGGAAACCCAGGTGGAAAGAATTCACTGTAACGCAAGGGGTGGTAATACGGTTGAATGTCTCGCATGATGAAGGATGTAATGCCCCAAACTTTGGGTACGTTAAATAAAACATTTTATTATAAAAATGAAATGAGTCTGGCTCATTATTACATTATAAACCTTACAAAAAGTGCTTTTATCCAAATAACAGAGGGAACTAGGGTTCCTATCTACTGCTCTGCTTCTTCCTCCATCCTGGCTAACTCCTCGGCTCCGAAGGCCTCCAAGGTGTACATCTCACCCTGTTCATCTATGAAGTCTGATACATTATACCGGCGTCGCCACTCATATAATATGTCAGGGTCACCAAAAAGACAACACCATGAGCTTAAACGCTCAATAGAATAATCTAAACCCTCTAACCCTTAACTTACAACAATATAACACATAGTCAAAGAATTTCTCATAGCATGCTTATCTAACAACAACACATTCGTATACAATAAACATTCAACGTTGGTGTCCAAGATTTGTGAGTTTCTCCTACGTGACTCCTCGTAGACCGTGTCAACATTTTCACATTTCAAACCAACCTCTCGAAATCATTTGCATTGGCTCCGTACCGCGGATAACCAAGCTACACACCCAACCTCGGTTCCGCCGCGCCGGGTTCCCGAGTATCCTCACAATGGTTCCGCCGCGCCGGGTTTCCATTGGCACACAAAACTTGCATTGGCTCCTCTCCGCGGATAACCAAGCCATATTACTAATGAGGCTACCACGTCCGGCCGCATTAGCAATCTTCACAATGGGCTACCAAGTCCGGCCACATTGTGGTTTTCACAATCCACGCAATGGGCTACCAAGTCCGGCCACATTACGAGTTTTCATACACACAACGGGCTACCAAGTCCGGCCACGTTGCGGTTTTCATAATTCACACGATGGGCTACCACGTCCGGCCTCATCGTAGGTTTCAAAACACATCTCATCATTATCCACACCCTAGGTGTCATGTTTCTACTTTCTCTGTTTCCGTGTCTCGTTTCTCATGCATAGACTCCGCGGTGAGACTTTCCACATACGATATCATTCATTGTAATATTCAATCCAACAAGATTATCCATTTTAAACTACTTGACATGCTTGAATCACTTAATAACGAACATCATGCATTTCATACGTTTCCAACAAAAGATAACATTATCTACTTTAAATGAAATGATTAAGGTTACTTCCTAATGAACTTATATACAAAACTACTTTATATTCGGGATGGTAGGTAAGGATAACTACCGTTCTTCTTGGCGGTGGTCGGCTACGAAGATTCGGTCGTCGGTTTTGGATTTCGGCGGCGTAACGGCGTCGGTTTGCTTCGAAAGGAAAAGAGATGTACTTTCTCTTCCTAGAAACAACTTTACTAACTAACGTGGACTACTTTAAAGATATATGGGTGGTTTTGGGAGGTGGTTTGGTGGTATTGCTCAAGAACACTCAAGAACATAAGAAAATAAGAACTTTGGAAGCAAGAACTCTTGGAATTTCTAGAGAGAAGTGAGAGCAATGGTTGACGGTGTGAGTTTGAAGCTTGGAATGACTTCTATTTATAGGCCAGGACTTCCCTCTCTCTCTCTCTCTAGCCGAATCTCTCTCTCTCTCTCTCACTTTTCTTTCACTTGTCATGGTGGATTGAAAGGTTGATGGATTAGGCCATGGGGCTATCTAGGCTTGCATGGCTAGTCTTAGTACCTTGGATGGGATTTTTGGAAGATATGTTGGACAGAAGGAGACATTGGTACAAGATTCTTGGTTTAAACAATTGAAAGTGGTACAAAGGAGGACAATGGTGGTAGATATGGAAGATATTCATCTTCCAAGTTTGAAAAGATGAAGAATATCCAAATACAAGTCCCATCTTTCTTCTCCTTCCTTCTTCCTTCCTTCCCTCTCTCTCCCTCTCCCTCTCCCTCTTTCTCTCTCTAGGCCTCTCTCCTCTCTTTCTCTTATGTACTAGCTATATACACATATATATGTATGTACTAATATGTAAGAACACAAATAAATAAAAGGGTACTTTGGTACTTTAAAATCTAAAAGGATTTAAGGTCAAGATTTACCCTTTAAACTAATATAAAGGTACGAGTACTTTAATTAATATAATAATATACTTTTGTACTCCTGGGAATCTTAACAAAACATTAGTTTAATGGGTTAAGTACTTAGTTGGAAGATGAACCTATTACCCAATGGATAATAAAACCCCTAACGGTTATTAACCAAAGGATAATAAGGTACGAGTACTTTAAATACTAAACTAAGTCTTTGAAAAAGACTACATATCCTTTTGAAATTTACCCATGTGTTAATATATATGTACTTAACCAAATATAATAAAGGAAAGACTTTTGTCCAATGGATAAAGATTACTCTAACGGTTATTGTCCAATGGTCCAAAGTTACTTGGGTACTTTTATTAGAAAAAATGATCAAAAGTACTTTTCAAATAATTATAAATGTCATTTCTTTAAAAGATCAAAGTACTTGTTCAAATCTTTCAAAAATCCTTTTAATATAAAGAAATGGGTTTCTATTATCCAATGGATAATAGTTCCCCTAACATTTATTGTCCAAAGGATAAAGAATAAAACCAAAACAATAAAAGAAAATAATTAAACAATTTCTAGTCTAGGGTTCGAAAAGGCTCAAAAGGTTCAAGATGGGCAAAACGGTCCATCTATAGTTAGGGAAAAGTAACTAGGTGACTTTCTAGTTTGGTTACTCCATCAAGTCGGTTAGAAGCTAACTGGGCTTGCTAAGTAGGACTTAATAGTCAAGAAACGATCCTTAAAGGGCTAAAGTGTAATTAGGGTTTCTAGTCGAGAGTTTAACAATTGACCAAAACCTAACTATGACGAAAGTAAACAAGAAATCATATAGCCACTCACGAGAAAATAAGTAATTCAAATAAAATTCAAATATTTAACGAAATTTTTATTGACCAAAATTCAGGGGCGTTACAAAGGAAGTTATGATTGGTTATAGAAGTTCGTGAGGTTGTTGAGTTGTTTGTTGCTCGAGATGGTAACTGTCGAGCAAAGAAATAAATGATCGATTTTATCAAAGTTTTGAAAAGAAAGGAATTTGGTTTTGGAAAAAGGATTTTTATGAAAAATCCTCCGGTATTCCTAAGCGAATCAACGGTTCCGGTATTTAAGCACAAATCAACGGATTCCCGTATTCAAGCGAATCAACGGAGCTTGGCCCGTAAAGGTCGAAAGTTTTTCTCAAAGTTATTTTGGCAATCAAAAGGAAATATTTTCTTTTTATAAAAAGAAGGCTTGAAGGTAAATGGTAAGAAATGAGGAAAGGTAAAGGTGGTATTCATTTGAGGAGTCTTAAAATGATTTGAGAAACAATACTGAGTTGATTAGATTGATTTGTGCTCAAAGTTGCTCCTAGTTACTGTACGAATGGTTAGGCATATCTATAAGACGTATTGATTTTTGTAGTCGTTGTTTGTCGGTTGATTGTGCTTCTTGTATCTTCTATCGTTCATTGGAAATTATTCACTCTTATAGCATGTTTCATCGCATTTATATATAGCTTGAGTATAGAATTCTCTATTGGGCTAGTGTAGCTCAACCTATCATTTTCAGGTACATCTCAAGGATTCGACGCGGAGTGCATGGTGTGCATGCGTGGCTTCATGCCCTTTTGAATGCCGTCTTTGTGAAGTGATTCCATCATCGTTTGTATGATCTTTTGTAAAGATGTAAATTGTAAATTCAATTGAACTCTTTTAACTTCAAATATTATGTAACCTCTAAACCTACTCTTTTAATTAGCCATGGAGTTTAGGCCGTAGTGCCAATGTTGTAAAACCTTAAACTTGGAAACTTGGTTTGTAAATGATCATTTGAAACTCTCTCTTTGGGGTATTATATATAATATGCGAGGTTCATTTATTGAAATAAATTATTTATTTATGTTGAAAATCTAGGGCGTGACACCCCGAGTCTTTTCCTCCAGTAATATGAATCAGTTGGGTCACCTCGGGTCTAGTTCTCTCGAGCTCAGGGTCACCCCGAGTCTTTTCCCTCAATAACGACCACTTGGGTCACCTTTCACACTTTTCACAATTGACATCATTTCATAATCAATTTCATCATCCCTTTGACGGTTATACCACTGAATTTTAATTAATCATTACGCGACTCCACAAATGTACATGTTCATGCCTTTTCACTAGTTTACCCATTTGCATCAGACATAGCGTATCAAGCCCGTACGTATAATCCTACCATACTTTATCCATTAGTTTCTACACTTGAACCTCCTAGAGAGAGTGTCAAAAGGATTATAAGACTTGACGAGTTGAGAGGACACAAGTTATTTTATCATCTCAAACATTCTTTCTCACATCGATTTTAACTTCAAGCATTCCAAACAATCTACCAATCCACCACGTTGATTACATCTCAAACCGCTCCTAATTGTCATCCATATTAAGACTCTGACTAATTAATTAATACACGCCTTTTCCTTTAAGTGCACCATAATCCCACACGTCCTCACCGTACCTCTAAGTACATTTCCCGTACCTTTACAAGCCACATATTAACCCACGACTAGACTCTACGATGCCCGATTATCTAGTTTCTACACTCGGAGTCCGTAAAAGCATGTACTAAAGAAATCTAAGAATTTTACGAGTCGAGAGAGAGAACGGATTGCAATACTACTCGTCGAATCCCTAGACATGTTCACTCTAGTCCATTGAATGCTACTTTAAGTGAGAAACGAGTAATACTCACCAAAACACTTGGAAGGATGCGTAAACAAACTCATTAGAGTCAATGAAAAGCTTCGACATGCGAGTTGAAGGATATAGGGAAGCAGCTGAAAGATACTGCACAATCTCCTACCGGTAGGCAAGCAAGTCCTACCGGTAGAAACTGAAGACAGGAAGGCCAAGCAAGTCCTACCGGTAGAAACTGAAGACAGGAAGGCCAACATTCCAAATTTATGCTTGACCTACCGGTAGGTAAGGAATTCCTACCGGTAGAAGTTAGACACGTTGAGCAGCTTTTGAGCTGCTGCTATACGTTGAGCTGCTTACTAAGAATTTCTCACTTGTTCTACCGATAGGGAAAAAGCTCCTATAGGTAGGGAAAGGGAATCAATTTTCTGGTAAAGTAACAACGTTCTACCGGTAGAAAGGACGGGCCTACCGGTAGGAATCCAGGAAGAACAGACAATTTTGACAGCAACTATGAATTTTCAATTCAAACTTAAACACGACATTACAAGCACGATTCACGCACCAAATCACTCATAAAACATGTAAAGAGAGGTAGAATTCCCTACCTCAAGTCGAGAAGCGAAACCCACGCAAGTTGAGCAAGCCCTAGCTCTCCAAATTTCGAAAAACAACTGAAAACTCCTCCTCCGAGCATGACCCACGAGATACAAACCACAATACGCGTAGGGATGAATGATTGAAGGTTGATTTGAGTGGGTTTTGAGTTTAGAGGAGAGTTTTTGGGTGAGGGAGTGAGAGAGGTAGAGAGAGAGCCAAGAGAGAGAACGGGAGAGAGAATGGGATGGGGTTTATGGGAATTAATTTTCCCTTGGCACACACTTATACACACATGCACCTTATCACACTAACACCCACATATTTCAAACTCTTGCACATTGACCCACAACTATAATCTTCACACTTAACCATTATTTGTCCACTTATAAAATGTTAAAATTTAAAAGAAAATTTTGGGTCTCTACAGTTTTTAAGGGACACTCAGATTATCTGCATTGAATTGTTGCCTATAATTCTTGCAATCAGGTCCTGTTTTACCTTAGATTTTGGCACTGATATTTTTCCACTTTTTCTTTTCGTGGTCACATTGAAGTTTGTGGCATGGGGAGGGAGTATATTGTCTATGGGAAGATTAGAACACTGATCTTCTTCCCATTGTAAACTTCTAATGTGACATGATTTACGGTCCACCTATCCTCTAGAGCAATATCAACATTTTTGAAAGCACATTTTTCAATGAAACATTTGAGTAACCCACTTAGATGTAAACTCAGGATTAGAGAATTGGAATATACCAGGAAGTCAACTTGCAGTTTGTCAAACTCCTAAGTCGACGTATTATAAGTTCTACCTAATCTATCGCCCCTTTGGACAGATCTGGTATCTCATAAGTTGTTATGTGTTTTATTTGGTTTTTTAGTTACTGGTGCCTTATGTAGATTTGAGTAAAGGTCTGTAGAACTCCATGACTTGGGCAGTGTATGGCTCACATTTTTACTTGTAAACTAGGAAACATAGAGTATTCTGAGATTCAGAAAGAGAAAGTTTTTGCTCCCTCTTGATGATCGAGAAATAAGTATGTACACTCTGTGAATGTTTTAGCTGTTTCAAGCTTTGGGAATGCACTGATCAAATATGTGGATGAGTTTCAGGTCCTTTAAAATAGCATTAAGCCTATGTCTGTGTCTCTGTCTGTGTCTGTTGTGTAGTTAGGAGAGGCTGGGCTGCATCATGTTATTATCTTGTCCGACCTGGATGCTATATTGATTGGTCTTCATAATTGCTTCATTCTGATTTCGTGTTTTTTGTCATCTTTTTATTTTCATATTAGAACTGGATCTGAAGATGTGATGACAAAATATGGGGTAAATTCCATCTATTAGTAGGATATGAGGCCGGAAGTATCTTCAATATAAATGAATCTTATTTCCTTTTATTTTTTATGCACACTCTTATTGACACATTTCTGGTGGGTAATATATAATGTTTTGTAGATAGCAAAAGTGGAAAGTGTGTTCAAGTAATTGATCTGGTGGCTGGTGACGGATAAGAAGTTGAAAGAGTTCTCGCCACACACGTCAGTCGCATTGCACTTGATGCAAGCGAGACTTAGTAAAGTGAATGCCTCAAAAGATTTTATGTTTGATCACTTGCTTGTCATGTGCTGGTGATTGCCCTTATTTAGGAGTTCTTTTAGTGTTAAAGCCAAAAAGATAGGTATCTTTTTAGTCTTTTGCCGTGAAAAAGTATCTCACTAACCCTTTGCTTCAGTTGCATAATTTGAACTAGAGGCCGAATTTTGGTAAAATTCGCCCAATAGCTTCCCACTTATTATTTATTTGAACAAATTTTGTCAAATTTACTCTCCACGGTCTCTCTCTCTCTCTCTCTCTCTCTCTCTCTCTTGCATCTCCATCCAATCTCTAAAACACAAACTAGAGAATTGATGTGACGTATTGAGGAGAGATTTTGTAATTTATTCTCTCTTTTTCCACTTTATGAGAGAATATATGAGGGACCCATGGTACTTTTTAGAGATTTGGTCTCCAAAATGTGAGTAGGGTCTTTATTTTTGCAGACCCAAAAATAAATTTGGAGACCAAATCTCTAAAAAGTACCATGGGTCCCTCCAAGATTCTCTCATAAAGTGCAAAAAGAGGGAATAAATTATAAAATCTCCCATTAATATGTCACATTCATTCTCTATTTTTGTGTTTTAGATTTTGGTTGGAGATGCTCTTGCAATCCAAATACTACGTAGTGCGTACTGATGGACCCTCAAAAGAATCGATCTGCTAGTCTCCATTTACTTTCTCTCTCCTCGAACCCAAATACACACTGAAAGACAACACCCAAAAGTGGATCAGTTTTACTCTACACCCACTTTCTACAAGCACTTTTTCTGTTCTTCAACCCAAAAAATAAAACAAAAAATTTGAAGTCGGAACGATCAACCAGTTCCTATCCGAGTCAGAATATGAAGAACTCCTCACCACCAAAAAGAGAGATAAGCGGAGGAGCTTCTCTAGCAACAAACTACGGCATATGGCACGACAACATACTATGGTATAGCTTTATAGTTTTGCCAAATTTTATGAGAGAGAGAGAGAGAGAGAGAGAGAGAGAGAGAGAGAGCCTATAAATTTCCACAACTACATTGTTATCAATGGCGTGAATACTTTTGCTTGAGCTTGTTTGCAATGGTACATGTGAAGGAGGAAATAGTTAAACTGTGTGTGTGAAGAAGAGGGGTTGAAGAGAAGAAGTGAACTGTTTTGAGGAAACTGTTATACAACTGTTGAAGAGCAGACTTACCAGTTTTCCCATAGTTAACTGCCATCACAATGTATTACGAATTGGATTCGAGGGAAATTCAGTAAGGGTATTATTGGGTTAGGAGAAAATCTTCAGGGCTTCAATTTAGTATCACACCAATTGGTGCTCCCCCTTTATATATTAGAAGAATAGATGTTGTATCACTGGTTGATTCTAAAGATAATCCTGTGATTCCTATCCCTAATTGCCTAACTATAACTTATTTATTTCCTATAGACTTGTGGCAATGGCTTGGAATTTGTCTGTTTGGCATTGTTAGAATATTGTTAGTCTTTGTCGTAGTCCCACATTGCTTATCTAAGTCTTGTAAGGAGTTGACGTTTAATATAAATAAAGATTGTATGTGTTAGGGTTAGTTAATACCCTATATACACTTTTCCTATACCTAACAACATGTTTTTGGAGCAGGATCCTAACCTTAACCCTAACAGCCATTACAGCCGGCAATCCTAATGCCACCCACCACCTTCCGCCGCGCCCCACCACAAACCTTCCATATTCACCAACTGCTGCCACCCTCACAGCACTCAAAACCCTAAATCGAAGTCTTAAAACCACTTGAAACCCTAAATTGTCACCCTTACAGCATTCAAAACCCTAATCGCCCCCCACCCACCACCAGCCAACACCCACCCACCACCGCCGCTGCTCTTAAAACTCTCAAAAACCCCAAATCTCGCAGACCCAGTGCTCGAAAGTCCCTAATATTACTTACCCAGTGCCTGAAACTTCTTACCAGCCTCTGGTGACCTCTCTTCAGGTCACTCCGACCTCCGGCAACTCCTCTTCAAGCCACGACGGCACTCGCCGCCCTCCAGCCACCCTTTTACAGGTGTTTCCAATCATTATTTTTGTCTTTCTGTGCACTTTTCAGATCTGTTCGTGCCTTTGATTCGTAGACTTCCGGATCTGTTTTTGGTTATTCAGATAATGCGTCTCCGATCTGTTCGATTCTTTTTTTTTGTTCTGACCTGTTCGCTGCTTTATTGTTGATTGCTTACTGCTCTGTGGTTGGTTCTCTTCATTGTTGATATGCTACTTGGTTGGTGGCGGTGTACTGGATTATTCTTCCTATAACTATTGATTGTAGTTGATTTGAGCAGAGACTGGCTGTTTCCCTCGGTTGCTTGGGAGGCTTATGGATTGGTTGCTCGTTGTTGGTTTGAGATATTGGTCGAGCTATTGGTGCTTCTACTCCCATGCTATCGTAGTAGCTCCCTCTCTATTATTGGTTTAATCTTTTGCTTGTTGGTTGATATTCACTATTGAGATTTCTTGTGATGGGGTCCACTTCTGCATCTATTTTTAGTTCTAATGTTGCTGCTGGTTTTTCTCCACATTGGTCCCCTGAAATGTTGTCCATTACTTTTATTCGCTTGAATGGCAAGAATTATGTTACTTGGGCTAAGTCGGTTGAAACATATTTTATGGGCTCACAATAGTGTACTTATATATCCGATGATCCTCCTAAGCCCACTAAGTCCACTCATGCCAATTGGGTGGTTGAGGTTGCTAGGATCCATCTTCGCTTATGGAATAGTATAGAGCCCACCATTGCTAGCACATTTGTCTTTTGTGATATTGCTAAACAGGTTAGGCAACGGGCTAAGGAGTTATATTCAGGGGTTAATAATCTTCGTCGGACCTTTGATCTTTATGAGACTTATTTTGCACTTAGCCTTGGTGATTCTACTTTGGAAGAATATTATGCTAAGTTTAGTGGTGTTTGTGCAAAATTTAACATCTGTCAGCCTCTTTCTACTGATATTGCGGTTATGCATTGTCAGCGTGAAAATTTGCATGTGGCTCACTTCTTGTCTGGTTTGACTAAGAATTTAGATCCTGTTTGCCGACAGCTACTGGGGGAGCAGGAGTTGCCTCCTCTGACTGAAGTGTTTAGCCCTCTTCATCAGTCTGATACTAGTTCTGCTCCTCCACTGCCTCCTAATCATTCTGCTTTGGCCACATCTGCTTCTGGTGGTCACTATTCTCGTGGTGGTCGGGAGTCCGGGGGAGGTGGTCGTGACTTTGGTCGCGGCGGCCGCAGTTCTGGTCGTGATTTTGGCTGTGGTGGCCGTGGGCAATCTTTCGGTGGTCGTGGCCGTGGGCAATCATTTGGTGGTAGTCGGGTATCTCGGTATTGCACTCACTGTCATGGGACTAATCACACTATTGACTATTGTTGGGTGTTACATGGTCGTCCATCTGCGCATCAGGCTTCTCTTTTTGAAGATGATGGATATTTCTTGATTGAGGGCTCTAGCTCCACTCCTCATGTGGTTACTATTTCAGAGGATGAGTACCATCGTCTTACTTATGTGCCATCTTTCTCCACTGCTACGTTCGCTTAGGAAGGCTCCTCTTTTGTGGGTGTTGCTTGTAATACTCCTTGGGTTATTGATTCTGGAGCTACTGATCATATGACTGTAGTTCCACCCTTTTATCTGGTTCTCGTTCTTTTGGGAAATCTCCTCGTGTCACATTGGCTGATGGTTCTATTGTTGATGTTGCTGGTTTGGGTTCTGTTCCCTTGAGTTCATCCCTTTCTTTAGATTCTGTTTTATATGTTCTTCATTTTCCATATAGTCTTCTCTCTGTTAGTAAACTTACCGTATCCTCAAATTGATCTGTGACATTCTTTCCTGGCTCTTGTATTTTCCAAGATCTCACAACGGGGAAGAAGATTAGTGGGGGGCGCTGAACATGGTGGTCTATATTACTTTAGTGTTGGGGAGCTATCCTCCTTAGTTGCACTTTAGTCCTTTGCTTCATCATATCAACATCATTATCGTCTCGGGCATTCGTCTCTTCAGAATCTCAAGCGGATGGTCCCATCTTGTGGTCGTGTCATTGATTTGCCATGTGAAGTCTGTGAGTTTAGTAAACACCATAGTGTTTTCTTTCCCCCTAGGATAGAGAGTTGGGTGTCGAGACCTTTTCAGTTAGTTCATTCTGATATTTGTGGTCCTATTTACGTTTCGTCTCGGTCTGGTTTTCAGTATTTTGTTATTTTTTTGGATGATTATTCACAGATTACTTATGTATATCTTATGAAAGAGCGATCTGAGTTGTATGCAATTTTTCAGCCCTTTTATCAAGAAATAAAAACTCAGTTTGAAGTTTTTATTCGTATTTTTCGTTCTGATAATGCTCGTGAATATTTTCGTAATGCTTTGTCTGTTTTCCTTAATGATCATGGTGTTATCCACCCAACATCTTGCTCTTGAACTCCACAACAGAATGGAGTTGCCGAGCACAAGTTGTGACATATTCTTGACGTCGCCCGTGCCTTTTTGTTTCAGCGGCAAGTGCCCAACTCCTGTTGGAGTAACGCTGTTCTTACTGAAACATACCTCATTAATCGTATGCCGTCTACTATCTTAGGGGGTCAGATTTCGCACTCTGTTCTGTTTCCTGGTAGTCCATTGTATTCTTTACCCCCTCACGTGTTAGGCTGCACATGTCATGTTCATGCTCTGGATCCAGGTCGGAGTAAATTGGATCATTGATTTGTCAAATGTGTGTTTCTTGGGTATTCTCACACTCAAAAGGGGTATAAGTGTTACTCTCCTCTTTGTCGTGAGTTTGTGTGTGTTGATGTAACCTTTACTAAGTCATTGCCCTTTTTCTTGGTCTTCTCTTCAGTGGATCTGTCTCACTACATACTCACGGCAATTCCACCGTCGCCGCCGTTGTAGGTGTATGTTCTTTGATCTAAAGTTCCACCACCTAAGTCGTCTACCAAATCTTCCCCTGCGTTGCAAGATCCGGTCATTTCTCCCGCTTTTCTTTCTATTGCTCTTCGCAAAGGTACTTGTAATTCTCATCCCATTGATCATTATGTCTCTTATGCTTATTTATCTTCATCTCTTCGTGCATTTGCCACTTCTGTTTCGCTATTTTTGTTCCTAACACTGTCCAGGAAGCTTTGTCTATTTCTGAGTGGCGGACAGCGATTTAGGATGAAATGTCAGCTCTCCATCATAATGGTAATTGGGTGTTGGTACCTCTCCCACTTGGAAAGACCACTGTTGGGTGTCGTTGGGTGTTCACAGTCAAGTATCATCCTAATGGGTCTGTTGAGCGCTACAAAGCTCGTCTATTAGCTAAAGGATATAATCAGACATATGGTGTCGATTATGTTGAGACTTTTTCTCCGGTTGCCAAACTTGATTGTGTTCAACTTCTTATCTCTCTTGCAGCCAATCTTGGTTGGCCTCTGTTTCGATTGGATGTTAAAAATATTTTTCTTCACAGGGATCTTCAAGAGGAAGTTTATATGGAGACTAATCAGGTATGTCGGCTTCGCAAAACATTGTATGGCCTTAAGCAATCTCCTAGAGCTTGGTTTGGCAAGTTCAGCAATGCTTTCTTGCGATTTGGCATGCATCGATGTCAGTGCGATCATTTGGTCTTTTCTCTTACATCTAATCATAGCAAGGTAATGTTGATCATCTATGTGGATGATATTATCATTACTAGTGATGATCAGAAACATTGATGAGTTGAAAGGTTTCTTACAGTGCAAGTTTCATACCAAAGACTTGGGAAAATTATGATACTTCTTGGGTATTGAGGTGGCGCGATCTAAAGATGGTATTAGCTTATCTCAGCGGAAATATGTGTTGGATATTTTAGAAGAGATTGGCTTGTTGAGGACTAAGCCTGTTGAGACCCCTATGGATCCTAATGTCAAGCTTTGTGTGGACCAGGGGGAGTTACTTCCTAATCTTGATCAGTAGCGTCGTTTGGTTGGTAAGTTAAACTACCTTACTATTACTCGCCCCGATATCTTATTTGCTGTTAGTATTATGAGTCAGTTTATGTCTGCTCCTCATCTTCCCCATTGGGAAACTGTTGTAAGAATTGTAAAGTATCCCGGGCTCGGTCTGTTCTACCACACTAATGGATACTTGCGTGTTGAGGCGTTCACCGATTCTGATTAGGCAGATGGACCCTCTGACAGAGGATCTACCACAGGGTATTATTTTCATGGGTGGAAATCTTGTCAATTGGAAGAGTAAGAAGTAGACAGTGGCTGTGCGGTCAAGTGCAGGAGAAGAGTATCGAGCAATGGCCCATACGACATGTGAGATTGTATGGGTGCGCTCGTTTTTTGAGGAAATCGGATTTGGGGTGAACCGTCATACGAATCTATACTGTGATAATTAGGCAGCAATTCACATTGCATCAAATTCAATCTTTCATGAAAGAACCAAACATATTGAAGTGGACTATCATCTTGTGTGAGAAAAGTTAACAAGTGGTGTGATAGCTACTCCCTTTGTATCCACCGGCGCTCAGTTGGCTGACATGTTTACTAAATCATTGTTCAAACCACGGTTAGAGTTGTTATGTAGCGAACTGAGACTTTTTGATGTCTACTCCCTAGCTTCAGGGGGAGTGTTAGAATGTTGTTAGTCTTTGTCGTAGTCCCATATTGGTTATCTAAGTCTTGTAAGGAGTTGACGTTTAATATAAATAAAGATTGTATGTGTTAGGGTTAGTTAATACCCTATATACACTTTTCCAATACCTAACAAAAGGCATCTTCCTGCTCGTGAGTGCATTTCGACAATATCCACTCATGCTTCAGTTCAAGATATTTAACTTATGTTTTCTTCCAGTTTTTGTGAGTTCTCAAAGACTCAAAATTCCATCTTCTTCCCCTCTCTCTATTAAGTAGATCTCATTGCTTCGAAAATCTACAGTAAATCTTAGATGTTATGAAGCTCACTTGCTGATCACATTTAAATTCGCAACCGCAATAACTCATTTCCACAGCGGACACCATGATTTTTCAAGATCTCCTTTCCCTTTTGTTGCCAACAGTTTTACGGAAATTTAATTTATTGGCCTGGCCCTCAGTTGTGTCTTGGCTTTTAGTTCTTAGGAATTAAATCATCTCGATAGTTATTAACTTTTGTATGCCATGACATGGCATGCCTGCTTATGCCTTCCCTAAGTTTTCCCTATTCCATAACAACTTCAACAATTGCTATTTTAATTCATATGTTTCTCCTCTTTTCCAATACTCCCAATTTTTGTTGTGTAACCACTTGAACAATGTGCATGTGAGCGATTTTAATGGGGAAAATTGGCCATGTGCATTCGTCAAAGGCGTGAGAAAATTGAACAGAATACTATGAATAAAGCATCCAATGTTGGTCATGGTCCACCCTCGGCTGAAACTAGCAAGTTAGGAGAAGCCAAAACAAACATGGACAATGTTTGGTCAAGGAAAAATGGGAAAACTTTTGCTCGAGTGGTTAATGGGAAGTTGCAGGGCAGATGAAATCGTGATAAGTGATAACGTGGAGAATGTAGTAGCAAAGATAAAGATTAAACCAATGACAGAATGGGTGGCTCTTGTGTAGTGTTGTTGCTAAACTACACAAACTCATGACTATTACTGAAATTGAAAGGGGATTCACAAGTTTGGGAGGTGATAATATTCAAGTTAGAGCCATGGGTGGTAGATCAGTTCTGTTAACAATGAGTAACCAACTAAAAAGAGACAAATCAAAGTTGGTTTTCAGAGGTGAAACCATGGGAGGGGGAAAGTGCAAGTTTGGAAAGGTTTACTTGGATAAGCTGTCAGGGAGTTCCTCATAATGCTTGGTCTCAGTGCACTTTCAAATTCATTGGGATTGCTTGGGTGGTTTCATTTCTACAGATGAGTTTACTTAAAGGTGCTCCTCTTTTGCCAAAGGTAAATTTTGATTGGAATTGAATCCATAACAAAAATTGATGGTTGGCTTCAGATGGAGCCTGATGGGCGTGATCACAGAATCAGAGTGATGGAGGAGGAATGTTTTCAACCTGATTTGGAAATGATGCAAAAATCTTGGTCTCAAACTAGAAGATGCCGAGGTGAAGAAAAGAGAGGAAGGTGAAATTGATGGAAATGATCCTATTGGTAAGTGTCCGTCTAGTGTGGGCAAGGAGGTGGTTATTACTACAAACCATGGTGAATCAAAGACACATGAAGAAGGAGAGGAGGCTTGTCACATTTCAAAGATGGCTCAACCTATTGATGGTGGTTTTCAAATGGGAGTAGCAAGGGGATAGTTTTATTTCAGGAATTATGGGCCTATTGGACTCAAGGGTGGAAGATCTTATGTTATCAAAGATGTTGGACCACCTCAGGAGGAAGGGATTAGTCTCTTGGTGGAAACGGCAAATCCGATTGAATTAGATAGTAATCTGGGTATGGATACTGTTAAATCAGTGGAGGAAATCATGGGAAAGTTCAACTAATTATTTACAGATGAAGGGTTCTAAGAAACGAAAGCCAAAAGGGGCAATTTTTAGATCGGCTGCGATTTCCCTTTCTATTTCTTCCGTTGGAATTAATAATAGGAATTGTATCTTGCTCAATGATGCTTAGGGGGTGTGGGAGTTTAACAAATCCCTTGGTCTTGGTTATGATGGTGATGAAGGAGAAGTGGAGAGTAGGATTGCTCAGCTTGAAGAAATGGATAATGAAATCTTTCATAATGTCGGTTGAAGCGGTTGGATCTTTAGGGATTTTTTGGCTTTGAGTGTGTAGGTTTTGGTTTGTCGGGGATATCTTTTTGGGTTAGGTGTGGTGGTAAGGTTCGTTTTGCGGCGTCTTGTTTTTTTGTTGGTCTCTTGCCAACTGTTTTTAGGCCTGGGTGACATTTGATCGTTGGGGTGTGTAGGTGCCTTTGTTGGGTCTTATGCTCCTTGTGATGCCGTTGTGCCCTATGTCCTTTTAATCTTTGTTTTTCATATTCAAATATCAAGAAAAACCTTTTTGCTGTTCAAAAAAAAAGTTTTACCGGCTACTCGTGTTTGATTCTTTCAAATATTTTGTAATACACTATATCTACGACGCATATATCTTATTTTATGCGCCAATTGTACGTTTTCCTTCGTTTAGGTCCCATGCTCGTGTTTATCTTCTAAGATTGTAGCAGTTGTAGCAGAACAATCAATCTGTCAATTTGATATGGATAGGCCAATCCTTTCGCAGATGCAATGCCCACCTCAGGTAGCATTTTCCATTTCCCCTCATCATACGGGTGTATGTTTTCCGTCGACTTATTGTGTTTTTTTTTTTGCTCTGCAAAACGAACGATTTTATAAATCTCGATAGGCTACATCAAGGAGGAAACATCTTAGCTCAAGGAGTCAATGAAACAACGACAAAACAAACAAAGCAAAGCATCCAACCTAAGGTTGAATGACGCCCCAAAGGATTGAATTACAACTTTACTTTCCGAATGAGGTCTCTCATGTAAATTTTTGTGTATTCCTCTTTCTAAGGGAAGAATGACGATTAACCATGAGAATTAAACTTCGAGATCAAGACATTTTTTACTGGGTAAGGTAGATACGTTGCTTTCGTCGATGCTATATGTTTTAGAGTGTACAATTTCTCTCCTAATGCATGAAGAGAGTTGTATTAGATAAAGAAAAGTTGTAATATTTAAGTTTGTTTACAAATTTATTTTGTACTTTTGGGAGAATAAAAATGTAAGTACGTACTTCTATTTACTCAACTGTTGACTATTGGTTCTGTAAATTTTTTTGTGTAGGTAATTTGGTTGGAATATCCGCGTTTTGTCCTTGACTTCTGTGCTTTCTTCTTCATTTCTTTTCTATTTGCCATGGGTAATTGGTCAGGTTTGTGGGTAATTTTTGGTGGTTAATTCCATAACATGAGGAGTGGTCTTCAATTATTATGAACATGGGGCTTACATTGCCAGTGGTTATGATTTTCCATCCGAACTGAGTCAGCATTTTTGTTTATTGGTGTTTGGGATTTATGCCCAATCCTATTTAACCACAATGGGATTCATGCCTCTCCCTCGAAGGAATGCCTATACAAAATGAGTAATGCTACAGGTACCGACCCTGTCGGTACCGAAATCATAGAGACGGCGGCACCGGGCCGTCTCCGGCCACCGGACGGCCGATCCGAGCCGTCCAAAAATTCTAAAAAAAAAAAACGAGGGGGCTAACGCAGGAATCAAAGGCATCCGAGATGTGTAAGGTGCTTGATCCGAGTACCCTTTTTTCGTGTATATATGTATATTCGCGGGAATTTTTTAGACGGCTCGGATCGGATCGGCTCGGATCCGAGCACCCCTCGTTTTTTTTTTTAGAATTTTTGGACGGCTCGGATCGGCCGTCCAATGGCCGGAGACGGCCCGGCGCGGCCGTCCCTATGATATCGATATCGACGGATCATTTCTGTATACAAAATACCATGTGTACGACAACGAGCACGAGATTTTCGTCTGTGCATGGATGCGTAAGTCTTGTAATACTCAAAGAGTCCTGCTACACACACAGCAATTTGTGCACAGATTGTGCACAGATTTTGTTGTGAGGCCTACTATGGGTCCCACACAAATCATCCGAGCCGTTTATTAAATGTAAAACATTTTTTCAAGGGTCCCCGTAAAAAATAGGCTCAATCCAATACTTATAGGTGTTTCATCCAACCATCTAACTTTTCATTCAGATTTTAGGATAATGAAAAGTTATATGGTTGGATCGAGCATCTATAGGTATCGGATTGAGCTTATTTTTTACGGAGATCTTTGAAAAAATGTTTTACATTTAATGAACGGCTCAGATGATTTGTGTGGGACCCGTGGTGGGCCCCACAACGAAATCTGTGCACAATCTGTGCACAGATTGTATGTGTGTGTAGACTTTTTCATACTCAAAACACACCGAAAAAGCACGAGACTTTTGTGTGTGCATGGAGTCGTAAATCTTGAAATACTCTAAACGAACTGAAAAAAGCAACGCAACAATATACAGTTGTGCTACGTTTGGTTTACACTAAAAAAACTAACGCGTACGACAACGAGCACAAGATTTTCGTGTGTGCGTGGTGGCATAAATCTTGTACTCCAATGCTCAAAACGAACAAAAAAAAAAAACAAAGCAATGTCCAAGTATAGAGTACCACTATGTTTGGTTTACACTAAAAAAACTAAAAAGATACTTGAGGAATACTGAATAAATTGCGAGGAAAAGGCTCATTTAAGCCATCAGACAACCAACTTTCTAAAGACTATTGGATGAGAAAACACTCATCTCAACTTGACAAGAATGTTATTTGCGTGACCTTAGGAAGTCTCTACCATTTTATGGTGTCCCTAACAGGTCATGTGATTAGCTTAGATGGAAAACATGAGTACGTTGCGCCGTCCTGTTCATTTAGTAAGGTAAAAACGGAAAAGGATGACAAAATCAACTTTTTTGCAATTATTATGCAATTACCAAGGTACTTGTTCGACCCACATTTCAAATTCTACTTTTCCTGCAAAATTCTGACCATATGCTGAAAAATAAGTTTCATTTTTCTTTCAGTACTTCACATTACTTTTTTTTTTTTTTTGAAAACACACTCTTCGTGCAAAATTCACACAAAAATCCTTAACCTCTATATAATCATGGAGACTTCCACATTATTTGAAAATGAGCAGATGTAATGTAATTTATATGGATGAAAATAAAACCTACGAGTGAGGGGAACAGTAAATTGAAAACAATTACTCGAGTAGCCTCGGAAAGAAATCAGCTCAATCAGATGACCACAAGTTCTTGATCTAATATGTTGGCTTTTCATTCAAATTTCATATCGCTACTCTAACAATTATTTTAAATTTAATGAATGTTGCAGATTATTTGTGTGAAACTCTGAAGTGGGCCCCACAAGCTGCTTGTGCATGTAGTCTCTTTGTTTGGTGGCCACATGACCTTTTTCTCGTCCAAGATTTGGACTGCCATTATCTATTGGACCAAATGGGTTAGTTGGGTAAGGAAAATAAGGAGAAAGAAGTCAATGTCACTTTTCGGTCAATTTTAATGGAAAAGTTAACGGTTTCACTTTACCATAAAGTTTAGGTGTGCAATTGTTCAAAATTTGAAGTTTAGGGTGTATAAGTGAAAATTGATCAAAGTACTTGGGGTGTAAGTGAAATTAATCATACTTTTTATAGTGTAAAACAAGTGGTTGTGTTGCTGTAAACTTAGGTATGGATGTACTTTTTTATTTGATATTAATGCAGTTTATCTTTGGTAAAAATAAAAACTTAGGCAGTGTTGCCTTGTTTGGTTTCGTTTTAAGTAATACTCCCTTCGTCCATTTTTACGTTGTCATTTTTTAGGTGTCCAATTTCGTAACTCCAACTTATTAAGGAGACATCATCATTACACATTTCACATTAACTTTTACCTCTATTTGCTTTATATACCTTTTATGGAGACATCATCATTACAATTTTACTCACTAACTCTTCAAAATGGAATTTACTTTTATGGCCAAAATGAAAAATACACCAATTTTTATCTACTAACTTTACAAAATGAATATTTATTAAGAGACAACCCAAAACTGAAATATTGGACTCTAAATAAAGGACGAAGGGAGTAGTATGAGTGTGTCTG
Organism: Rhododendron ovatum; assembly: GCA_019656835.1. Classification (NCBI taxonomy): domain Eukaryota; kingdom Viridiplantae; phylum Streptophyta; class Magnoliopsida; order Ericales; family Ericaceae; genus Rhododendron; species Rhododendron ovatum. The sequence goes on along the minus strand of CM033795.1, from coordinate 18,449,531 downwards.
TGTTTTATACGGTTGTGTCTATGTTTGTTGAACATTTTTAATTAAGAGTTAATTTTGTTTCTATCTCTAAACTATTCACATTTTTTAGTTTATCTTTAAACTCTGAAAATAATCTATTTCACATCTTTAAGGAGAAAATTTTTCATCTGAAGCAAAGAAATTTTAATATATTTTTCTTCATTTTCTTGATGTGTTCTCTTTTCGTCCCATCTATTAGACCATTTGGTTGGTGCCAACATTTGGCAACAAAAAAAAAAACAAACAAATTGTTTCCATTATTTTTTTCTAAAATCTTTTCTCTAATTGAAGGATCTCAATGACTTCTTTTGATTGGTGTAAATCTATTTGATGAATTATTCAAAATTAATGTTTTTTTAAAAAAAATCTATTTTTACAAAGTTATCATTTGTTCTCTTTTTTTAATTCTTATCTTCTTTACACGTCTCCAATTCTTTCTTATTTAGGGCAACAAAAATAATAATCATCTTATTTTTCTAAATAGGCCTTAAACATTGTATGCAAAGGTGTTATAGATATTTAAAAGGTCAATTTCGTAGAAAACTAAAGAAAAATCCACCAGCGTCACATTTCCGTTTTCTAACGAAAAAATTAACGGTTTTCATTTTACCATGAAGTTCAGAGGGTATAAGTAAAAATTGGTCAAAGTACAAGAGGCGTAAGTGAAATTAGCCCCAAAAAGTAAAGTGATAATCACAATGTTGGGTGTCCATATTTGTATAGAGCTCTATCTTATAGTATTTGATAATGAAGAAGTCCGACAATTATTTTTTGGTTTCAATTTGGGTTTGGTGCGGATACTTTCTTACACTAAACCAAAACAAACCGGGTAATACAATTTCACAACAAAAACTGCCCAACTACCCAGCGGGTAGAAAAAGTTAAGAAATACTAGCCCCATATTGATTATTCGTCGGTTTCAGTTAAAATTGCCATACCTAGACACCTAGAGCTAAGGTCGGTCAATGCAAAATAGTGAAGAAATTGCGAGGAAAACGGTTCATTAACGTTAATTGATAACGATCGAAAAGAAAGGGAAAGAAGCCATTAGATATAGCCAACTAACGTTCTATAGAGAGTTCTATTATCTGATAATGATACTTGACTTGCCAAAGTCTTTGCTATATGGAGTAGTCTTAGGAACATATACTAGGTGAACTGCGCGTGCTAGCACGCGGAGTCTCATGCCTGTAAATTTTGTGCCTGTGATGTACTATATGCTTGAAGAAGTTTAAGGTGTGTACATTGAGAGGTAAACGTTAGTTCTCTTAACTTGCAAACTTAGCTTCCAATTTCAGTGAATAACCAGGTTTTGAACTTGAAAATACCCCTGTTTCAATTAACAATAGCAATACCAAATAAAGCCCGATGAAATCTCATGGACAAATTCAGAGCATAAAATTTTCTGGTTCACATTTAATTAAACTTTCAGTCAAATTTCAGGAAATGGCAAAGACTTAGCACAACAAATTTAAGTGATGTTTCATTAAATAGTCCCTGTACTCTACTCGGAATCATACGTTTTTGAGGCATAACAACGCATGCATCGGCATTAATATTTGATCTCGGAATTATGTACATTAATTTTATAGGCAACATTGCATCATTAACTGGCATCACAATGGTTAATGTTTTAGTCAGATCAATTCTCAATAGGAACACTTCGAATAATCCTCGATAAACACACAAGCTTGGCATGAAAATTTCGATTGTAAAGCTCTGAACCCACAAGAGAACCGGCCCAGCCACAGCACCGCTAGAAATAACAGGAATATTGCAAACACAACGGAAGTTGAAAAATGAAAAATAAGCTCCAACGGCAAATAATCACCCCAACACTACCTAAATCTTTGATCGTTAATAGTAAACCGCGAGAATGACCTTCTTTCAGGTAGATAGGTGAAACGAAACAACACTCAAACCACAAAGAAAAACCTAAATCGGAAAACCCACCTGAGATAAAGCCAAACCTTGGTAGGAGGAGCACGAGCCGTCGATTGCAGAACCGGACAGAGCAAATAACTGAGGTGAGTAGCAGCGCACAAATCTGAGACGGGGAATCTCTACCTTGCACAACCCCCAAACGATCTCCTAGCATCCATTGAAAATACTTGGAGCTATAGTCATGAATGAATGTGGCATGGTCCGTAAATTCATTCTCTCCCTGGTACGATATTGCAGCTACCACTTTTTCAGCCTCAGAAGCAATGAGGAATTACAAGGGCCGAACACCATGCATACTGGTTGGGTGCTTCTCCAAAGTCTGGCGAATAAACAGACAAGTGAATGACCATAATGATGTACCCTCCAAGCTAAGTCGGCATATTACTTCACAGTGGACTTGTAACGGAGCAGGTAAAGCAGAAAAAATGATACAATCAATGAACAACATAACAATAATAGTATTAATTACAAAAGGAGACAATAATCAGTCCAAAATTACCCACATCCATGCCAAAAACCAGGTATAGGAAAGCCAGTGAAAACAGCGAATCAATTTATTTCATTATTAACTGGGAAAAGACAAATAGTTATACAACCAGAGACATAAACATCCATGGCATACAAAAAAAGCCGTAACAAAATTACACCTATATAAACATAACCATATCCATAAAAAAAAGGTAATGTGAAATCATAGATGCTAGTTATTATTATTCTGCGGAACAATTTAATGCTCTGTACATGAACAATGTAAAAGGAGAAGCTAAAACCAAGCAACAACAAAATAAATAAACAATCGTTCTATGTTAGACAAGTGTGCTATACAAAGGTACTAAAAACAGGCAAATTATTTATTTCATTAACCAAGGGGAAAAGAAATAATTATGCAAGCACATCACCAAAATATCTAGGACACCTAAGAAGGCCACAGCAAAACTACACTTCCATAATTACTCCGGCAGCATCTTAATGACAAATTCGAAGAGGGATTGACATTTTTGTGTTCATAGTAAGACCTCACAATGGCCCAGAAATATGAACGCGGGAAGTACTAAAACAAAACCACGTATGCAATAATTGGAACCATACGCAAGCCGTGCATGATAGCCCTACATAAATGGCTGATAGAAATACTATCACCCCTAAAAATTATACGCATTACCCCGGAAAACGTCCGTGAGGTATGAATCTTTTCTTGCCATTTGCACAACATGAAGAGAAAATACGAACTGGAGAGAAAAAAAAACGGCGAGAACATTAAAGGGCTAGAATCACACCTAGAGAGATCAGTTTCAGCCGCCAACTCCACCGGAACAAGCGGAAGGCACATGCACTATCCTCTGATTTGCCCAAAAAACCACAAACGCTATCCTCTGATTCTCTAGAAACATCTGTCCGAGAGATATAAGAAGGTTAACTTTCCCTCTACATGTGGTAATATTCTACCCCTATGAAATTCTATGGCAATTTCCTTCATATCAGTAAAATATTGTCCTCTTTCCTTTTCCTTCTCTGAAATGGGAAATAATTCTCCCCTCAAATGAGTCTACCCAGTCTGTTCAAGTTACTAATGCAACATAACTACTAACCACAAATGTGTCAAACAAAAAACTTCATTCAAATTACTATGTGATTTATTGGGATAACAGAAAAGAAGCTAGAACTAAAATTTGAAGTGTCCTATCCTCCATGTCCATTATTCTTTGGTAATGTGCCATGGCTCCTCTGTGGTGATTTTAATGTTGTTAAGCATGAAGATGCAAGGGCTGGTTGGCCTTCGTATGAATAAAGGTGCTAGGCAGGATCCCAATAATTGCATGGATTGCTTAGATATTTTGACCTTCCATTTAATGGTTGCTTTCACACTTTGAGCAACAAACAGGACATGTTTATCTTCAGCAAATTGGACAGGATGTTGAACATCAATAGGCAATAGCTAACCTCGTTCCAAATTCTGGAGCCACCTTTCTCCGCCCTAGCATCTCTGACCTTTTTCCTAGTTCTGTTATGGTTGAGGTATAAACCATCTTCTTGATTCGAGCTTTTTACCCCAGTTGAAGAACTTAGCTTTTGTATGCTGGTAGCTTGTAAATCAGATTTAAACTCACCCTCCACAACTTGACCAAAGCCTGAAAATGCATCCCTGAGAGAATCATCATTCGTTCCATAAGAAAGACTTGAAAAAAAAAAAGGCTGGTAAGGTTGATCCAGTTTCAAAGACAATTAATAACCAGTACAACTTTGAGTACATTACACAACAATACTCAAGTATATATCTCCAATGAAAAGTTTTGAAGATGACATGCAATGAATGGGGTTAAGCATAGATGCCATGGGAACTTGCCCACTCGGCTAGGAAACGGTCTGCCTCATGAGACTTCCAAGTCTACCATAAAATGCCATTTCAACCGTCAATTGCTACTGTGCACTCCAAGAACCTATGTACAGTAGGATGCGAAAAACAGTTCTATAGTGTCAATTTAGTTCGTCAAGTGCCACATTAAAAAACAGAGGGAGTGGAGAATAAGATTTCAAAATGTAGGCATCATATCAACGGAGAACAAGGAGAGAAGGAAAGGCCTTAGACCGGTCAAAGTTCAGGGGCCTACTTTCTCTTCAACTTCTCAAACAGGAGGATCTTTATGCAAGCGGGGCGATGACCAATCAATTAAGGTCTTGCCAATAAAGTAATGATTTCCGGTTAATTGGACTTCAGACGGCTCATCAGATAGTTCACAAGTTTTAAAGCCAAACATTGTTCCACTCTAAAAACTTAGATGAAGGAGTTATCTAGTGGACTGACATTTTGGAATAAGAAATTGTGTATTTATAAAACAATAATTTTAGCGAAGAACTCCACAATACCAAACAATAAATGATTCGGTGGCTTCAGTCTCGGTTCATCAAGGATGAAGCATTTTCCATAATTCGTAATTAGGACAAGCAAAAGTAACTTTAGAATAGATCTGAATGCTAATCCTCACATTAAAATGAAGTTCATGGTCCAACTACCTTGGATTTCAGATGGGCCTTCAAGGTCTCCTCTGTCATGCAAACTATTCTTGGACATAGCCTGCACTTGAAACCCGATTTAACAGTACTCATTGGACAATGGCAGCAGCCTCGACCAACATGCAAGGAAGCAAAATACTGCAAGAATTGCACCAGAAATAGTACTTACTCCGAATCGCAGTAGTAACCGGATCAACCCTTGGAGGCGACACGAAACCTTAAACAGCAACGCACAGTACCCGATCAAGAAGAACCAAGACGAAGAACCCTCGATTTATCTCTAGAAATATATCTATCTGTCTCTCGGAACAACAAGTAAATCAACGATTTCCCAAAACAGGTATTTTAGGGAGAAAAAAGAAGAAAAAGTGAATACTGAAACCCTGAGATCCCAAAACAAGAAAGGCGGAAATCATGTTGAATAAGGGAATGCTTTGGGGGTACGATCATCTTACCGGAGTTGCCGGAGATGATTGCAGGTGAGGAGACTCTCTCTGTATCGTCTTCGTCTTCGCCGATCATCTTACGTTCCGTTGGGCAGTGGCTCGCTCGTCCTCAGTGTACATGCGTGCGACAGGAGAAAGACTGGAGCGAAAACTCTGGACTCTTCCCAGTGTTTCCACGACATCAGCGTGACACAGCATCCACTAACAGGCATTAGAACAGAAAAGACTAAATTGCCCCTAAAGGCATAATCAGAGGACCTCCAATCGAAGGGCACATTTAGAAAAATTGGCCAAAAAATGGCAAGCGGTCCAATTGCTGCAAGCCTCTTAGTTTTAAAGCTTTAGATATAGATATATAGCCACCAGTAATTGCAAGATTGTTTTGAGTGAGCTAGGCAGGCCCACATTGTTAATTATATAAAACAAAACAGCGACTATTCTTGTCTTCTCTGATAATGACCTATATTGGCTTTTCCAAGTCTTCGTCAATTGCTTTATGGACTCCAAGGAATACGGCCATGAGACGAGTGATTGTAAGACTTTTTGAACGAGGCAAGGCAAACACACATTGGTAAACGGAACCAACACGGAAAGATAGGGCCAGAAAGACTCTTTCCATCTATTCTTGTCTTCTCTGAATCTCTAATAATGACCTATATTGGCTTTTCTAAGTCTTCGTCAATTGCTTTATGGAGTCCAATGAATACGGCCATGAGACGAGTGATCGCAAGCCTTTTTGAATGAGGCAAGGCAAGCACACATTGGTAAACGGAACCAACACGGAAAGATGGGGCCAGAAAGACTCTTTCCATCTATTCTTGTCTTCTCTGAATCTCTGATTTTCGAAGTCTTCGTCAATTGCTTTATGGAGTCCAATGAATATGGCCATGAGACAAGTGATCGCAAAACTTTTTTAATAAGGCAAGGCAAACACACATTGGTAAACGGAACCAACACGGAAAGATGGGGCCAGAAAGACTCTTTCCATCTATTCTCCAATAATGACATGACTTTGCCAAGTCTAGGGCGGCTCCACATCGGTTAAAAAAATGCACTAAATTTTTTTATTTTTTTCTATAAATAAATCATGTTGTTCTCAGTATTGTTGGCGTAGAGTTATTTGTGCAAGGTTAAAATATAATTAAAAGTCCAACTAAATTTGGACACAAAATATTATAGTCCAACAATATAAAATAAGTTCAACCCAAATAACTGCTTGAGAATGTAAAACTTAAAGCGGTATAAAAATACACAAAAAGTAACAAGTGGAGTACTATTCTTCTTTCATGTGAGTAACAAATTGAAGATTTTTTTCCCTTATTTTTAACCAAATACATCTAACTCTTTGCTCCGATCTTATAACGAAAGCATGAGCGGCTTTACCAGTGTTTGAGGGGGTTTAAACAAATCCATTGGGTTAAAAAAGTAAACTAAAATTTTGTATTTCTTAATATAATATAATCTTTCTTTGTCGCACTGGGTCATTCGTGCATAGCTAATGTAAGAGAAAATCTACTTAATAGATAGATAGTATATGACAAAAAAACAAAACTAATCAGGCTCATTTTATTTTTAATCAAATAAAAATCTGTATTGAAATAGAGTTTGCAGTGCGAAAATTTTCTGCATGATTTTCTCACCGCTAAACAGAAATTCTAATCCAGTGGGACTAGATTAGTTAGCCAGGACTCTTACATCACTAGGAGGTCAGAAGTTCGGGTATTCCCACCTGTGTGTGGGCCAGTGTTCTTCCCTTAGAAGTCTTTTTCCTTTTTTCTTTGTTTCTATTCTATAATTTGCTTATTTCTTGTATTGGTTGAATTGTTGGGTTTAGTTATCTCGTGACTGTCACAATTGATGTAATGTCCCGGATTTTTACTATGTAAAATGATATCTTCTATGGATTGAAAAAAAAAGAACAGAAATCCTGGAGTTGCCGTTGGCCAAGTCTTTGTTGCTTTATGGAGTTGATTGGAAGATTTTATAAAAAAGTCCAGACTAAAGACCCATCTTATTATACTAACAGAACAGACTTTGGCGTGTGCCTTGTTTGGATGGCCTTTTAAAAAAAAAAAATCAACTCAAAAAACTTTTATTACCCTTACTTTCAATCATTACTCTCATTTCTCTCTCCTCTCTCCAATCATTATTCTCATTTCTCTCTCCTCTCTCCAATCATTATTCGCATCTCTCTCCACTCATTACCTATATTTTCAATTATTATCCTATTTTCTCTCTCTACTCATTACCTAGAAATCAAACTAAAAAAGTTTCAAAACATCATCTAGAGATTAGTCAAAAGAAAAATAATTGGTACGTCCGGGAAATCACTTTCTTACAAATTGTGAACTTGAGACGGACTGAGATGAGTGTCGACTGACGAATTGCGATAAAGGACGTCAATGGGTCTAGGGTTTGTTCGGAAGGGGGATTAGAAAGACAATAGGGTTGTATTATTTCTTTTCAATTATTTGGGTTACCTATTGTTTCGGTAACCAGTATTTTGTTGTAATCATATCGTAACTTTTTTAATGGTCTAGATTATGTCTTAAGCATGCAATGACAAACAATGGGGATGAATATTGTACACATTTAAATAAAAGGTGTGTATTGTAGCACTTTCCAATTACCAAATTAGGGGTGTCAATAGTAGTGAATAAATACTCATTGCAAGACTTTTCAATGAGCCAAGTTCCACATTATACACTAAAATCGATGGTGACGGATACGAAATCGCCAATAAATATCAAATACAAGAGACGATATTACCAAGTCTGTGCTGCAAGATTTTTCTAACGAGTTCTATTCTATGATAATGACTTGGGTTTGACAAGTCTTTGCTAGCTGTTTTACAGAGTCGTAAGGACATGGCCATCAATCCCTAACGGTAAAACATGGGGTTCTCAATCAATGTGAGATTTTTCTAAAACAAAACAGAGATGGAAAGATGAGGAGATGCTATTCTTGTCTATTCTTTGATAATTACATATGTATTTTCCAAGTCTTTGCTGATTTATGGAATCCAAGAAATATGCCATGGCCATTAGCGATCGAATTTTTTTTTGAACGAGTCAAGCTCACGTTGTTATATAAACATACGGAACTAACATGAAAGATAGAATGACTCTTCTCATCAGTACTATGATAACGACATGCGACTTTGCCAAGTCTTTGTTGCTTTATGGAGTTCTAGGAACATGGCCGTTAGTGATTGAAAGATTTTTATAACATAATCAAGACTCAAGACCCATGGAACAAACATGGACAGAGAAGGAAAGATTTCTATTGAAATTGATAACTTTGGCGTGCTACCTTGCTAAGTTATTGTCACGTCGTATTTGGTCTCCCAAAGATATATTAGTCAAGGTGTAGACACCCTAGGATACAGATACAAAAATTAATGCTACTTCGTGGAATTATGTTCTTAAAAATTGTAAACTTTTTTCAAATCAAAACTGTGAATTTGAATTAAGTTGTAAGAAAATTGAAAACCTAGTAACATTTGTTGTAAAAGCTAAAACCTAGTTACTTATTCGTAATTCAGATGCAAGCACTAATTTACAAGGCACTAATAGTACGTCTGCTGACAAAAGACAAATAGCATGTCCTAAATATTTTCGTCCCAAAAGGGTAAATTTATCTCGTGACCATTACTCTCTTGCACACCTATTAACTTTGGTAGTGTTCCCTACTTGTTTAATTCGGATGATTGACTTCACTATCCCTTTTAATTGGACGATTATGTGAAAGTTCACTATGCAATTTAAAGGCATTGTGAAAAATATTAAATAGAATAATATTTTTTTAAAAATCAAAAGAAAAAAATTGGCCAAACATAATTCTAGGGTTTTATCACCCTGGAATTTTCTATTCGAATTTTGTCAGGTTTATTTGGTTCTCCTCCTTTAATCATTGTCTCAACTTAGTTCTTGATTGCCGAGAAACCTTATGTAGAAGGAGGAGGAACAGATATAATGGATTGAACTGATAGAGGTGGCGATAGACGGACTGGGATGAGTGCCGACGGACGGATTGCGATAAAGGACGTCAATGGGTCTAGGGTTTGTTCGGAAGGGGGATTAGAAAGACAATAGGGTTGTATTATTTCTTTTCAATAATTTGGGTTACCTATTGTTTAGGTAACCAGTATTTTGTTGTAATCATATCGTAACTTTTTTAATGGTCTAGATTATGTCTTAAGCATGCAATGACAAACAATGGGGATGCATATCATACACATTTAATTAAGAGGTGTGTATTGTAGCACTTCCCAATTACCAAATTAGGGGTGTCAATAGTAGTGAATAAATACTCATTGCAAGATTTTTCAATGAGCCAAGTTCCATATTATACACTAAAATCGATGGTGACGGATACGAAATCGCCAATAAATATCAAATACAAGAGACGATATTACCAAGTCTGTGCTGCAAGATTTTTCTAACGAGTTCTATTCTATGATAATGACTTGGGTTTGACAAGTCTTTGATAGCTATTTTATAGAGTCGTAAGGACATGGCCATCAATCCGGACATGGCCATCAATCCCTAACGGTAAAACATGGGGTTCTCAATCAATGTGAGATTTTTCTAAAACAAAACAGAGATGGAAAGATGAGGAGATGCTATTCTTGTTTATTCTTTGATAATTACATATGTATTTTCCATGTCTTTGCTGATTTATGGAATCCAAGAAATATGCCATGGCCATGAGCGATTGAAATTTTTTTTGAACGAGTCAAGCTCACGTTGTTATATAAACATACGGAACCAGCATGAAAAGATAGAATGACTCTTCTCATCAGTACTATGATAATGACATGCGACTTTGCCAAGTCTTTGTTGCTTTATGGAGTTCTAGTAACATGGCCGTTAGTGATTGAAAGATTTTTATAACATAATCAAGACTCAAGACCCATCTAACAAACATGGACAGAGAAGGGAAGATTTCTATTGAAATTGATAACTCTGGCGTGCTACCTTGCTAAGTTATTGTCACGTCGTATTTGGTCTCCCAAAGATATATTAGTCAAGGTGCAGACACCCTAGGATACGGATACAAAAATTAATGTTACTTCGTGGAATTATGTTCTTAAAAATTGCAAACTTTTTTCAAATCAAAATTGTGAATTTGAATTAAGTTGTAAGAAAATTGAAAACCTAGTAACATTTGTTGTAAAAGCTAAAAATGATCTTATAGCTAGCTTATAATCCCAAAGCTGAAAATATCTGAAACTCTAAAAGTTGTACAACACATCTCTACAAACATTTTGCATGGTGTAGTATTGGTGAAGCTTTTTGAGGTTAGGATAAAACTGATGAAGCTCTATATTCAGAGCTGCTAATGCTGATTTTATCTCAAAAGTAAGATATTTTTATGGAGGTTGCTTTTGGTTTTCGACTTCAGACATTTTGGTTTCGAATCATTTTTGGCCCTAGGATGTAGACATATTTTGGTTGGTTCATTTCCAATTGTGTTTTCTTTTAGGGTTTTGAATGACATATGAATCGGATTAATTATTAGGGGTGAGCGTCCAATTCTAGCTTGTTGGAATGCTTTCTTCTTGTTATGATGCTTTCGTGCCCTTTGATCAATCACTTTCATCTTTATAACTTCCATTGTTGTTGATGAATTAATTTCTTTTCTTTTGTTGGACAAAAAAAGAAAATATATAAAATTAAAAATTCGAGGCTGTGTTCAAGTTCTTCAAATCACCTTGAATCTAAGCTATACTAATGCTGTTTTTCTCTCAAAAGCCATATATTATTATGGAGGTTGCAACTAGTTTTGGATTTTGGACGTTTTGTTTTCGTACTATTTTTGGTCCTTGGATATTGTAGACATATTTTGGTTGGTTCCTTTTCGACTGTGTTCTCTTTTGGGGATTTTGAGTGGCGTATGAATCTGATTGTCGGGGACGAGCGCCCAACTCTAGCTAGTTGGGATGCTTCCTCCATGTTATGATGCTTCCGTGCCCTTTGATCAATCCCTTTCATCTTTATACTTCCATTGTTGACGATAAATTAATTTCTTTTCTTTTGGTTGATGAAAAAAGAAAATCTCTAAAACTAAAAGTCCAAATCACCTTGAATCTAAAATTTCGTGAGAGGAATATTTGATAAAATGAAAATTCATACTGTAAGAAGAAACTAAAATATATATGAAACTACTTTGGAAATTTTAATGACCAACCATTAAACAAGATGGGTGTGTGATGTGGTTGCTTCCTTCTTTATCATGTATGTTTCATTGAAAGGCAAGCAAATCGCACAAAAAGCCAAGGAGGTGAGGAGGAGGCCATGTCAATTATTCTATGATGGTCCATGACATGCATGGCCAGATCTTTTCGGTTGGGTTGCAATTAATCATTTTTAGGCACACACAATTTTAGTTAATATGTATATGCAAAGATATGGATAAATTAGTAAAATTGGATTTCGGATGTACTTTAAGTTTTCCGCAAATATTTTAAAAGTAATGTACTAATTTCATCTCACTTTAATTTTTTGGTTGCAAATCGGGTACCACGTGGTACCCTACGCGCACATCCAAGCCATTCAAAAATTCGACCGACGGCCCAAATTAAAGGTACCGAACGGATTTAAAAATAAAAAAAGAAAAGAAAAAGTGTGTTTCAATCCGAACCGTCGGTTGTATTTTTGAACGTTCCAAATGTGCGTGTTGGATATCATGTTAGTTGTACCCCGTTTGCACCCAAAAATTTCTCAACAAAGCAAAACTATGCATATATACACCATTTGAATTACTTGACTCTCAAAGTCCTAGAGTATTAAATTGCAGTTTCATAAATAAAAAAGGGCTGTGCCACGTGCACAGACTGCTGTGCACAGCAGCTGTGCATAGCAGCCTTTTCCTCCCGTTCCGGGTCGCAAAAAGATGATCGGAGCCGCTCATTTTGTTCAAAATATGTCGTTTAAGGTCTCTGTAAAAAATGAGCTTCGTTCGATATCTGAAGTGATTTTGGGTGTTTTGTTAACGCCTCTAACGATATCGAACGAAGCTCATTTTTAGAGACCTTAAACGACATATTTTGAACAAAATGAGCGGCTCCGATCATCTTTTTGCGACCCGGAACGAGAGGAAAAGGCTGCTGTGCACAGCTGCTGTGCACAGCAGTCTGTGCAGGAATCATTTCTGAATAAAAAAATAACCAACAAAGCAAAACTATGCATACACCATCGAATTACTGGACTCTCACAGAACTTCGAGTTTACTCTATCAGCCGTAAATAGTATTGGAATAAGGGTACAACAATAGATGAGTCCAAATTAAACTTCTACACGATACTCACAAACAAAAGATAGCGCATTTGACTCCCCTAAAAACTCTGTCCAATTATGCAACAGTACTTCTCTCAATCGGATTCAGAAATTATCTCTAAGATACTGCTAAAATGCCTTCCGCCCATGTTTCCCCTTGTAATTGACCCATTGGTGGTAGAAAAGGGATTCGGGGGCATGCCCAAAGTATCTCCTTCTCCCTCAAGCATTTGAACCACAGCTTTCATTGAGGGTCGGTCTCCTGGGTACCACTGGATGCACCAAAGTCCTACAACTGTTAGCTTCTTAACAATCTTGGCATCTCCTCCTTCCTCAACTTCATTGTTATTTACTTCTTCGCGATTTAAACGATTATAAATCCATTCAGGAAAGTAAACTTCATCGCTATTTTCTTCTGCACGAACATCAATGTTCTTCTTCCTCCCTCCAACCATTTCAAGCAACAACATTCCAAAACTATAGACATCTGACTTGTGTGACACATTGCCGAAGTTTCTAGAGAACACCTCTGGTGCAATATAACCCACGGTTCCCCTAGCAGCTGTCATGGAGACAACGCTTTGTTCTTTCGAGCACAACTTGGCTAGCCCAAAATCAGAGATTTTTGGAATGAAATTTTTGTCTAACAGGATGTTATGAGGCTTAATATCGAAATGAAGGATTCTTTGATCACACCCTTGATGAAGATATTCAATTCCTTTGGCTATGCCTATAGCAATATCTTGGAGCTTCTCCCATCCAAGTGAAGCTTTTTTATGATCCGTTGATATGAACTTCTCTAGAGAATCATTCGGCAAATACTCGTAAACAAGAGCTTTTTTATACCCATCAGCACAATATCCGACTAAGCGAACCACATTGACGTGGTGGATCGTTCCTATTGTTCCCACTTCGTTGATGAAGTCATCGCCATTACCAGTGAAGTTGTTGAGGATCTTGGCTGCGATAGGAACATCATTAGAAAGCTCTCCCTTGTAAACTGTTCCATAACCTCCTTGGCCGAGTTTTTCCTTCAAATTATGAGTAATTTTCTTTATCTCAGCATATGTGTACCTTGTAGGCTTGAGAGCTCTGTAATTCTCTAAAAATCTTTCAACCTTTACTTGATCCTCTTTCTTTAAAATGATGGATCTGTGGGCAAAATATGTAGCTATGACAAGTACAACAAGAAGAAAAATGCCAGGTGGGATCAGTCCTGCAAGTTTGAACAACCAAATTATAAAGAGAAGAGCAATGATACATACATACCCATCAACCACACCTCCTACCACTCTCCTCTCACATATGTGTGAGGTGACCAAATTATTAGTAACTTCTTTGTCGATCTCATAATTATGTACGTGTATCCACACATATGTGAGAGGGGAAAAAGGAAAGAATTCCAACTACTCCCCGTCCTTTGTTTGAGGTGTGATTGGTATGTGTACGTGTATTCATTAATAAAATGTAGAGAAAAAAAGATGGGAGAAAAAAGAAAGATAATCCACCTGTGACAAGTGGGGCTTTCGCTTCACCTGTATAAGACAATACAAAGTGCCAGTCAATTTATTGTATGAGGAATTTATAAAATTAAATCAAAACTTGTTTAGTTTTTTCCATGAAGTTGCCAAGACCCAAGCATCAAAAACCCAGCTTGAAGAAGTTAGGCTCCGTTTGTTTCCGTATAAATTATTTTACATGAAAAAATATTCCCGTAAAATCACTTATAAAATAATTTCACGACTTTTATTTTTGTGTGCTTTGCTACCGTCGATAATGTTTTTTTTTTTTTTTTTTCCTTCGGCTGCACCATATCGAACTTTCAAGGTGAGTGAAGTAGGAAGAAGAATTGAAAGGATATGAATTTGAATTTGAAGGTGAATTAAATTTGGCCATAAGTTATTTTTGTTGATTTGCTGTAAAAGTTTTTACTGAAGAAAATGTTTGACCTGTATTTTAGGTAACCAAATAAAGGAAAATCAGAAAATGTTTTCACCCAAAACAAACAAGGCTATCTGTAACTTTTTAATTAATTGAAAAATAAATAAAATTATAGCACGAGGATAAGTGAAGTAAAACATTCTTCCTTTTCTTTTGAAGGATGAGAGGATGAGATGTACCTCTTGCTGTTGTTGGTGGCTTAGGTTTAAAGCATTCTGTTTCATACTTCTTGCTGTTGTTGCTACTACTCCGTCTGCAATACTTGCCTTCTTCTTCACATTTCCAACAAACTGGTACGTTCCACCAAAAGGTTTTGCTTGATAGGAATTCTATGTATTTACATGGAACTGATGGAATGGTATGCATCTTTGTGCAATTCAAAAGGTTTTGACTGATAGAATCCGAACCTATCAAGTACAGATTGTGACCTGGACGGCTAAGGCATGGGAGCAGTGCATAGTCGTAATAATAATAATAATGTGGATCGGAGGGACAACTGAATATGTAGTATTCACAGAGAGTAGTACTATTGCCCCGGAAAGGGAATTGTAAATCTAGGAATGGAGAGGTGTTGATTATTAAGCTTAGGTTTTGATGCGGAAAACAACTGGAGAACTGGTATGTTAACTCCCGAAAATGGTAATCGATGTCTTTGACCACTGCCTTGAAAAAGAATGGGCTATCAACCAGGGTTTCGCTGTTGTTGGTAGGAGAGCAGGTTAGAGCAAAGCCAGGCCCATAGCCACAACGTTCCGATTGATTATCCTTTAGCCAGAACGGGAACCGGATTTCGGGGCCCTTGTCTCCACACCTCCTGGGCCTGCACTCATCATCGTGATCGCGATCATGTGCTCCAGTTCCACCCCCTGTAGGCGACAAGAAGAAGAATAAGAGCAAGAGGAAGATCAACATTTTGTTATTAGTTGTTGATGATCCACTGCAGTGGAGTTCTTTCATAACTTTATCTGCTGATTCTTCTTCAACTCAAAGGACCTCAAGTCTTTGTGTCAAGGTGTTTTTCTATGTAGTACTATCTCTTCCGTCTCTTTTTAAATGTCCACAGCAGTTTTGCGTGGCATTTTCAACTGTCTATATTTCTCAATGTATATTATACAATGTAGATTTTATTTAATAAATCTCAATTATTTCTATAAGACAATGATTTTAAAAATAAAAAAAAGTAACATACGTCAAGAAATATATAAGCCATTGAAAATGACATGTAGAACCACTGTAGATATTATTTTTTATCAACAAAGAAAAGATTTTCATATCATTCAAAATAATAATACGAATTAGAAGCTCTGTAGTGACACTCTAGGACTGGAAGCATTATGAATAAAGGTAGTACCTCACCTATCACTACATCTCACCTCTCATTTATTTCAAAAAACAAAAAAAGAAACAACTCAAAAATTGGTGTGGAAACCAACAAACACTTTTAAAAAAACCGAGCCCCCAAATAAAAGGGCAAGGCCCAGCACCTAAAAAGAAACTGTCCAAAAACAAAAAGGGAAAAAAAAAAAACCCTAAACCTAATCGGTCTGCCCCGACGAAACCCATTCTCCAACGCCGTCCCGTGACTTGCATATACCTAGGTCTTTGTTACACATGTTTTTTTATTTTTATTTTTAAAGATGTGCATTTTTGTTTAGATGTATTTTGGAAATTTATATAGCGCTTATAGTTTCGGATGATATTCATAATTCTGATGCGTGGAATGCATATTTTTCATTCTAGATTCATGACCATTACGGGTGATTTGAGTATTTTTTAAATATTGTGATATGTTAAAAAATTCACAACCACTGCAACTATTTCCTCTTATGTATGTATTTCGTTCAATACTTTCGATACCATTATACCGCAAGATATTTGTAAACTTTTACCATTACCTTTACTTTACCTGATGACTTATTCAAAACCTTGACAAGTACACTAAAATGATACTCGTACATGGAAAGAATCCTTGGAAGGATACAGATTAAAGACTGATCATGTTAAAATGGTCAGAGGAAGTAATATTGATCATACTCTCTCTCTCTCTCTCTCATCTCTATAAACTTATCTCCTTCTTATGTCGAGCAGAAGGCTTCTCTCCGATGTCTACAAAACCCATATTCTTCTTCTTCTTCTTGCCCTGTTTTTGGGCAACTGCTATGCTCAAACAAGTCCCAATTGTGTCTCCTCCTCTTGTGGAAATATCCACAACATCAGGTCCCCATTTCGACTGAAAGAAGATCCAAAGGAGTGCGGACTGCGGAAACAAGAAATACGAACTGGAATGTGACCACAATCGTCCTGTACTGTACTTGAATTCCTCTGCAAAATACTACGTCCACGCCATCAACTACAACAACTACACAATCCGACTAGTCGATTTCGGCTTACAACAGGGAAATTGCTCCTCCCTCCCTCTTTATTCTTTATCAGATCGCAACTTCACTTATGCGTACGAATTCCAATATGCATTAGAGTTCCCTTACGGAGTCTATTATTCTTCTTCTGCGGCTTATATTTTTTACCGTTATCATCCAATCCCATGGGATGTGGCTGTGGCACTCTGGGTAGATTGTGAAAAGCCAGTAAAATCTCGATTCTACACGGAAAGTAATACTAGTGCTTCTAGTTGTATTGATAAAGCAACTTCTTCTTCTTCTTCTTCACTCTCTTCCGGGGAAAAGAGACGCTATTCTTACTTTTTGTTCGGAAGCTTAAAACTTTCGGACGTGGCCGATCAGTGCAAAATAGATGAGATACTTATAACAACGTTGTGGTTACCAGCTGATAAAAGCCAAGCAAACATTTCCTACTCGGATTTCCACAGTAAATTGGAGTATGGGTTTGAGCTTTCCTGGCTGTCCTCTCTCTGTGACCAATGCCTAGAACAAGGGCAGTATTGCGAAATTGGGTCCAATTACCGCGCCAATTGCTACAAATTCTGCGATTATGGGCCCGCCAAAAACAGGACCTTTGGATGTGCGTAAGATTTCCTATCCCATACCTTAATTAATGTGAACTCTACTACGCTACTTAAGCTTAATTAATGTAAACTCTACTATGCCACTTAAGTAGCATAGTAGTCATGAACTTATACTCTCTCCGTCCCTTTTTTTGTGTCCAGTATTCCATTTTGGGCTGTCCCTTAATAAGTGTCCATTTTGTAAAGTTAGGGGGGTAAAAGTTGGTGCATTGTCTATTTTGTCCCTAAAAGTAGATTTTATTTTGAAAAGTTAGTGAGTAAAAGTGTAATGATGATGGGTAAGTAGGGAAAGTGAAGGAAAAAGTTGATGTGAAAGGTGTAATGATGATGTCTTTTTAATAAGTTGAAATTACGAAGCAGGACACTTAAAAAGGGACGGAGGGAGTACAAATTAAGGCTACAAAATAATCATCTGTGTCCAAATGTTTTTATACCTTGAAAGTGCTAGGTACCTGAAAAAAGAGCCACCAAGTTATACCAAATAGATTTTTAGAGGTATTTATTATCGCTAATAAACTTTTATTATCGGTAATTTGGGAATGTATTTTTCGAGGTATCCAACATTGCACGGGGACTAACAGCACAAATATTTCCACAATAAATTGCATTTGCGTCATTGGGACTAACAACACTGTCACTTACTACAAAGTACTGCTATAGCTCTTTGGAAAACAGTCCTTTCGATGTGCATAAGATTTCCCAGTCCATACCGTCATGTCACATGTGATCTCTGCTACGCCCCATGGGTTGTAGTAATACTGGACTGATATCCAGTTCAGTTTCCCTTTCTTTTGGTCTGGTTCAGTTTCGGGGCATTTGTGAGCTCTTTTAGGACTCATAACCATTAATGATTGAAATCATTCACTTTTTAGAGTTTACCGACAAAATTGAACAAGTTGAAAATCTCATCAATCGGATACCATTTGATTTGTATTATGTGGTCAATATTCTTGACGAGCTATAAAAAGTGACCAATTCTTTTTTTTTTAAAGGCAAAATAAATTTATTAATCTTTAAAATTATTAAAAAGATTAAAAGGACCAAGCGGGAAGGCCATCACATTCAAAAGAATGAATCTCAACTAATTTGACACCCAAACCCTTGACAATCATATGCCAAGCAATGCCCAAAAGAAAAATGGTTAACAAGAAATCAACCGAATAGAATATGAGAAAACGAAAATTGCCACAGAAGACCCATAACTGTAAGCGGTTCAGAACTAAAACCAAAGGGGAAGACAGCCTCTTGAGCGTTAAATATCTTCGTAACGCTTGAACACAGCCAGGTAGAGCAAAATCTTGTTGTAGGAGGAGAGTCTGAATGAGTTGAATTGAAGCAGAAGCATGAAACAGGTTGGGCCCCCCCCATCACAGAGTAGCAGACGCCATCATCACCATTGTTGAAGCCATAATCACAAAGAGTAGATCAAATTAGGTACATCTCCTCACACTTCCTTGTAATTTCCTGTAAATAGAGCAAGAAATCCCCATCCGAATTTGAAATTCAATTTCAACACAGTCCCCATCCCACATTCCCACCTCTTATCCAGATATACACCCCCCATCCCACCCTTTTTGTACACAGATCACTAAGCCCGCTCCCAATTCCAAACTCAGACCTCTTATACCCACTCAATTTTGACTCCCCCCCCCCCCAATGTAGACCCAAACCTCTCAAAGCCTCTCAATTATGGACACACCCCATCCCTTCGAACACCCCTGTCCCCTTTTTTGTGTACTGCCCCTATTTTCATGTGCTCCAGAAGTGATTACACCCCCATTAGAAGAAGAATGCATTGCCCACGCACACCACCCCTTTTCTCCCTCTTACCCAAGCCTCAGATGTTCCATTCATTGAGGCTTAGGAAAGACACCCTTTACGATTTTAGGAATGGAAAATTAGAGATGACGTCCAGCCCTCTCCTCATCTTGTATTTCCATTTCGAAGATCTTGCTTACAACTTCATCTTCATCACCATCATATTTTAAGCCCATGATTTTGTTCAAGGTCCACGCTGCTTGAGCTTCATTAAGCAGAATCCTATTGAGAGTGCAAGGGCTGCAGCAGCTGATCTGTAGATTGCGCTTTTTCCTTTTTTCCTTCTTCTTCCAGCTAATAGAGAGCTGACTTGTTTTGAAAATCCCAGAATCTCTTCAATGGGTTTCTTCTTGTTTTTTCCTTTACTGATTGGGGTTGATTTTCTGCCGTGCTCAGTATTACAGTTGAGAGTTGAAGACCTTTCAGCCTCCAGGCAAACCGAGTCAATTCTTCGAATAGGTGGGCTAGGATGCAGGGCCAAACTTACAGAATTGCATTGAAGCCCATTAAGGTTGAAATTATTGTGTTTTAAAGGCCCAATATCACCCAAAAGGCCCATAGTGATATTGAAAGTTTGAATTTTGTGGCAACCCTCCACGCCTGACTTGAAGCCACCAGTTCCCACCAATGAATTTGGCAATCCCGATGAGCTCTTCGAGTCCCTCACAGCCACCAAATCATGATTGCAAATAACGTTTCTCTCTCTATGGGGGAGCGATCCTGCAAATCAGGATTATTGTGGTCTAGTCACATGTCTTAAGATTGTGTGGAATATGAAATTGTCTGTCTCCAAATTAATGTTTCTATATCCTTGTTATTGCACTTTCAGTCACATTAAGATCGTGTATTAGAATACAATGGGGCATCATACCACTGAAAATATTCCAATGAAAGAAACAAGAAAATTTGAGGTTGAAACAATCTTTCGGTATTGTATTTTGTTCCAATCCAGGATTTGTTACGTAATTTATAAAAACTCAGACGAGTAGCAAAACAAAACTACTTGAATTTCGAGATGTTTCAACTTATGTTTGTGATTGTAACTCGTTCCCTCGAAACTGCAGGTCGCTTGGAAATTTTCTACAGTGGTAACCGTTCTCTATCTCATCTGTTTTAATTTCTACCCTTTTAGTGCCCAGTATGTTATTAAAATATTGCTATATAGCCACAAGTATACCAGCATTTAATAAATCACTTTGCTCGGCCCCCATTAGTTTTATTTTGGGTTTGTAATAATGGTTCAACCAGTGGATAAAACACAAAAAAGGTTCAACAAGACTGCTTTTCAGCCGAAATACTTTTATCCAACAATTTTTTAGCTTAAAAATCAGCATTCAGCACTTAATTTCTCAGTTTTCAATTTCAATTTTATCAAACGCCACCTTAGTTGTGCATTTTATTGAACAGTGAACATAAATCGATGTAATTTTTTTTCACTTTTTTCATAGCAATATGGTAGTAGTACATACCGTGGTCGTGGTGTAAGCGAAAAATCTGGTTCAAAATGGTCGCTTCCTGGGGTTGTGCCTAAAGGCACTCTGGCGTTATCTATTAAGTAAAATTATTCAAAAGTCCAAGAGCACTGCCAGGTGGTGCTCGGACTCACTCCACAACTACACATTTCCATGAGGTCTCGTTGCAATTCTAATGGCTCTATCTTCTAACTCCTTAAATTACGCGTCTGAATTTATCTTAAACTGGTAAATGTTTCCTAGATTGAGTAATAATTTCACTACTGAACTACTAAACTTCCTTTGTCGGTTGACCAAACCATATGCATATTTATTGCAGAATATTTCATTCCTGGATACAAAGTTCGTGGGTTCGATGTCACAGGTGAGATCTATCACTGTTCGTTCTTTATATTACCCAAAAACTTGAGAAAATCACTTGGAAATGGATTTAGAATAAACTGAACCATAACTCTACGATATTGGTGGAAGTGGCAGAGACCTGGAAGTTCCATTTTTCTGTTTCTTTTTTTTTTTTTCCCGTATTAATTGGTCATATTTTGTATTCTTTGACCAGGATGGATCATTTTAGGAAGAACTTCATGTGGGATGCTATGCCTATGGGCATTTTTAATATATAAGTTTAGAAGAAGACATTTATCAATGTTCGATACCGTTGAAGACTTCCTACAAGGTCAAAACAACCTGATGCCGATTAGGTACTCGTATTCCGAAATAAAGAAGATGAGCAGAGGTTTCAAGGACAAGTTGGGGGAAGGAGGCTATGGTTCCGTATACAAAGGAAAGCTCCGAAGCGGTTATGTCGCGGCAATAAAGATTTTAGGAAAGCCCAAATCCAATGGCCAAGAATTCATCAATGAAGTTGCTACCATTGGAAGGATTCATCATGTCAATGTGGTCCGACTAATCGGATTTTGTGCTACGAGATCTAAACGAGCTCTTGTTTACGAATTTATGCCTAATGGTTCTCTTGAGAAATACTTATTTTCTCAAGAAGGAAACATCTCCTTGAGTTGCAAGCAAATGTACGACATTTCCGTTGGAGTGGCACGTGGGATTGAATATTTGCACCAGGGTTGTGACATGCAAATCTTACATTTTGACATCAAGCCTCACAACATTCTTTTAGATGAGAATTTCAATCCAAAAGTGTCAGACTTTGGGCTTGCGAAACTATATTCAACAGATAATAGCATGGTGTCTCTTACTGCAGCAAGAGGAACAGTGGGCTACATGGCTCCAGAGTTGTTCTACAAAAATATTGGACGTGTTTCGTACAAAGCTGATGTTTATAGTTATGGAATGTTGTTGATGGAAATGGCAGGTAGAAGGAGGAACTTGAATGCATTTGCCGATCAGACAAGCCAAATTTACTTTCCTTCGTGGATTTATGACCAATTCAAAGCAGGAAAGGAAATCGAAATGGGAGAAGCCACAGAGGAGGAAAGGGAGATGGTGAGGAAGATGGTTATAACGGCACTATGGTGCATCCAAATGAGGCCTAGCGATCGTCCTTCGATGAACAAAGTTTTAGAGATGCTTGAAGGAAACGTTGAAGCTCTTGAAATGCCTCCCAAGCCTTTCTTAACTCCTCAAGAGATGCCAATTGAAGATCAATGAACCAATTTGCATCTTTTTGTATTGTGTTGCTCATTTTACTAGTTGTAGTCCTATACTAAAGGTCACGACATCCTCTTATTCTCCTAGTTGGTTGGCATTGCCCATTCTAGCTAGTTGTAGCTTTATGTATTTGGCTTGTCTTATATATTGAGTTGCTCATTCAACTATTGTGAGCACATATATACATAATGATAGTTTTCAAGCAGCTCGCTTATGAAAATAGCATGGGAAGAAATTCAATCGCCAAGTTGATCCAGTGACTTGATTTCGAGGTGGTGTATGTGTTTTGTGATTAGTTTGATATATATAATTGAAGAGAACTAGAGAAATCCTCAATACATATATCCGTTCTTTCACGCTACATTTTCAAGAGAACTAGAGATTAGTTTGTCCTATTTTGTAGAAGTTCCAACTAGCGTTTATGGCGGATCAAAAAAAAGTAAAAAAGTAAACACAATCTTCGTCAGGAAAACGGAACTGGGAGCTCTCGCGAGCAAACCGTTAGCGCTTTCCTCTAGCTAGGCTAGCTTGACACCTTTCTCCTTGCCCCCTGTCACTCCTACACTTGCTAGTAGGCCAGCTCTCTTAGTCCGGCCTTGTTTCTATAAATGACAAGTCGGCAATGGATTCAAGAGAAGAGCCCTAAACACTTAAAAAGTTAAAAGAAGTCTTTACGAATCTAAATAATTGTTTCCCCAATAGGAGGAGTGTCGCTTGAAAAATTAGAATTAATTTCTTGCAAGAACGTATCATTTTTTGTCCAGTAGGAGAGAAAAATATTAATATCTTTCTTCTTTCTCTCCCCGGGCTTCACACCCTTGTATATATAGCGGTGGGAGGGGAAGGCCTCTATACTTTTCTCTTTGTTTTGTTTTTCTTCTGTCTCTTCAGGTCAACAACTACTCATTCGATCTATGAGAGTTTTGTCTATCGTTTTCTTGAGAGTTTAGTTTCGTCTTTGGACGAATAAGTGTCTACAGACCAAGTTCTTTCAAAGACAATATTGTTTCACAATGATATCCGTGCCAACATTGCTCTTACCCTACATGATGTTTTTCGCAGAGTAACTCGAGGAGTCTTGTCAAGTTTTTAAGAAGTTCATTAATACGTTCATACTTGGTTGGAGTCCATGTGCTTGTTGTCTTTTATCTTTGGCTAATACTTTATCTTTTTTGAGACCGTTGATTTTAGGCATGAATATAAAGTAGATCGCAAGTACCATTTTTTGTGTTAGGCTCAACATTTGAGTCATGGTAAAAGGCATTGATTGTCTTGTATTTTTCTCGTTTACAATAGTTTGGCTTTGTCTAAGATATATATTTCAAATGACCTCTGCTATGTAAGTGCCGCTAATCTTCTCCATTTTGTAGAGAGAGAGAGAGAGAGAGAGAGAGAGAGAGAGAGAGAGAGAGAGAGAGAGAGAGAGAGAGAGAGAGAGAGAGAGAGAGAGAGAGAACAATATTACAGAAAGTAAGGACAATGAAGGTAAGACCATCTCGCGATCCACAAAAAATTAAGAACACCGAATAGGGCAAATACAACTTTCACCCCCTGTGGTTATCGCCATGTGCGGATACCTCCCTCATAGTTCAAAATTGACCACATAACCTACTTGTGGTTTTGAAAATGTGCGGATAGACCTTCTACTGTCATGTTTTCCATCTATATTAAAGGAGGTGTATCTCACACGCCTCTAGAATGTAATCTGAGTCATTCTCATAATGTATTAAATAAAGAATAGAGTATATCTGTAGACACCCCATTCTGGACTGTCCAGATAACGTTATTTGTCGATCTTTTATTTCCCCAATGATGATTAATAGTCGAAAACAGATCGAGGACAAGGGTGTGCTTAAGCCTTGAGCGTCCAAAACCCCTTTCAAACCCGTTTCAAACCCTTCAAACCAGAGCCAAACGGCCTCAGCAAAACCCAACTGGCATACGCCAGTGTCTTGGTGACGTACGCCAGTAATCTGCCACGTGTCAGTCATCGACCATGGGCCCAGCTTTCACTGGCGCACGCCAGTTATAAGTGGCGCACGCCAGTCAAGCCCAGTCAAATCAACTTTATTCAGCCACTTGGGCGGGACTTTTGTGCCACCCTGACGTCGGCTACAGTGTGCCTAATGATTGCTTTCGGCAGGGGCGTCCCCTCTCTCTCCTACATCCCCCATCAAGCCAAGTCTCATGCATTAAATGCATGGAAGGCCTCTTTTGTTCCTAAGACCAGCCAAACAAGGCCTGGCCTTAACTGATCTCAGTCCATTCCCCCCCTATAAATACCCCCCTTGCATTCATTTGCAAGGGGTTAGCAACATTAATAGGTGCCATCTCTCTCCTTCTTCTTTCTTCAAGGTTTCTTCTCCTTTCATCCATTGAAAGACAAGAGAAAACCGTACCCCTCCTCACATCCTGCTGGAGCCCAGCCACCATATAAGCCATCATCTTCAACCCTTGGGTCCAAAACCATCTCTAGCCCTCCATACTAAGAGGTATACCACCTTTGTATTCTTTTCTATTTTCAACTCCTGAGGGGGGTCAGTAAGGCCCAGGCTAGTAGATAATACTAGTCCTGGCCTCAAACTGATAAAATACAGCTATCGTAAGCGATGACACATGGCGCACGCCAGTTCACAAGGGCCGTACGCCAGTTTTGGTTGTATGGGCACAACTGGCGTGGGGATCATGGATCGTCATTCCTTTCGTTTTATCTTTCTGTCGATCACCTCAGCATGCTAATAATCAGTTTACTGCTTTCCATGCTTAGAACTGTTTAGTGATGGCACCCTATCTTGTTCATTTATGTCAATAAAAGGCCTCTGGGATCCTTCTGGTCATGTTCCAGAGCCCAGATGATGCAAAGCCAAACACTGAAATCCAAGGCCGATTGGCGTACGGTAGTATAGCACTGGCGTACGGCAGTTTGTGGCTGGGTTCAGTGGCTGGCCCTTGCATCTTAGTCTAGTCTTGTCCTATTTCCTGCCCCCTCACTGTTTTGGGGTGTTCTGCTTTCTTTCATGGCCTAAAGCCATTTACTCTGCATGTGTTTATGTACATTCTGCTATATTAAACTGCGTGGTTTGCCCTGGGTGTGCGCTGGTCCTTTTCCAGAGCCCAGAGGGTTGCAAACAAAGACTGAGAAATTATAGAAGTGGAGTACGCCAGTTTCGTTGTGGCGTGCGCATGTCTTGTCAGCATGCAGTGGCTAAGCCAGTGCATGCTGGCAGAACCTGCTCAGGCTCCTTCGGGACAGCGTTCTGCAGTTTGTTCAGTTTGCTCAGTGCTTGTTCTCAATCAATACTTAGCATTGCAATCAAATCATTCATAAGCATTTTGCCACATAAATTGCAAGCTGTTATCGCTTTCGTCCCCATTAACTGTTCCCCCGCCCTAACTGGTCGAAAAAGGATAAAATGAGAGAAAAATGCAAAGGTTTTTCATAAAATGCCCGAGTAGAGACCGATCTCCGGATTGGGCGAGAGGGGGTGCCATAAAACCCTTCCCCTCTCGTAACCTGGCTCCCGAACCTCAGATATCGAAGGTGACGACGGACTGGTCTACGCCTTTTCAAAATCAAACAAACGTGGCAAACGTTTTCGAGTTCGGTTCCTTGGGTGTTCCACCGCTAAAACCCGAGTGGCGACTCTGAATCGAGGCGTTTCGCCGCGCATTTTCAAAAGAGGGCCGCACCCCAATTTTCATAAACAAGATTCTCCCGGGGGCGCGTGCCCACAATATCTGTAAAAAATCATCTCGATCAGGCATCAATAACCTGGTGATCTAATATTTAGTAAATTCAAATTTGAAATTTTTATTTCATAACAAAATTGATTCGACCATGAGCTTTTTATTTTTTGATTGACTTGAATTTTGGCATAGATGTAGTTCTCGTCAAAATTTACAATATCAACGGTTTGAATTCAATTTTTGGTATAGGGGATGGTGTGGTTAGATTTAAAAAAGAAGAAGAATCAAGGGACATAATGATGGTATATCGGTCTTTTAATGTTGTGTCTGTTAATATGGATGAAAAATATGACGGCCGGGGGTCTATCCGCACATTTTCAAAACCACAGGTAAGTTATGTGGTCAGTTTTGAACTATGAGGGGGGTATCCGCACATAGCGATAATCACAGAGGGTCAAAGTGGATTTTGCCCCATCGAAGGGCTCAAGCATCAAACTTCTATCCTCTGTTTGAAAATTTGAAGTATAAAATATCATACTACAAACATACACTTTACCTTCAAGCTATTTAGATGATGACACTTAATGATAACCGAGGCCTGACAGGTCACTTGTTGATCTTTGCGCGATATCATCCAAAACCTTTGAACCTGTATTCATTCGCTCAAACATATTGTTAGCAGTAGATAGTTCAATTTTCAATTTTTATCTTGCATTCCTTCCAATTGTTTTTGCACCTTTACCAACTCCATTCTAGTTTTCGTATATTTTTTTACCCAATTTGAGATTAGTCTCCATGACTATCAGACTTTTATCATAAGTTGGTCATATGTTTCTCTTAGTTGCTTACCGTCCTTAAACTCACATCCATCCTCTTCCTCTTCCTCACTATCATCCGAAGAATCAGTATCACTAGTTTGTGAGTTTAAAGAAGCCCCAAAAGCATGTAATTTGAATAGTCACTTTGTTCTTCCTCTGATTCATTGCATTCACCATATATCATCATCCCAGGTTAAGCTAACCTTGAGGTTAGTATTTTTTTTAAGTTTGCTAGCACATTCCTGAGTCATGTGCCCATAACCTTGGCATTCAAAATAATTTGGACCTAGAGGAGTTGCCCTTTTTTTTTTTTTTTGAAACTGTCAATTTCATATCATATTCAAACTGTCAATTTCATATCATATTCAAACTGTTAGTTCCCTTACTCCCTTTCTTTTCCTTCCCATTTGAAGATTCACCTTTTCCCCAGTCGTTATTTTTGTTATTTCTAAGATCAATTTCAGTCGGTTTTTTCTTAAAAAAACTTTTTGAATTGTTTTAAACAAAGCCATTGCTTCAAAATCATATATATATTCATCGTCACTACCTGAATCTTTATTTTCTTTTCGGGAGCTAGAAAAAGAGATTAGTCAAAGGTTTTGTTTTAGTTTTATAAGATTCAGAATGCATCATGTCTGCTTTGTACGTTTGAAGAATACCAACAACCTCTTCAACAGATTACTTTTTAAGTTTTTGCTTCCCTCGGAGCATAGTAACTTTAGTGTTAAGCCAAATTCAGGTAAAGATCGCAAATTTTTAATTTTAATAACTCTAAACAAAGGAATGGGTTCACCTAGAGTTTCATAGCTGTTGACAATAGAGATTAGCATGGAGTAAAACTGGTTAAAAGTCTCTTCTTCTTCCCTTCTAATTAATTCAAATTCAGTTGTGAGCCTTTGCAATTTAGATTGTTTAACCACATAAGTCCCTTCATGACAAGTCACTAAAATATTCCATGCTTCCTTAGCAATTTCACAATTAGCGATTTTGCTGTGTTCAGTTAAGCCCACAACGCCAAACAAAATATCTACATCACGGTTATTGGCTTGTAACTTAGCCTTTTCCGTCTTTGACAATTTAGAAATACTTTTGGGCACTTTCTGATTTTCTACAGTCTTTGTAGGATTAAAGCCTTTAACTTAAGAACTCCGTATTTCCTCATCAGCAGACCTCATAATTGCCCTTATCCTAGACTTTCAATAATCAATATTTTCACTATCTAGAATAGGAGTGTGCAATTGGAAGAAAGGTTCATATTCGTGTTTGATCATGTTCATCGTTTTAATGCATGAAGGATCCACTCAAGAAATAACTTACCTAATTAAAATAGCAACCTGCTCTGATACCAATTGAAAACCTATTTTGCTACTAACCCAATAATCAAGTAATAATAGGAACAAAGAGTAATGATTGATGAACACAAGCGATATACGTGGAAAACTCCTGAAAGGGTAAAAACCATGGGAAGCAATCAAGCACTATAAAACTATGTAGTTACAAGCAGGGACGGAAGGACACAGGGGCACATGCCCCCTGTCAATTTAAGAAAAAATTACAAAAAGCAAGCAAAAAGTGAAAAGCAACCAAAAAGTGGGGTTCGTTTTCTCTCTCGTTTGTTTGAGAAAGAAAAGGAGCATAGGCACCGACCGGCCGCCTAATCCAACCCAAGACTCACCATCACCGATTGCTGTCGTCTGTCGCTCACCCAACCCACCAGGCAACAGGAAGTCACCACTGAGGTCTCTCTTTCTTCCCACCCTCCCCCCCAGTCTCTCTAACTCTCACTATCTCTGGACCATATCGATTTTGTATATATTTATATATAATAATATACATATCATATGTATGCTATGTGTCGGACGGTCGGATGGTGATGTCGTGAATCTCGTGAATATTTACTACAAGTCTATAATATACTGAGATGTGAATTTGTGATACATATATTATAGTATATATGCACATCCTCTGGCCCATTTACATAGGAATTTTTAATTCGGATGTTTATACCGATACTCTGGACTATCAATGAAGGAAGCATGGTAATATGCACATAAATTTATTTGGATCTCTAGGCCTGCCCTCTCTGATGTCATTTGGCTTTGATTTGGGGGCATGGTTCTACAACAAAACGTCCTTGTAGCTCCTCGGTTCTTGGAGGTTTAGGGGGGCCACTATTTAAGTGGTATTTTGAGAGCAGCCACTTTGTGTATATATTGTCAAAGATTAGGTCTGTCTCCAATCATCCCCGCCTATACCCCCAATGATTGGGGACTAGATGGGTTATGTTATGTTGTTATTGTCGTTGTGTGTTTATATACATTGAATTTAGGGCTTTTGCTTCCAGTTTTCGAGCTTTCTAATTAGGGCATTTTGCTCCAGTTTTCAAGCTTTCCAATTAGGGGCTTTTTCTGATATATGTGTGATTTTAATTAGGGTTTTTTTTATACTGATTTTAGGGATTTTCAATTAGGGCTTTTTTATACTGATTTTAGGGCTTTCCGGATATCTTTGTTGATACGTATGTTCTATTTATCTTTGTAGCAATATATACTATGGAGAAATACTTCATACGAAAAACGTTTTCTCTCTTGTCAAGATACGAAAACTCGGCGGGGACAACTGTGAGAATGCAAATGGAAAAATGGAACTACTTACGGATGAATTTGTTAGTTTTTGTGCTTATATATGTTTAGGAACTTTTGGAAGCATTGTGCTTTTATGTTTAGGAACTTTTGAAAGCATTGTGCTTATGTCTACGAACTTTTGGAAGCGTGCAAACATTATAGAACATGTTGCGAAGTCTAGTTTAATATTATTGTGCTTGACGATAAATTTTAGTTTATGGTAGGAGAAATTGGTGCCCTCACTATTGGGATTTCTTGAATTCGTCCCTGGTGACAAGTAATCTTACCTCACAATTTGAATCCTCACAATCGCCCGAAGACCTTCTTACCGAATCGCTCATTCACCACACTTAGTGCTTGACTGCCGCTACCTTGAATCTACAAGCCTTCCAAGATACTTTTAGAAATCCACTGAAAGATGACTCAAATAGTTGAATTGATGAAGTGAAAAACTTCTTGGAGTTACCATTGTGTATTAATGATCGAAAGATTTCATTTGTACTCCAATACTCAAATGAACAAAAAACCTCTTCACTGAAGCAAAAAATGTGGCGGCATCTTTTTCTTTTCTTCTTCTTTTTTGTTACTACTAGCTATGGAAGCACCTCACTTGGTCCCCATTCCTCATATAGATACACTCTTCTAGGTCTAACCAATCTGTTTTCCCACCGTGGCTTAGTTGAAGGTGTATCAATTTCCATGCAAATCTTTCCATGTGAGCACAAATTTCTTTCCTTCCAAGGACACTATTCTTTCATTTTCTGCCCATGGAAACACTCACTCTCAGTTACATAAAAGACTCTTTCCACTCAAATCCTATACAGACTCACTACGCTTAGAACGATAGAAAGAAATTACAACTCGACAAAAGAACGGGATACAAGAGAAAATATGTTTATCAATGTAACTGTAAACCAAAAAAATAGTGCCGCTTTTTGGAGCTAACAAGAATTAGGGATTCTAATTTTTTATGAATAAAAAATCAAAAGTGTTGTGCCAAAAATGAAATTGAGAACATAACAAATCAACAAGCGATAAACAAGTATAAATAAAATGAGTGGCGCAGATCATTGTTTCGAGACAAGAGACAAAATGTGTATGTACGCGATGTATGTACACCTATAGAAAAGTTGTACTCCCTCCATTCATTTTTCAGTGTCCTATTTCGTAATTCCAACTTATTAAAAAGACATCATCATTATATTTTTCGCATTAACTTTTTCCTCAACTTTCCCTACTTAATTACCCATCATCATTACACTTTTACTCACTAATTTTTTAAAATGGAATATACTTTTAGGGACAAAATAGACAATGCACCAACTTTTACCCACTAACTTTACAAAATGGATATTTATTAAGGGACAACCCAAAATGGAATACTGGAATTTAAATAAGAGACGGAGGGAGTAGTTAAATTGGCTTTTTTTTTGAAAGGAAATTTTTTTTTATATTGTTAGAGCATCTCCACTCGTTGCTTAGATTTTTATCCAAATTTAAATAAAAATGCTAAAAATTAATTTGGTATGAAGTCTTCACTCCTGAACTCATATTTTACTCAAATCTCATCCATTCACCACCATCATTGCCCATCACCGCCACCGCTCCACCAAAATCCAGTTGCCTCTGAGCACGGAGCACCCGCATCTCTCTCTCTCTCTCTCTCTCTCTCTCTCTCTCTCTCTCTCCACGGCTTCAAATACTCAAAACCCTAGATCGGTCTTGTTGCCCAGAACCCAAAACGACCACCACTAGCAACCCCACGACCACCACCACTAATGCCGACCACCGTCACAACCACCACTAGCAACTCCCACTAGTAACGATCCTGAAAATTCGGTGAAAGATTTGGGTCAATACCAAATTCGGTGAAGAATTTGAGTAAAAACCAAATTTGGGAAGGGTTTGGGTAAGGAATGGAAGTGGATTTTGGGTTTCTCTTTTTTTTTTTTTACTCAAATTTGAGTTTGAGTAAGGTTTGGGGATGCTCTTACGGAGATCAAAATGAGAAGAAATGATGGTATTAAATTCTACGCAAAGATTAGAATATCCCCCATCCTCTTTGGGGCCGCCGGTTTCGCTCACAAAATATTTGACACAACAGTAATCGAAACTTCACACGAATAATCGGAGCCGTTCAATTTGTTTAAAACATATTTTTAAGGGATCTCATAAAAACTCAACTCATTCGGATATTCGTAAGGGTTTGATTAGTTCATTCAATTTTATGCTACCGAATTTGACAGGAACTAATTGAATGACCCAATCAAATACTTACTGATAGTTGAATGAGTTGATTTTTTACAAGAACCCTTTAAAAATACGTTTTAAATAAATTGAACGACTTCGATCATTGGCGTAGAACTCCAAAATGAGTCCCACAAAAAACTTGTGTCCAATTTTTTGTGAACGGAACGAGCCCCATCTTTCAAAGTTGAAGTGCCTTGTAAAGTTCAAATTTTGTAACCGATCAAAGCAAAAAATAAACCAAGTGACCAATCCGCACTCACTCTCACTTTGTCTGTCTATCGACGCCAGGGTTTGAGATTCTTCTCCTCTAGAACTACGCGTGGTCCGGTGAGTAACAACCAACGAAGTTTTGTTCGTCCTTTTTCCTCCGATTCAGTAAGTTCTACTTCTTTTCTCCTCACTTTCTTTTAATTTCGTTCTGCTCTTACTGATTCTATCAGAATTCATAAATTTTAGCGGTGGGTTTTTTCCCAGTTCTCTCTGAGCATCCGCAATGGAAATAATCAAAACTAATAACCAAAATGTGTCACGTCAGCATTTGATTATTCATTTAGTTCATAATCAAACTTAACAATCTCTACCTCCACATTAGTTATTTTTGCATCCCTAACCAAAAAACCCCACACAATGCACATATGTCCAATCACAAACGAGTTCCAATCACTCAACCGACCACACCAAATTATTCGTCTCGATGAGACGATTCCAACGTAGAGTGTTTTTGAGTTTGGTTATTGAGTTGTGGTTATTGATAAAAGTTGTTAAGTTTGGTTATAGAATGGGTAGAATTTGGTTATTTGCTAAAGACTTGTAACTTTGCTCATTACAATGTCGGGTGTTTTTGAACATTGTTGTTAAGTTTGTTTATCCACTCCCATTTACTTATGACAATGGGGAAGCTCTGAGGTTAGTATTTTCTAAAGAAAAATGTCCGTGCCCAAAACCCAAAGCATGAGTAAAATGGGAAGCATCGCCTATTCTAACCCAATATGGCAATATATTTGGGTTAAGTCACTGACATCAACCAGTGAGTATGTTGCAATTAATGAATTGCTAAATATGTGGTGCCTGCAAATGCTCTTTGATTAGGGGACTTTCTGGCCGGTCCTATCTGGGTGAAGAATAGCCTAGTAGGTCCTGCCCAAAGAGTCTATAGCCCAGTAAGTCTTCACCACCCCACTGCCACCACCACCACGCCGCTGCCGCCGCCACCACAATTAATAGTATTAATTTTTGTTTAAATTAACAGTCAATTCATACAACCTCCTGCA
Source organism: Rhododendron ovatum (assembly GCA_019656835.1). Lineage (NCBI taxonomy): Eukaryota > Viridiplantae > Streptophyta > Magnoliopsida > Ericales > Ericaceae > Rhododendron > Rhododendron ovatum. The sequence continues at coordinate 18,416,347 of CM033795.1, read as the reverse complement.
CTCTATAGGAAAAGCATTTAGTGGGCTATGGAATTGAAACAGGACCGGCCTAGAATTAACTCTAGAATTAACTCCTTTGATTACCTATTAATAATGGGCCATTATCTTCGTTGCCCTGGGTTTAAGGTTCCATAATAGCCCCAGACATTTCTTATCTTAAATAGAGTAAAGGTCCATAGCCTCTCATCTATACAAAGCCTCTGATTTCTATTAAATCATGCTTAAGCTAGAAATTCATTTTGATCTTATACTTTCTTTCTTTATGAGTCCATTCATACACTGCATAGAGTCCTGCTAATGGTACCGACCATTAGCCAACCGAAAATCGTACTGACGGTCGTGCCGGGACGTCTCCGGCCACCGGACGGCCGATCTGAGCCGTCCAAAAATTCTTAAAAAAAAACCTGAGGGGGCTCGCACAAGAATCAATGGCATCCGATGTGTGTAGGGTGGTTAGATCTATACACGGATGCTATTGATTCCCGTGAGGGCCCCCTCGGTTTTTTTTTTTTCGAATTTTTGAATGGCTCGGATCGGAGACGGCCCGGCGCGGCCGTCGGTACGATTTCGGTGCGGGGGTTTGGTCGGTACCATTAGACTTTCTGCACTGCATACTCAGCAAGTTGTGCAAGCCTACATCACTTTTGGCCCACTTGAAACAACAAGAAGACTTAACAAATGACTGCTCTGTTTGTTTGTTTTTATTCGATAGTGAGATTGTTTGGGTCAGCTTACGCGCAACTTGATTATTCCCCTTTCCAGTCCACTCAAAGCAGGCCATCCACGTCGGAACTAGGGGATTCACAGATATTTCTCTCTTGTTGTCTGGTCTAAAGAAATTGTCAAGTTTCGAACTCAGAATGTTTGATTTACAGCTCATTCTTGTTGCCACTAGAATTCTGCCATTGGGTATAGCAAGTCCTCTATGTGGCTTTCCCCTCAGAGAAAACAGAATCATCCAGATAGCTCGAATCTTAATGATCCTATATACATTACGAGTGGTGGTATTTGCACCGATGAAACTTGTAGGGAAACGATACCGACCGCCGCGCGCGGCCGTTTCCGGCCACCGGACGGCCGATCCGAGCCGTCCAAAATTTTTTTTTAAAAAAACCGAGGGGTCCAACGCGGGAATCAAAATGGGATGTCTAGATCAAGCACCCTACACACATCGGAAAATGGGGAGTATACGAAAAATGGGGTGTCTAGATCAAGCACCCTACACACATCGGATGCCGTTGATTCCCGCGTGGGGCCCCTCGGTTTTTTTTAAAAAAAATTTTGGACGGCTCGGATCGGCCGTCCGGTGGCCGGAGATGGCCGCACGCGGCGGTCGGTACCGTTTCCCTACAAGTTTCATCGGTGCAAATAGGATTTCCAATACATTATCTAGCCCAATTACCAATATACCCAGATGGTAGTTGAAATGAAAAGAAAATAAAATACCAGATGGTAGTTGGAGGGCTTGTAATCATAATTTGAATGCTATTTGTGACTGTTTAAATGCTATAATTCAGATCATAGGAACGGTTAGAGTTCACTATGCAGATAAGGTTTTGACGGAGAACCTTCGGAAAGTTATTTCACGAATGACCATTCGCAGGATCAGTAGAGATGCCCCTTTTTTAGTCAACCACCTCATTTTGTGAAAAGAGCTATATTTTCTTCTACTCTCTGTTCAGTTACAGAGGATGTACATCATTTTGTTTATGATAGGAGTTTTATGAATATGGACGTGCTTGCAGACACAACACTTGGTCCTATTTTCTTATACTAGTTTCATTTGGCTGTCTTGCGAACTGCTTCCCATAACCAAAAACAATAATGATATGGGTCCAACAGAACACAAGAAGAACGCATAACAAAAAAACAAGACACTAACAGAGCTTAAAACAACAGATGCGAATGATAGACCGAATTATAAGATAACACAATACGAACCATATTTCAGTTGCTGAACGAAGAGTGTGCAATATTCATCCATTTTTACATAGAAGGAAATTTTACAAGTATTGAAGAAAGGTAATTATCTGCTATATTCTCGGTCACACGTGCATTAAAGGATCAAAGCAAGCTTCAAATGCCAGCAGCCCAGAGTCTTTTTGTTTTCGACAAGAAGGAAAACCCCCCACAAAATTATCAACCCAAGGCGGATATCTTCCTAGTCTTGAAGAATCACAAAAACCCAAGTAAGATTTCCTTGAGCTTTCTTTTGCAGCACCACATGAATGTTTAGGAAAAATTACTAGCCTATGTATTTGGGTTAAGCCTAAAATTGATGGCTAGTATAGTTGTTCTAAAACGGGACTGGACCAAAGATATGAATGAAGTTCAACTCTCCCTGTATTCTACTGAGTACTGACCCTTCTCCTCCATTTTCTTATCTTACTCAGATTCTTATATCATGTAGGAGAGGCATGGAAATCTGCACAAATGGTTCTCTCCCTTATCTTCTCCTTGTAGTTCTACCTTGAAGCCCCTATGAATGCGTGCCTCACAAGACACACAACATTTTTCTTCTCTTTTCTCGGAAATAATGCAACTCATATCACTGGAAGAGGAAGATGTACAAGTTAGCTCAAGATACTATCTTAAACTAAAGGTCCACAATGTCAAAACCCTTAGGATACATCGACTAGCCTAAGAGTTGAGAAAAAAAAACCCTATAGCTGTAGAAACACATTTGCACAACTCGATCGGCTATGAAATAGACTTCATAAAATAACTGAAGGAGACGAGTTTCCATTTCAATATTCATCCAATCAGCCTTTTCTTCTTATTGGACATAGATAAGCGGAAAGAAGATAAAGAAGACCCTCTATAAGACTACGGAACTTGCTACATAAGTCTAATTTCGTGAAGGAAATAAGGGGAACCTAAAAGACTTTTCAGGTTCTTTGATAATAACACCACCTCCATCATTCTCAGCTTAGCTAACAAATAGCTAACTTCAAACACAAGAAACAGGCTGTTGTTGAGGGAAACCTATGTTCCATGTAGCACCTCAATGAGAGTATTGATATTAGCTTTAGATATCGGAAATACCACAAATAACACATAACTAGATAACATAGTGAGTGATAAGAATAGGGAAACGAGATCAGAACATGATAAGCTGCCAAAGTTTAACAAGCATGATGCTTGAAATCCCAAGAAGGAAAGGAATAAATAAAAGAAGATCAAGATAAAAATAAGGCTGCCGGCGCTGAGGGGAGGTCTAAGGAATCGGATGGTATATAAGAATGTTATCCTGTAGTGAGATCACGCAATCTATTGTTTGGTCTTGGGGACCTCTGTACATCACCTTTCCTTCCATGGTCTACCCAAGGATACTTGTTACAAAGAAAAAACACAAATGAAAGGCACAACTTTATTTTCTCTGAGCATCTGGGGTGCCTTGACATGCCCCAGTAATTTTAAGACCTCAGAAAATTCATGAGGACCTATTCTCACCAATCGATGACACAATTTGCTCTATGATATCAAATTCAATTGCATGAATATGAGTAGGAAAATTGATTGATTTAAGCACAAAAAAGACACTATAGACGGTATTCTTTCACAAGCAGCATAAATGTGTTGTCCTATGCAGGACACGAGACAAAATATTGCACAAACTTGAAAATCGATATCTCCAAGTAGGAGCACAAAAATTAAGTTCCAGATTGCATATGGTAAAACCTTATTCAGAAATCATATGTTAGCATTTTGTTATGTAATTCAATGGAATCTGATAAATGATGGTGCCTCCATCCTCATCCTCCATCGTCTCACAGATAAATCCCCAACACAAAAAGAACGCTATTAAGAGCTTCAGATAGAAGTTCCTAATAATCTATATCTCAATGCTTGGCTTGATGAAAAACTATATGACTGAAAAAAACTGCTCTAGATTCCTGACAATATTTAACGCAAACCAAAAAATAATCGGTGCAATGCAATGCCTTGGCATCGCATCAATAACTGATGTAGTTAGCATAAGAGAAAAATTAAACCATATCTAGAGGACATGCGCCAACCTAGTCTAACAGTTGCACTGAACAATATCGGCACCATGACACATGTGAAAGCTAAAAACCATAAGAATAGAAAGGAGGCATCATACATCTCCAAGCACACAAGTTAGGGAAAACATCAGCTCTAAAGCTTCAAGAGAGTAAAACAAACTAACCCTCAACCATGCATTTCATTGGAGAAACTAGCTAAAGTGGGTCATACCAAAGTCACTTGATTTTTAATTTTGATCCGCAAACATAAAAGAGTTCAACATGAAATTTCTATTCTTGCAGACTTTTTCTAACCTTTCCTTCCTTCCTGAACATGGTCCTCCACCCCAGTCCCCAGCGCAATCCTGTAAGACCACCTTGGTCCTCATATCTATGGCAGAACTCCTCATCAAGGTAGCTTCCCTGATACATACATCATTGTCAGTATAATATAACAAACTGCAATTCAACTTCGTGGGCCCTATTGTTTGACGGGCTAGTAGTCTAGTAGTGATGGGGATTATATATCCTAGCAGATTTATGATCTCACCGGAGATATCCCACAGGATATATAATCCCACCGATTCTTAGTGATACGGTTACTAATACCACTTTTATGTGGGACTATAATCCAATATTTTAACCAAACAGGCCACCTTGGACACATGGTCCAATTCAATGCTCATATGGGGTCCAAAAACCGAGCCCAGAGGGTAGAAGAAGTTTGATTCCTAAAATCTAAACCCAAAGCAGACAAAATAAGGTAAAGGAACAGAAAAGGATAGTAAACAGTTTTGGGATCACTTTGGATCCTGAGTTAACAATCTCGTTAAACGTATGCCACCATTGACCATACCCATGTACGATCCATGCATTTAGTCATGTAAATAGTTATGTGTTCCGTAGTAATACTAGATTGTCGGCAAAAAGAATCAACGTCTCATCAATAGTACACCAACCAATGAACGATCTAGTAAGCAAATAATTATCTACTGAGGAGAATATAGATGGCTGTGTAATGCAAACTATAGTCCATAAGACATTACAGCAAACAAGCACGTGGAATAACATGGCATGCCACTAACTAGCTTCTGGAACATATTATCTTTCTGGAGAATTAAGGAAAGAAAACTAAACAGAAACTATAACAATCCTGTAAAAACCATATACTGCATTGATGCACCTACCCACATTGTTGATGAATAGCCATAACATTGTATCATTATTCGGTGTGTAGCAATTAACTCTAAAAACAATGTTCATTGAAATTTGTAATTTACATCAGCAAATTTTTATGCCGATCCATGGACACAAAACTGAATGTGCGATGAAGTTAGTTCAAAGTGCGCGCTAATCCTACCAAAATGGTAAAGGAGGAGGAGGAGAAGAAGCTGTAAACAAGGTAAGCTGTACAAATTAACTAATTAAGAGTGGTGAACAATAAGAAGTTAATCCTAAGCTAACTCCAAAAAAAGGTTACAAACATGGTATGGTAGATTGGGATTCATGATTTATATGCATCCTCACAAAAAAAAACATACTCCCAAAAATAACAAAACATGGCAGCAAGCATTATCCAATATGCGCAACGAATACACGGTATGTATGAGAATCTTGCCTGGTTTCTACTTTTTCCTTGCTTTTCGTTTCCTTGTTCCGGCTCTCTCAACTCTATTCTTCTCTCCATGAACTTGACTCCCCAGCAAGCCATGTCTCCCCAGTAAAACAAGGCTCTCTTTATAACTCTCTGCATGAAACCAGGTCGAAATACTGACATTGATATCAACTTCAAGTTCCGTAAACTTTTCAGTCTCAGGGTCACCAGAAAGAAGCTTCCCTCCACTCATTTCAACCAAGAGGTCACCACTCTTTCTAAACCCAACCATCCTCTCCAGTACCTGACCAACCTCCAAACATAGGTGTTTAGTCCAAGACTCGGCCACACCATACTCTCTCATTACCCACACGCTCCAATTTTCCTGACCAGTACTTATTTTGCATTCAATCAGGGCGACATCTCCCAGAAAAACAGCAGGACGAACACTAACAAGACAACTCAAATCAGTTCCTACACCATCAGGCACCACTATTGGTCTAAACAACTCATCCCCCGTATTGAACGACACCACCAAATGGTGACCACTCAGTCGCGAACCAATGCACAGCCCCATTCAAATAAGCCTGCAGTGCCTTTTTCCGAATGGAATAAAACCCAAGACCACCCGAACGGCTAATGTCCTCCCAACTCCCCGAGCTGAACCTATAAACGTCGATCTCGGGTCTTTTCCTAGATTCAAGATACACGATCCTCACCACCTTGTAGTCGTTCGTTTTGTGATCAAACCCCAACCCCATCACGTGCTCAAATTTCGCCTCACTTATCCTAGGTTTCGGAAGGGTCACGGACTTCCCTATCGAAGGGTTCCACAGAACCGTGTCGTGCGCGTACCTAAACTGATCGTCGGTGATACAAACCACCCCATTGCAGCAACCGACAACCCGGTAAAAATCATTCGCGGCGCTCTTTAGCAGGAATTCAATCTTTTGGTACTCGCGGAACGATTCGTCATCGAAACGGAGAGAGTACACCTCTTCCTTGCGCTGCTCGGAGTAGTTGCGAAGGAGAATCAGGTCGTGGGCATTGTTGTGGGATAGGGTTCGAGGTCGGTTGAGGTGAGCGATGACGAAACTCGGGTCCGTGACGAAGGTGTGCCAAGATTTGCAGACGAGAGTGCAGAGAAGGAGGGATTTGATGGGTACTCTTGTAGTCTTGTGAAAATATCGGTTAGTACTTCTTGAGGCAGGTAGTCCAGTATTTGACGATCCATCTTGTTCTACTTCTTGGAAAATATATCTTTTCGGGGTTTCTTTTGCAGAGAACGTTATCAGGAAGGATTAAAGATAGTTTTGAGAATCAGGGGATTGAATCAGAGAAGATGCCTAAGGTTTTCAACGAGCCCTAAATTCTTTTAAAACCCTAGAAAATTTGCAGAACGACGAGACTCAAACTTCTCAAGAACAAGATGTGGGGCTTGGATGCCTTCCCCTCCTGATGATTTTACTCACAGCTTCTCAAATGATTTCCAGCTTTGAGCGACTGACGCTAAAATGTGATTTGTTTGCAATTTTTCGTTTTTGCTTTGGCTAGCTTTCCATTTAAATTTATCAAAAATGCTATGCACAACCATTGTGTTGATTGTATAATTAATTCTAACCATTCAAATGTGTTTGAACGGTCTAAGTTTTTTTAAAAAAAATCTTTCATGTAAAAAACTTTTTCAAAAAAAAGCTTAACGAATTCTGATCATTTATTGCAATAATTTACGGTTAAAACTTGATTGTGTTTTCTGTTAAATACCGCAGTTGTGCACGTAACATTTTTAGTTTTAGATAGTTTTTGTCTTTAATGAACTTTTTCCAATTTGTTGTCATTAACTTCTATTTTAATTTTTTTTCCTCGGACAAATAAGTAATACAAAAAACTTAATAAAAATTATAAAAGAAAAAATTAATTTAAAAAAGACCAAAAGCTATTCAAAAAAAAAAAGTTGAACCAATCACTTGAGAGTCACCTGTGTTTACATTAGCGATTAACTTATGCAGAATAATTTTTTTAGTTTTGTCTTTATTCAATTTTTTTTTACATTTGTTTGTTTTATGTCAAATTTTAATGTGATATGTGTGAGTAAGGATGAGAGGAATCGAAAAAGTAAAAAATTTAACTTCTATACAAGTATTTTGAGAAATATCAAAGAAAAACTCAAAAGTCAGTTTTTGGACTTTTTCTTGAATATTTCCCGAAATATTTGTTTAAAAGTCAAAATTTTTTACTTTTCCGATTCCTCTCGTTCTTACTCACCCATATCATATAAAAATTTGACCTAAAACTAATAAATGCAAAAAAAAAAAATAATAATAAGGACAACCAAAAACACAATCAATATCGAGGAAAGGAAGAGAGAAAGAGAAACGAATATTAATTTTTGCACTATTGTTTTATTCTACTCTTTTTTATACATGTGAATTTTTGTCTTTATTCTTTCATTGGTTAATTTTTTCAAATACAATGACAATGTGAAAAGTTCATCTGAATGAAGATTAAGAAAAAACACGTTTAACCAATTGACTTGTAATTTCTTCCATCTCGTTTCCGTGTTACTCTTTCGCATAGAAAAATTAAGGCTAAATTGGCACTTTGGTTTTTCTTTACTGACTAAACCAAGGGAAGGAAAGGAATGTAATTTGTGAAACTTCTAATTAATGTTGTAAATGTCATAAACTTCAAGGAAGATTAGTGTAGTTTCCTTTTAACTTCCAATAATAAGCGCAAACAAACAGTGCCTCGGAAACGTTCGGCCTGTTTGATTGGAGAGATTGAAGGACTCTTGAAGGATTATAGCGGATTACAATTAGTGGGCATCCACGGTGGAATAACCAAAATCATCTGGCTTTCTTCGATTCGTGGTTTAGTTTTAGTTTTAGTTTTGTTTTTAATTATTATTCTATTTCTTTTTTCAATTATTATACTATTTTTTCAATTATACTTTCTCATCTCTATCTATCTCTCTCCAATCATTACCCCTATCTTCAATCATTATTCTATTTCTCTCTCCATCCACTACCAAAACTAAACTAAATTAAACTAAACTTTCAACCAAACACAACAGAGTTGTTAAAGTTAGCAATGTTTTCTCAAAAAAAGTGTTCACAATGGCATAATCAAATTTAACAAACTCTCAACAACTCATCAAATTTTGGTCATTGGATAATCAAAATTACCAACCTTTTGTCAATAACCAAACATTTGCTCTCTCTCTCTCTCTCTCTCTCATATTTTTAAATTAAGTTTTTATTTTTTTTGCAAAAATAGTTTTTTATTATAATATATATTTTTTAAACTGTCTTCTTCTTTTTCTTCAAAAACTGTTATTTAAAAAAATGTATTTTTTAAAAAACTGTTTTTTAAAACTTTTTCCGAAAAGTGTTTTTTTCAAAATAAATTTTTCAAAAAATTATTTTCTATTTCTAATAACCTGTTTTTATTAGTTTGAAAACTATTTTAAAAAAGTTGTTTTATATGGCAACAATTTTAGATTTTATAGGTTGAAAATGTGATGTGGCAAGTTTTGATTATGTCGTTGTGGACATCTACATTGCTAACATTAACAGCCTTTTAAATGGATAACCAAAAGATGATGTGACAACTTTTGATTATCCACTTTTGATTATTCCACTGTGAATGCTCTAATAAATAGTACATGGACTATTTGGTAGTTAATCCTCCCTATTTCATGTTTGTTTTTTACAGGATCACATGATGGACAAGTCCAATCCCAACTAATCCTTCATATCTCATGTTTGTTTTGAATCTCTCTTGACAAGGATTAAAGTTCAATTGACTATATTGCCCCCAAAACAATTTACAAACCCACCCATTCTTATATAATCTGTTATATAATTTTTTTGGGGGGAAATGACGGGCAGGCCGTGCTCAGTGGGATTAATTCCCACTTTGATGGGATGGGGTTTTGAAATCTCTAATACATGACATCTCCAACAATATTGACCAATACATGGTATAATATAAGTTTCAGACCGTTCTACCCTTACACCCACTCTCCCCTTTTGATGCTCTCTCTCTCATCTCTCTCTCCTCAGGCCAATATCAGAGAAGAAAGAAGAAAAAAACTGTAATCATCAATCTCTCTCTCCTAAACCCACCTTTCTCCCTCTCTTCCGAACCCACCTTTTTCTACATCTCTATTTTCATGGCCCCCAACATTAGAGAGCAATGTAAATCGTCACGAACCTAATCGAATTACGATAAAAATGGCAATTACAGAGGTCAAATAATCATCCCCAAAACAGAGTTGTGTGTGTATTTATGACGCTTTGGGTTAGTGGCGGAGGTCCAATGGTGGCTTTTGGTGGCCGATCAGTGGTGGTATAGGTGGTGGTGGTGTTTCATGGTGATGATGATGATGACAGGTGATGAAAGGCTAGAGACAAATCAAAGGAGGGAGGATATGGAAGCCCACCAGAGATGGAGGGTATCCCCTTTTTAAAAAGCCAAAGAGAGAGGTTGAGAGAGAGAGAGAGAAAGAGAGGGGTTGAGAGAGAGAGAGAGGGGGCGGGGGAATACCTGGTAGAGAGAGAGGAAACTTAGAAATTGTGGGTTAGGGCTTGAATGTTACATATATATATATATATATATATATATGTAGGGGTAGAATTGTATATCAACATACCCTTACCATGTCTTGGTGAATAGTTTCTCGCATGCCATGAAATTGGTGATTTCAAAACTGCATACCATGTATTGGCAAAATGACCTGGTCTTCTCCACTTTCCGGTGATTTTCCCTTTTTTAAACTAACCAACCATTCACACTGTGAATTTCACAGAATCTTCAAATCTTTATTATAAAACAGAAGGGTGTGGGAACAAATAGTTGGAACGGCTTAGATTCATTTGATCCAAAGGCTGTTGTGCATCATTCCACTTCCCGGTTAAGTGCCCATGGTTTTCACCTAAATCACACAACTGCCATCCCCTTCCAACTAGGATGCGTAGTGCCGTAAGCACGGCCTAATACTAGTACTTGAAAAAAAAAAGAATTGTTTTTTTTTCTTTTTTAAAAAAAGTATCACAATCACTGTAAATTATGATCAATGGCCGCCTAGGTGAGTTCTTGACTCCCCAACTTTCCACTCTTCCACACATTAGAAATGATAAGCATAAACCAATAAGCATAAGCATAAACCAAGTGCTAAATATAAAAAAGTCATTAGCAGGTGGGAGATAAAAGAGATGACGGTTCGGCAAGAGAGAGAGTGTGTACTTTCCGATCTGCTCTGATGACCTTTCCTCTGCTAGGGTTTGAATCGGCTTCCTATTGCCATAGCTCTAGGGAGGCAACTGGTAACAGGAGGGAGATAAAAAGAGATGACGGTCTGCTGTTTAACTAGATTTTAGGGCAACTATGGGGGTATTTTGGTAACTCTAACTTCTAGTCCGGAGCCCCTTTAATCTCCTGACTATCTACCCCCGGATTATATTGTCCAATTCAAAAAGGATTATTAGTCCCTAGATAAAAGCTTACACAAACATGAGACTAGGGGTGGGGGGATTGGTAATCCAACCCTTCCTCTAATCCCCCAATCAAACAGGACCAAAAAATATAAACACACATATCGCGTACATATGCGTTTTGGACCGGTTCCAAAAAAATGATCCGCGCTGCTTATTTTGTTCAAAATAAATTTTTTAGGGTAAAAAAACCCAATCCAAAATTGGTAAAGATTTTCACAAAACATACAACTTTACTCTATAATTGTGGGCAGCATGCCCTTGGAATTTCCGGATTCCATGTGCTAGGGCCCGGATCGAGGGAGCACGAGCGCGGATGGCAAGCGCTAAAAAATACAGAGTCGCAACTCAGGTTTTGAAGGTCCAACACCCAAGAAACCGTATTTCAAAGCACTTGCCGTGCTATTTGATTTGAAAAAGTGAAGGCACTAGTCTGTCATAACTATATCTGAGTTCGGGAGCTAGGTTACGAGAGGGGAAGGGTTTTAAGGCACCCCTCTCGTCCAATCCGGAGATCGGTCTCTACTTAGGCATTTTGTGAAGATAGTTTTTTGCGATTCTTCTTTTATTAACCAATTTTTAGCCAATTAAGGCGGGAAAACAGTTAATCGGGGATTAAGACTATAACACTTTGCAGGATGTGATCGAAAATAGCATGGATGGATGATATATTAGAAAAATAAATGAGATAAAAACCAACACTGTGACTGGATATCAAAACAGTGCCTTTGTATGAATTTGACACAAGCAGTGGCCAACTTGTAGGCATGGATCTACGTGCATGCAAGCCCACCATCGCGCGGCAAACCCATACAATCGCGCGTTGATTGATATCCTACCAACAAGTTGAGTTTTATCCCCTTTCTGGGCTCTGGAAGGACTAGTGCTCACCCAGGAGGCAAACCAAACAGTTTATATGAACTGAAAGTAGATAATAATTACAAACAGAATAAATGGAATTGGAATACAACCCTTAAACAGTGGGGGTATTAAAACAAGGGCCAAAGGCCAAGCTGCCCATGCAAGGGCGACCCTTGGAAGTAGGTTGACCAACGCGCGATGAAGTCAGATCACCGCGCGTGGGTCATGACTGGACTTCCTAGAATTGCTTTGCATGCCTGGGCTCGGAGACATATTCAGAAGCAATCCAAGGGCATTCCAGAGTAACTAAATAAGCAATCTAAGCAAAGCTATGGATTTTTAACATGCAAAACAGTGGGTTATTTATAATCATGCTTCAAGTAATTTATTTTAAAATATTGTACAAACAGAAAACAACCGGCATCCCATCTTCACGTGAACCGTCGCGCGCTGCCTTAGACAAGCGCGCGCGTAAGTGGCTTCATAGCGTGCGGGAGTGCCAATGCACGATTTTTTGTAATCTTGCTGACTTTAGAGCTAGGATTGATATTGATTACCAGCCTTGACTCTGATAGCCCCCATCAGGGAGCAAAACAGTAAACATGCAGTAAGTTTATACCTTTGTTTGAGTGATATGAAATGGATTGGACAAGATGGTAGAACTTGTGAAATAAGTGTATGAAAGTTGTTTGAGTGATGAGATAGCAAGAGTATTAAGGATTGTGTAGCCTTTTTTGCTTGATTTTTGGTAACCTTGGACTTGGAAGACCAATGGGGTATACATAGGGCAAGAGGAGGTGTAAGGTTAGTGGAGAACTTGGGTTAGCAACCAGCCAACAAGGCTGGCCAGCCTCCCTTGGTGGAGAAATGGGCTAACAAGGTGATGGGAATGGTTGTGAGGGTAGTGCAACCCATGCACCTGCAAAACGCTGTTCAATCGACGAAAACAAGGTTCCACAGGTCAGTAAACCCCTGATTATCACAAAATCCAGCTGGAAAAATGTGATGGGGACATGTGTTGACCATCGCGCGCTGGAGTCAGTTCAGCGTGCGAGGGTAACCAACTCGCGCCCTGGTCAATAGTCAAAGCTTTGACTTTGACCAACACTTGGCAGATGTATCACCGCGCGTGAGTTCCAGGTCAACGCGCGATGGTCAAACCTGAGATCAGGGTTTGACTAAGGGTTTTGGGGTTTAGGATAGGTTACATTCTCTCCAAACTTAAACCATTTCATTCTCAAGACTGTTTTTGATCTGATTCATCATCGGGGAAACAAGAAATTGAAAAAACGAAATAAATCAATTGAGAGATCCAGATTGGGGTGTCTACAATAATTCAAGCCTAAATTATGAAGGAAAGTTAGATATTTGTAAATTCCTTTGTTGATATTGGATTCAGTATATTATCTACAAATTTGGCTTTAAAATTGAAACAGTAAGTTTTTTGTCTTTATTCAAAAAATATTTGTATTTGATAATTTTGCATCAAACTTTTACGACTTATTGATTCGTCTCGGTGAGAAGAATCGGAACAGTAAATTTTTTTGATCAGAACTCATAATTTTTTTAAAGGACAAGAATAAGTAAACTACGTTGATTTATTGATATATTTTTGTTTTTATTCAAAAAAGTATGAGTTTCGATCAAAATTTTTTATTTTTTCGATTCCTTTTGTCGAGACAAATCAATAAGTTATAAAAATTTGATGCAAAACAAACAGATGCAAAAAAAATTAAATAAAAAAAATAAGTTAATTTTTCAATTCAAACCCATCCAAATAAACAAGTTTAAAGAAAATGATAATGTGTATCTATGTACCTATAGGAAAGCAGTAGTTAAAGTGCTTGTCACCTATCGAAGCAAAGACCCAACCAAATCCTCACACTCTCACTTCGTCTCTTTATCGACGACAGGGTTTGAGATTCTACTCCTCTAGAACTACACGTGGTCCGGTGAGTAACAACAACCGAAGTTTTATTCCTTTTTTCCCCCTATGATTCAGTAAGTTCTACTTCTTTTCTCCTCACTTTCTTTTAATTTCGTTCTACTCTTACTGATCTTATTAGAAACCCTAAATTAAGCGGTGGTTTTTTCCCAAAAATATTAATCTTAGGTCCATTATGTAAACTTCATAAACTCACAAGTCCTCCTATTAATTTGGTCTCAAGTTCATTTTAGGGTGCCGTAGAGTAAGGTAGGATACTTTAGGGTTTATGCACTTTTATAAGATTTTAGGGTGCACTTTCTTATTATATGGTAGGGTACCCTAGGGTAGGGTATATTACCCTTGTGTAGGATATACTTTTATAGGATTTTAGGGTGCATTTTTCTTATTATAGGGTTTTAGTGGTTTAGACACTTTCATAGGGTTTAGGGTTTTAGACATTTTCATAGGATACCCAAGGGTTTAGGTTGTGTGGACATGTGGCTTTCCGAAACTATTATGTGGACTTGTGGGCTTATGAAATGTATATAGTGAACCTATCACTAAATCTCTCTTTTTTCCCTTGTTCTCTCTGTCCTCTGAAATCTGTACCGGACGTGGTGGGTTCAGTTTTAATTCAATCCCACCCACAAGGAAGTGTAACAAAAATAACAAACACGCACAAAACGAACAAGAGTTTAGTGGTTCGGCCTCAATGCCTTCTCTTGAGAGAGAACAATTTTCACTTAATATTGGATGGGTATAATGAGATAACAAATGCCCAACCCAAGCCCAAGCTCTCCCTACCAAAAACACCTACATTATCTTGTACTCTTTCTTTTTCTCTCTATCCTCACCAACACACATTCTTAACTTGACGAAGTGCAATATATAGGAGATGACCTTGCTCGGAACACTGAGATGTCTCTTGGAGTACTTGGAAGAATTTTATGGTTGGTAGGTCCATTGGGACACTGCAAGACAGTAAATACAAACCCTTGACCAGCCTTCAAATTACTCCCAATATCAAGTACTCCAATCCTTATCCCTTTTTTCACCCAAATTTGGGTAGAGATTTGGGTCAGAAACTTGATTTGGGTAAGGCATCTCCAATGTTAAATCCATATTTTTACCCAATTCTAAAAGTGAATGGCACACTTGTAATTAATGAGAGTGAAAAGAGGGTTTGAAAAAATGGGTATGGGTTTGAGCCTCCCCAAATTTGGGTGAGGAAATAGGTAGAATCAAAATGGGTATGACATTAGAGATGAGTTTTTAGGCTTTTTACTTAAATTTTGGGTATGGGTAATAAAATGAGTAAGGATTGGAGATGCTCTCCTACCAACCCTTCCCAAAAACGTAGCCAATAAATTCACAACCACCCATTATGATTATTTTTTTCAAAGCATTATGACATGGGCTAAAAACCCAACAAAACAATCACTTGTCTATACAGTTTCGATTCTTCATTCTCTGTATGCACTGTAGATGATTCGTTCTTTCTTCTTTTCCGATGCAGTGGCATTTGGTTTGCATCATCTGAAATTGTGGTAGGCAGGGTTATGTTTGGTTGTTACACCGAACCATTATTTGTCTGCAGGTGAATTTCTACAATGAACACAAATCACTTGCTCTAAATGACCCTTAAAACAGCCATCGAGTAGTTAATGTTTGTTTGATTCATTTATCTTAACGTATGGACATTTGATGGAAGGTTGTTGAAGAGATTAACATTTTGACAGCAATCTTCTTGAGATATCAGCGAAAAGATGTTTTGTCCAAATTCAGTTTTGGCTACCAGACCAATTACATGTAGCAATTTTTGGTTTGTTGACTTCTGCTAAGAGTACTGTAGATCTTAAAGCTAGAATAAAAGTGTATGTTAAGTCATCCGTTTGTTTTCGTGTGTATTCTACTTGAACCATGACAAACTAAACCTCCCAACTAAAATTGATGAGTATTCTCGTTTTATCTCTTTTAGCTCCCAAGTATACTATTACGAGGCATTAGATCCGAGGCCGGTAGAACCGTATAACGTCTCTTTATTGATCCAATTTTATTGGATTTCCCCAAAGGGACAAGGCAAGTAGAACTTAATGCTAGAAAGTTAGACTTTCTGCTTCCTCTGGGTATTGAGGCATGGATTATTTGATGTATGTAGTCTGGTAGTATATGCAGATGTCCACATACATCTTGGTAGTTGACCATTTCTCTTAATGGTTTTCATGATTGCAAAGCTCCTTTTCTTGTCATTCTGAACATTTAATCCAAAAATTTCCACGTACCTCTCCCAATACCCACCAGGGAAGGGATAAGGTGTCCCATTACTGAACCGAATGTGGTTCTAGTATTCCCCGAACCTAACAGATAACCGCAGAGACCTACTAACATGAAGCAGAAATCAGAAGAACTAGATCTCAACAAGTTTGAGTTCTTATATCAGAAATCACAATTAGAATCCATTCTAGTCCACAACGCCTGCAAAAATTTCTAAAGAAACATGGAGTAATTAGCAATGGTATGGAACCATTTATTCAAAACAAGTCAATACAGATATGGGGTGTGCATATTTTAATGATATGTTCATATTAGGATAAAGAATTCATAGCTAGAAGACCCTAAGAGCCCCTTTTCAGATCACACTCACACCCCCACACACGCAGATAGGAACACCGGAACAACCTGATCCCTACTGATGAACCTAAGAAATCATAGCGTCGACAATCGATGAATGGGAAGCAATTGATGAGCGATTCAAATCGATTACAAATCTGGAGTGATACAAATCGATAAGATACCTAGGCTTGCAAAGAAAGCCAGAGAGGAGAGGGAACAAGAAGTCGCCAGTGGTCGGGGAGAAGCTCCGACTTTGGACATAGAAGAAGAGAAGTTCAGGAGGTGGGGGTTGCGGTGTGGGTGGAATTGAAAGTGAAACTAAGGCGTGGTTATATATATAAATGGTATGTCTGTAAGTTCACGAGTTGGGTTGAGTTCGGGTAATGTCTAAAACCATAACCACTCTAAACCCGGTCGGTTATCCCTTGGCCTCTACCAAAACTATCCCACGGGGGAAAAAATCGGTTATGGTCTGGGAAAAATAGAGTGGATCGGTTCGGGTACCCATCGAGGTGGGGCAAATTACGATCGCTACTTCGAGGTCGTTCATCTCCTTGTTTTAGCTTCCCCATTATGTCAAGAGCATTTTTTCGTTATTTACTACAAGTTTGACCATAAAGATCAGAGTCTGTTGTTTATAGACTTCCATGGTGTTTTACTTTTAGTCTTTTACTTAAACGTGCTCGGCTCCTTATTTTCAAATATTCCAAGTAAGTTGAGGAAAAACTATTAGACTTCCATGGTGTTTTTTTGTTATTTGCATGTTGTTGTTTGAGTTGTTAATGTTTTCCTTTTCTTCGTGTGTAATTGTTTTATCAAGTAGAATGTATTGAATACGCAGGTTTTTTGTTAATTTCCAGTACCTAGAGAGAAGGCCTCAATATTGGCGTCCCAACGACAGCGTGCAAGTTAAGGATATCGAGGAAGTGAACAAGATGAAAATGAGTCTCTATGTTATTCATACCATAAACTTCCAAAATTATGTGGAGACGAGCAACAACAAATCTGAGTTAATGTTGGAGCTAAAGAAAATATTTGAGGAGTTTGGTATAGAATATAATCTTCTCCTGCAAGAAGTTCACCTCAGCTCTAATGGGTCTCTAGCCCCATCATTAACAAATACTTTTCATTTATCGCCTACAACAGAGGGATCAATTTTGTCTCTGGTGATTCTTCCGTGTATTGCTAAAGGTGAATATATTAGCTACCCATATGTGCTTTTCATTTGTATTCTCTCTTTCTGGTTTGTTGTTTTAATGCTAATTTGATTCAGTGATATATATCTCCTGTACTTTTTCAAGAGATAATTGAAATGAAAATGGTTTTCAAGGGATGCTCAGACTATCTGCATTGAATTGTTGCCCATAATTCTTGCAATCTGGTCCTGTTTTACCTTAGATTTTGGCACTGATATTCTTCCACTTTTTCTTTTCTTGGTCACATCGAAGTCTGTGGCATGGGAAGGGAGTATATTCTCTATGGGAAGATTAGAACACTGGTCTTCTTCCCATTGTAAACTTCTAATGTGACATGATTTACGGTCCACCTATCCTCTATAGTAGTATCAACATTTTCGAAAGCACATTTTTCAATGAAACATTAGAGTAACCCACTTAGATGTAAACTCAGGATTAGAGAACTGGAATGTACCAGGAAGTCAACTTGGAGTTTGTCAGACTCTTGAGTTGATGTATTATAAGTTTTACCTAATCTATCGCCCCTTTGGACAGATCTGGTATCTCATAAGTTGTTATGTGTTTTATTTGGTTTTTTAGTTACTGGTGCCGTATGTAGATTTGAGTAAAGAAGGTCTATAGAACTCCAAGACTTGGGCAGTGTATGGCTCACATTTTTACTTGTAAACTAGGAAATATAGAGTATTTTGAGATTCAGAAAGAGAGTTTTTGCTCACTCTTGATGATCGAGAAATAAGTATGTACACTCTGTGAATGTTTTAGCTGTTTTAAGCTTCGGGAATGCACTGATCAAATATGTGGACGAGTCTCGGGTCCTCAAAAATAGCATTAAGCCTTGTCTGTGTCTGTTGTGTAGCTAGGAGAGGCAGACTAGGCTACATCATGTTATTATCTTGTACAGTTTGGATGCTATATTGATTTGTCTTCATAATTGCTTCGCTCTGATTCCGTGTTTTTGTCATCTTTTTATTTTCAGATTAGAACTGGATCTGAAGATGTGACGACACAATATGGGGGGCAAATTCCATCTATTATTTGGATATGAGGCCGGAAGTTATCTTCAATATAGATGAATCTTGTTTCCTTTTGTTTTTGATGCACACTCTTATTGACACATTTCTGGTGGGTAATATATAATGTTTTGTAGTTAGCAAAAGTGGAAAGTGTGTTCAAGTATTTGATTTGGTGGTTGGTGACGGATAAGAAGTTGAAAGAGTTCTCGCCACACACGTCAGTCACATTGCACTTGATGCAAGTGAGACTTGGTAAAGTGAATGCCGCAAAGATTTTATGTTTGATCACTTGCTTGTCATGTGCTGGTGATTGCCCTTATTTAGGAGTTCTTTTAGTGTTAAAGCCAAAAAAATAGGTATCTTTTTAGTCTTTTGCCGTGAAAAAGTATCTAACTAACCCTTTGCTTCAGTTGCATAATGTGAACTAGAGGCCGAATTTTGGTAAAATTCGCCGAATAGCTTCCCACTTATTATTTATTTGAACAAATTTTGTCAAATTTACTCTCCACGCTTGCTCTCTCTCTCTCTCTCTCTCTCTCTCTCTCTCTCGCGTGCGCGCGCGCATCTCCAACCAATTTCTAAAACACAAAAATAGAGAATGGATGTGACATATTAAGGGGAGATTTTATAATTTATTCCCTCTTTTTTCACTTTATGAGAGAATATTGGAGGAACCCATGGAATTTTTTAGAGATTTGGTCTCCAAAATGTGAGTAGCGTCTCTATTTTTGGAGACCCAAAAATAAATTTAGAGACTAAATCTCTAAAAAGTACCATGGGTCCCTCTAAGATTCTCTCATAAAATGCAAAAAGAGGGAATAAATTATAAAATCTGAAATGCTACTGGCACAGACACAGATTGTGTACAGATTTTGTTGTGGGGCCTACCACGGGTCCCACTCAAATGATCCGAGCCGTTTATTAAATGTAAAATATTTTTTCAAGAGTTTTTGTAAAAAATCAACCCAATTCAATACCTATAGGTGCTTGATCTAATCATTTTACTTTTCATTATCCGAAAATCTGAATGAAAATTTAGATGATTGGATCGAGCACTTATATGTATTAGAATGAGCTGATTTTTTACGGGGACTCTTGAAAAAATATTTGACATTTAATGAATGGCTTGGATCATTTATGTGGAACCCGTGGTAGACCCCACCACAAAATCTGTGCACAAATTGTCTATACCAGTAGTATTACTCTTATAAAATCTCCCCTTAATATGCCACATTCATTCTCTATTTTTGTATTTTAGAGCTTGGTTAGAGATGCTCTTGCAATCGAAATACTATGTATTGATGGACCCTCAAAAGAATAGATCTGCCAGTCTCCACTTACTTTCTCTCTCCTCGAACCCAAATACACATTGAAAAACAACTCCCAAAATTGGATCTGTTTTATTCTACACCCACTATCTACCAGCACTTTCTCTGTTCTTGAACCCAAAAAATAAAACAAAAATTTTGAAGTCGGAACAATCAAGTAGTTCCTATCCAAGTCAGAATTTGAAGAACTCCTCACCACAAAAAAGAGAGATAAGCGGAGGAGCTTCTTTGGCAACAAACTTTGGTATATGGCACAACAACAAACTATGGTATAGTTTTAGAGTTTTGCCAAATTTTATGAGAGAGAGAGAGAGAGAGAGAGAGAGAGATAATTTGTAAATTTCCACAACTAAACTGTTATCAATGGTGTGAGTACCTTTGCTTGAGCTTGTTTGCAATGGTGTGAAGAAGGAAATAATTAAACTGTGTGTGTGAAGAAGAGGGGTTGAAGAGAAGTAAACTATTTTGAGGAAACTGTTATATTTTGGGAGTTATGGCTCACTCCAAATTGTGGGGGACAATCGTTGAAGAGTAGACTTACCAGTTTGCCCATAGTTAACTGCTGTCAATATGTATTACGAATTGGATTCGGGGGAAATTCAGTAAGGGTATTATTGGGTTAGGGGAAAATCTTCAGAGCTTCAATTTGGATCACACCAATTGGTGCTCCCCCTTTATATATCAGAATAGATGTTGTATCACTAGTTGATTCTAAAGATAATCTTATGATTCCTGTCCCTAATTGCCTGACTATAACCTATAGACTTGCGGCAATGGCTTGGAATTTGTCTGTTTGGCATTGTTAGAATACTGTTATTAGTCTTTGTCATAGTCCCACATTGCTTATCTAAGTCTTGCAAGGAGTTGACATTTAATATAAATAAAGATTGTGTGTGTTAGGGTTAGTTAATACCCTATATACACTTTTCCTATACCTAACAACATGGTATCAGAGTAGGATCCTAATCCTAACCCTAACAGCCACTACAACAGGCAATCCTAATGCCACCCACCACCTTCCGCCATGCCCCACCACAAACTTTCCATACTCACCAACTGCTATCACCCTCACAGGACTCAAAACCCTAAATCGAAGTTCTAAAACCACATGAAACCCTAATTTGTCACCCTTACAGCATTCAAAATCCTAATCGCCACCCACCCACCCACCATCAATCGACGCCCACCCACCACCACTGCTGCTTTTAAAACTCTCGAAAACCCTAAATCTCACAGACCCAGTGCTCGAAAGTCCTTAATATTACTTACCCAGTGCCTGAAACTTCTTATCAGCCTCCGGTGACCTCTCTTCAGGTCACTCCGACCTCTGGCGACTCCTCTCCAAGCCACGATAGCACTCGCTGCCCTTCAGCGACCCTTCTACAGGTGTTTCTGATCATTATTGTTGTCTTTCTATGCACTTTTTAGATCTGTTCGTGCCTTTTGAATTCGTAGACTTCCGGATCTGTTTTTGGTTATTTAGATAATGCGTTCTCTGATCTATTTATTTTATTCTTTGTGTTCCGATTTGCTTGCTGCTTCATTATTGATTGCTTGCTGCTCTGTGGTTGGTTCCCTTCATTGTTGATATGCTACTTGGTTGGTGAAGCTGTACTGGATTATTCTTCCTATAGCTATTGATTGCAGTTGATTTGAGCAGAGACTGGTTGTTTCTCTCGATTGCTTGGGAGGCTTGTTGATTGGTTGCTCATTGTTGGTTTGAGATATTGGTCGAGCTATTGGTGTTTCTACTCCCATGCTATCGTAGTACTCCCTCTCTATTATTGGTTTAATCTTTTGCTTGTTTGTTGATATTAGCTGTTGAGATTTCTTGTGATGGGGTCCACTTCTGCATCTAGTTCTAGTTCTATTGTTGCTGTTGGTTTTTCTCCACATTAGTCTCCTGAGATGTTGTCCATTACTACTATTCGCTTGAATGGCAAGAATTATGTTACTTGGGCTAAGTCGGTTGAAACATATTTTATGGGCTCACAACAATATACTTATATATCTAATGATCCTCCTAAGCCCACTGAGTCCATTCATGCCAATTGGGTGGTTGAGGATGCCCAGATCCGTCTTTGCTTATCGAATAGTATAGAGCCAGCCATTGTTAGCACATTTGTCTTTTGTGATACTACTAAACAAGTTTGGCAATGGGCTAAGGAGTTATATTCAGGGGTTAATAATCTTCGTCGGACCTTTGATCTTTATCAGACTTATTTTGCACTTAGCCTTGGTGATTCTACTTTGGAAGAATGTTATGCTAAGTTCAGTGGTGTTTGTGCGGAGCCTAACATCTGTCAGCCTCTTTTTACTGATATTGTGGTTATGCGTCGTTAGTGTGAAAACATGCATGTGGCTCGCTTCTTATTTGGTTTGCCTAAGAATTTTGATCCTATTTGCTGATAGCTATTGGGGAAGCGGGAGTTGCCTCCTCTGATTGAAGTGTTTAGCAGTCTTCATCAGTCTTATACTAGTTCTGCTCCTCTGCCTCCTGATCATTTTGCTTTGACCACATCTGCTTCTGGTGGTCACTATTCTAGTGATTCTAGTCGTGGTGGTCGGGAGTCCAGGGGAGGTGGCCGTGACTTTGGTTGCAGCGGCCGCGGTTCTGGTCATGATTTTGGCCGTGGTGGCCATGGGCAATCCTTGGGTGACCGTGGCTGTGGGCAATCATTTGGTGGTAGTCGGGTATCTTGGTATTGCACTCACTGTCATGGGACTAATCACACTATTGATTATTGTTGGGTGTTATATGGTCGTCCATCTACGCATCAGGCTCCTTTTTCTAAGGATGATGGACATTTCTTGACTGAGGGCTCTAGCTCCACTCATGTGGTTACTATTCCAGAGGATGAGTAGCATTGTCTTACTTTTGCGCCATCTTCCTCCACTGTTATGTTCGCTTAGAAAGGCTCCTCTTTTGCTGGTGTTGCTTGTAATATTCCTTGGGTTATTAATTCTGGAGCTACTGATCATATGACTGGTAGCTCCACCCTTTTATCTGGTTCTCATTCTCTTGAGAAATCTCCTTGTGTCACATTGGCTTATGGTTCTACTGTTGATGTTCCTGGTTTGGGTTCTGTTCCCTTGGATTCATCGCTTCCTTTGGATTCTGTTTTACAGATTCCTCGTTTTCCATACAGTTTTCTCTCTGTTAGTAAACTTACCAAATCCTTAAATTGTTCTGTAACATTCTTTCCTGGGTCTTGTATTTTTCAAGATCTCACGAAGTGGAAGAAGATTGGTGGGGGCGTAGAACATGGTGGTCTCTATTACTTTAGTGTTGGCGAGCTATCCTCCTCAGTTGCACTTCAATCCTCTACTTCACCATATCAACATCATTGTCGTCTTGGGCATCTATCTCAGAATCTCAAGCTGATGGTCCCATCTCGTGGTCGTATCACTGACTTGCCATGTGAAGTATGTGAGTTTAGTAAACACCATCGTGTTTCCTTTCCCCCTAGGATAGAGAGTCGGGTGACGAGAGCTTTTCTGTTAGTTCAATATGATATTTGGGATCCTATTCATGTTTCGTCTCGGTCTGGTTTTCAGTATTTTGTTATTTTTGTGGATGATTATTCATAGATTACTTATGTTTATCTTACGAAAGAGGGATCTGAGTTGTATGCAACTTTTCAATCCTTTTATCAAGAAATAAAAACTCAGTTTGATGTTTCTATTCGTATTTTTCGTTCTGATAATGCTCGTGAATATTTTCATAATGCTTTGTCTGTTTTCCTTAATGATCATGGTATTATCCACCAAACATGTTGCTCTTAAACTTCACAACAGAATGGAGTCGCCGAGCGCCAGTTGCGACATATTCTCGAAGTCACCAGTGCCCTTTTGTTTCAGCGACAAGTGCCCAAATCCTATTGGAGTGACGTTCTTACTGCAACATACCTTATTAATCGTATGCCGTCTACTGTCTTAGGGGGTCAGAGTTCGCACTCTGTTCTGTTTCCTGGTAGTCCACTATATTCTTTACCCCCTCGCGTGTTAGGCTGCACATGTTATGTTCATGCTCTGGATAAATTGGATCATCGATCTGTCAAATGTGTGTTTCTTGGGTATTCTTGCACTCAGAAGGGGTATAAGTGT
The DNA here is from genome assembly GCA_019656835.1 of Rhododendron ovatum. Lineage (NCBI taxonomy): Eukaryota > Viridiplantae > Streptophyta > Magnoliopsida > Ericales > Ericaceae > Rhododendron > Rhododendron ovatum. Next base: position 18,392,227 of record CM033795.1, on the reverse strand, counting down.
TACTCTCCTTCTGTTCGTCGTGAGTTTGTGTGTGCTGATGTAACTTTTACTGAGTCATTGCCCTTTTTCTTGGTCTCCTCTTCAGTGGATCCGTCTCATTACATACTCACGACAATGCCACCGTCGCACGTATATGCTTGTCGGTCTAAAGTTCCGCCACCTCAGTCATCTGCCACATCTTCCCCTGCGTTGTGAGATTCGGTCGTCTCACTCGCTTATCTTCCTATTGCTCTTCTCAAAGGTACTCGTACTTCTCATCCCATTGATCGTTATGTCTCTTATGCTCATTTATCTCCATCTCTTTGTGCATTTGCCACTTTTGTTTCGTCTATATTTGTTCCTAACGCTGTCCAGGAAGCCTTGTCTATTTTTGAGTGGCCGACAGCGATGGAGGATGAAATGTCAGCTTTTCATTATAATGGTACTTGGGTGTTGGTACCTCTCCCACCTGGAAAGACCACTGTTGGGTGTCCCTGGGTGTTCATAGTCAAGTATTATCCTAATGGGTCTATTGAGTGCTACAAAGCCCGTCTAGTAGCTAAAGAATATACTCAGACATATGGTGTTGATTATGCTGAGACTTTTTCTCTGGTTGCCAAATTTGGTTTTGTTTGACTTCTTATCTCTCTTGCAGCCAATCTTGGTTGGCCTCTGTTTCAGTTGGATGTTAAAAATGTTTTTCTTCATGGGGATCTTCAAGAGGAAGTTTATATGGAGCAACCACCAGGGTTTGTTGCTTAGGGGGAGACTAATCAGGTGTGTCGGCTTTGCAAAGCATTGCATGGCCTTAAGCAGACTCCTAGAGCTTGGTTTGGCAAGTTCAGCGATGCTATCTCGCGATTTGGCATGCATCGATGTCAGTGCGATCATTCGGTCTTTTCTCTTACATCAAATCGCGGCAAGGTAATGTTGATCGTCTATGTGGATGATATTATCATTATTGGTGATGATCAGAAAGACATTGATGAGTTGAAAGGTTTCTTACAGTGCGAGTTTCATACCAAAGACTTGGGAAAATTACAATACTTTTTTGATATTGAGGTGGTGCGATCTAAAAATGGTATTAGCTTATCTCTGTGGAAATATGTGTTGGATATTTTAGAAGAGACTGACTTGTTGGGGACTAAGCCTGTTGAGACCTCTATGGATCCCAATGTCAAGTTTTGTGTGGACCAGGGGGAGTTGCTTCCTAATCCTGATCAGTATCGTCGTTTGGTTGGTAAGTTAAACTACCTTACCATTACGTGCCCCGATATCTCGTTTGCTGTTAGTATTTTAAGTTAGTCTATGTCTACTCATCGTCTTCCACATTGGGAAACTGTTGTTAGAATTGTGAAATATCTTAAGGCACATCCCGGGCTTGGTCTGTTCTACCGCACTAATGGATACTTGCGTGTTGAGGCATTTACCGATTCTGATTGGGCAGGTAGATCATTTGACAGAAGATCTACTACAGGGTATTGTGTCTTCTTTGGTTGAAATCTTGTCAATTGGAAGAGTAAGAAGCAGACAGTGGTTGCGCAGTAAAGTGCAAAAGCAGAGTATCGAGCAATGGCCCATACGACATGTGAGATTGTATGGGTGCGCTCGTTTCTTGAGGAAATTGGATTTGGGGTGAAATTTCCTATGAATCTATACTATGATATTCAGGCAGCAATTCACATTGCATCAAATCCAGTCTTTCATGAAAGAACTAAACATATTGAAGAGGACTGTCATCTTGTGCGGGAAAAGTTAACAAGTGGTGTGATAGCTACTCCCTTTGTATCCACTGGCGCTCAGTTGGCTGACATGTTTACTAAATCATTGGTCAAACCACGGTTAGAGTTGTTATGTAGCAAGCTGAAACTTTTTGATGTCTACTCCCCAGCTTGAGGGGAAGTGTTAGAATATTGTTAGTCTTTGTCGTAGACCCACATTGCTTATCTAAGTCTTGTAAAGAGTTGACGTTTAATATAAATAAAGATTATGTGTGTTAGGATTAGTTAATACCCTATATACATTTTTCCTATACCTAACAACAGGCATCTTCCTGCTCGTGAGTGCATTTCGACAATATCCACTCATGCTTCAGTTCAAGATATTTAACTTATGTTTTCTTCCAGTTTTTGTGAGTTCTCAGAGACTCAAAATTCCATCTTCTCCCCCTCTCTCAATTAAGTAGATCTCACTGCTTCGAAAATCTACAGTGAAGCTTAGATGTTATGAAGCTCACTTGCTGATCACATTTAAATTCGCAACCACAATAACTCATTTCCCATAAATCTCCTTTCCCCTTTGTTGCCAACAATTTTACGGAAATTTAATTTACTGGCCTGGCCCTCAGTTGTCTTGGCTTTTAGTTGTTAGGAATTAAATCATCTCAATAGTTATTAACTTTTGTATGCCATGACATGGCGTGCCTGCTTATGCCTTCCCTAAGTTTTCCCTATTCCATAACAACTTTAACAATTTCTATTTCAATTCATATGTTTCTCCTCTTTTCCAATACTTCCAATTTTTATTGTGTAACCACTTGAACAATGTGCACGTGAGCAATTTTAATGGGGAAAATTGGCCATGCGCATTCGTGAAAGGCGTGAGAAAATTGTACAGAATACTATGAATAAAGCATCCAATGTTGGTCATGGTCCACCCTCGGACAATGTTTGGTCAAGGAAAAATGGGAAAACAACCATGGACAATGTTTGGTCAAGGAAAAATGGGAAAACTATTTCTCGAGTGGTTAATGGGAAGTTGCAGGGCACATGAAAGCGATGATAAGTGATAACGAGGAGAATGTAGTAGCGAAGATAAAGATTAAACCAATGATGAACGGATGGCTCTTGTGTAGTGTTGTTGCTAAACTACACAAACTCATGATTATTGCTGAAATTGAAAGGGGATTCCTAAGTTTGGGAGGTGATAATATTCAAGTTAGAGCCATGGGTGGTAGATCAGTTCTGTTTACAATGAGTAATAACCAACTAATAAGGGACAAATCAAAGTCGGTTTTCAGAGGTGAAACCATGGGAGGGGGAGGAAGGTGAAATTGATGGAAATGATCCTACTGGTAAGCGTCCATCTAGAGTGGGCAAGGAGGTGGTTATTACTACAAACCCTGGTGAATCGAAGATAAGGAGAGGAGACTTGTCACATTTCAAAGACGGCTCAACCTGTTGATGGTGGTTTTCAAATGGTAGTCGCAAGGGGATAGTTTTATTTCAGGAATTATGGGCCTATTGGACTCAAGGGTGGAATATTCCTATGTTATCAAAGATGTTGGACCACCTCAGGAGGAGGGGATTAGTCTCTTGGTGGAAACTGCAAATCCGATTGAATTAGATAATAATCTGGGTATGGATACTGTTAAATCTGCACGGCTTAAGAGAAGAGAGGGAAGAAAGGATAAAAAAAGGTTAAATCAGTGGAGGAAATCATGGGAAAGTTCAACAAATTATTTTCAAATGAAGGGATCTAAGAAACGAAAGCAAAAAGGAGCAATTTTTAGATCGGCTGCGGCTGCGAATTCCCTTTCTATTTCTTCCGTTGGAATTAATAACAGTAATTGTATCTTGCTCAATGTTGCTCAGGGGGTGTGGGAGTTTAACAAATCCCTTGGTCTTGGTTATGATGGTGATGAAGGAGAAGTGGAGAGTAGGATTGCTCAGCTTGAAGAAATGGATAATGAAATCTTTCATAATGTCAGTTGAAGCGGTTGGATCTTTAGGGATTTTTTTTGGCTTTGAGTGTGTAGGTTTTGGTTTGTTGGGGATATCTTTTTGGGTCAGGTGTGGTGGTAAGGTTCGTTTTGTGGCGTCTTGTTTTTTGTTGGTCTCTTGCCAACTTTTTTAGGCCTTGGTGACATTTGATCGTTGGGGTGTGTAGGTGCCTTTGTTGGGTCTTATGCTCCTTGTTATGATGCCGTTGTGCCCTGTGTCCTTTTAATATTTGTCCTTTTGCAGATACAATGCGCACCTTAGGTAGCATTTTTGATTTCCCCTCATCATACGGGTGTATGTTTTCTGCCAACTTATTGTTTTGAAATATCAGTTGGTTGAGAATGGGGTCTCTCGTGTAAATTTTTGTGCATTCCTCTTTCTAAGGGAAGAATGAGGATTAACAACAATGAGAATTAAACTTCGAGATCAATACACTTTTTACTGGGTAAGATAGATACGTTGCTTTCGTCAATGCTATATGTTTGAGGGCGTACAATTTCTCTCCTAACCAAAATCCTCCATTTTGGTGGTTAATTCCATAACATGAGGAGTGGTCTTCAATTATAATGAACATGGGGCTTACATTGCCAGTGGTTATGATTTTCCATCCGAATTGAGTCAGTGTTTTTGTTTATTGGTGTTTGGGATTTATGCCCAATCCTATTTAACCACAATGGGATTCATGCCTCTCCCTCGAATTAAGGAATGCCTGTACAAAATACCATGTGTACGACAACGAGCACGAGATTTTCGTGTGTGCATAGATGCGTAAGTCTTGTAATATTCAAAACGCACCGAAAAAGCACGAGATTTTTGTGTGTTCATGTAGTCGTAAATCTTTGAAATACTCAAAAAAAAAAAAACCGAAAAAAGCAACGCAACAATGTACAGTAGCGCTACATTTGGTTTTCACTATAAAAACTAATGCGTACGACAACGAGCACGAGATTTTCGTGTGTGCATGGTGGCATAAATCTTGTACTCCAATACTCAAAACGAACCAAAAAAAAGCAAAGCAATGTCCAAGTATACGGTAGCACTATGTTTGGTTTACACTATAAAAACTAAAAAGATACTTGAGGAATACTAAATAAATTGCGAGGAAAAGGCTCATTTCAGCCATCAGACAGCCAACTTTTTAAAGACTATTGGATGAGAAAACACTCATCTCAACTTGACAAGAATGTTATTTGCGTGACCTTAGAAAGTCTCTACCATTTTATGGTGTCCCTAACAGGTCATGTGATTAGCTTAGATGGAAAACATGGGTACATGGCGCTGTCCCGTTCATTTAGTAAGGTAAAAACGGTAAAGAATGGCAAAATCAACTTTTTGGCAATTATTATGCAGTTAGCAAGGAACTTGTTCGACCCACATTTCAACTTCTACTTTTCCTGCGAAATTCCGACCATATGCTGAAAGATAAGTTTCATTTTCCTTTCAGTGCTTCACATTACTTTTTTTTTATTTATGAAAACACACTCTTCGTGCAAAATTCACACAAAAATCCTTAACCTTTACATAATCATGGAGACTTCCACATTATTTGAAAATGAGCAGATGTAATGTAATTTATACAGATGAAAATAAAACCTATGAGTGAGGGGAACAGTAAATTGAAAACAATTCCTCCAGTAGCCTCGGGAAAAAATCAGCTCATTTAGATGACCACAAGTTCTTGATCCAATATGTTAGCTTTTCATTCAAATTTCATATCGCTACTCTAACAATGATTTTAAATTTAATGAATGTTTCAGATTATTTGTGTGAAACTCTGAAGTGGGCCCCACAAGCTGTCTGTGCACATAGTCTTTTTGTTTGGTGGCCACATGACCTTTTTCTCATCCAAGATTTGGACTGCCATTATCTATTGGACCAAATGGGTAAGTTGGGTAAGGAAAATAAGGAGAAAGAAGTCAATGTCACTTTTCGGTCAATTTTAATAGAAAAGTTAACGGTTTCACTTTACCATAAATTTTAGGGGTGCAATTGTTCAAAATTTGAAGTTTAGGGTGTATAAGTGAAAATTGATCAAAGTACTTGGGGTGTAAGTGAAGTTAATCCTACTTTTTTATAGTGTAAAACAAGGGGTTGTGTGGCTGTAAACTTAGGTATGGATGTACTTTTTTATTTGATATTAATGCAGTTCATCTTTGGTCAAACAAAAAAAAAAAACTTAGGCCGTGTTGCCTTGTTTGCTTTCGTTTTAAGTAATACTCCCTTCGTCCATTTTTAAGTTGTCATTTTTTAGGTGTTCGGTTTCGTAACTTCAACTTATTAAGGAGACATCATCATTATATCTTTCACATCAACTTGTACCTTTATTTTCTTTATATACCCTTTATAGAGACATTATTATTACAATTTTACTCACTAACTGTTCAAAATGGAATATACTTTTATGCCCAAAATAAAAAATACACCAATTTTATCCACTAACTTTATAAAATGGACACTTATTAAGAGACAATCCAAACTGAAATATTGGACTCTAAATAAAGGACGAAGGGAGTAGTATGAGTGTGTCCGTGTTTTGTACAATTGTGTCTATGTTTGTTGAACATTTTAATTATGAGTTAATTTTGTTTCTATCTCTAAACTATTCACATTTTTTAGTTCATCTTTAAACTCTGAAAATAATCTATTTCACATCTTTAAGGAGAAATTTTTTCATCTAACGCCTAGAAATCTTAAAATGTTTTTCTTCATTTTCTTGATGTGTTCTCCTTTCGTCCCATCTATTAGACCATTTGGTTGGTGCCAACATTTGGCAAAAAAGAAAAACAAACAAACAAATTGTTTCCATTATCTTTTTCTAAAATCTTTTCTCTAATTGAATGATCTCAATGACTTCTTTTGATTGGTGTAAATCTATTTGATGAATTATTCAAAATTAATGTTTTTTAAAAAAAATCTATTTTCGCAAAGTTATCATTTGTTCTCTTTTTTAATTCTTATTTTCTTTACACATCTCAAATTCTTTCTTATTTGGGCAATAAAAATAATAATCATCTTATTTTTCTAAATAGGCCTTAAACATTGTATGTAGAGGTGTTATAGATATTTAAAAGGTCAATTTGGTAGAAAACTAAAGAAAAATCCACCAGCGTCACTTTTTTGTTTTCTAACGGAAAAGTTAACGGTTTTCATTTTACCATGAAGTTCAGGGGGTATAAGTAAAAATTGGTCAAAGTACAAGAGATGTAAGTGAAATTAGCCCTAAAAAGTAAAGTGATAATCACAATGTTGGGTGTGCATATTTGTATAGAGCTCTATCTTATAGTATTTGATAATGAAGAAGTTCGACAATTTTTTTTGGTTTCAATTTGGGTTCGGTGTGGATTCTTTCTTACACTAAACCAAAACAAACCGGGTAGTACAATTTCACAACAAAAACCGCCCAACTACCCGGCGGGTAGAAAAAGTTAAGAAATACTAGCCCCATATTGATTATTCGTCGGTTTCAGATAAAATTGCCATACCTAGATACCTAGAGCTAAGGTTGGTCAATGCAAAATAGTGAAGAAATTGCGAGGAAAACGGTTCATTAACGTTTAATTGATAATGATCTAAAAGAAAGGGAAAGAAGCCATTAGATATAGCCAACTAACGTTCTATAGAGAGTTGTGTTATCTGATAATGATACTTGACTTGCCAAAGTCTTTGCTGTGTGGAGTAGTCTTAGGAACATATATAGGCACCAATAATTGCAAGATTTTTTTGAGTGAGCTAGGCAGGCCCACATTGTTAATTATATAAAACAAAACAGACACTATTCTTGTCTTCTCTGATAATGACCTATATTGGCTTTTCCAAGTCTTCGTCAATTGCTTTATGGACTCCAAGGAATACGGCCATGAGATGAGTGATCGTAAGACTTTTTGAACGAGGCAAGGCAAGCACACATTGGTAAACGGAACCAACACGGAAAGATGGGGCCATAAACACTCTTTTCATCTATTCTTGTCTTCTCTGAATCTCTGATAATGACCTATATTGGCTTTTCCAAGTCTTCGTCAATTGCTTTCTGGAGTCCAATGAATACGGCCATGAGATGAGTGATCATAAGACTTTTTGAACGAGGCAAGGCAAGCACATATTGGTAAATGGAATCAACACGGAAAGATGGGGCTAGAAAGACTCTTTCCATCTATTCTTGTCTTCTCTAAATCTCTGATAATGACCTATATTGGCTTTTCCAAGTCTTCGACAATTGCTTTATGGAGTCCAATGAATACGGCCATAAGACAAGTGATTGCAAAACTTTTTGAATGAGGCAAGGCAAGCACACATTGGTAAACGGAACCAACACAGAAAGATGAGGCCAGAAAGACTCTTTCCATCTATTGTCCGATAATGACATGACTTTGCCAAGTCTAGGGCGGCTCCACATCGGTTAAAAAAATGCACTAATTTTTTTTATTTTTTTCTATACATAAATCAAGTTCTTAGTATTGTTGGCACAATGTTATTTGTGCAAGTTTAAAATATAAAAGTCCAACTAAATTTGGACACAAAATATTATAGTCCAACAATATAAAATAAGTCCAACCCAAATAAGTTTGACTGATTGAGAATGTAAAACTTAAAGCGGTGTAAAAATACACAAAAAGTTACAAGTACGTGGAGTACTATTCTTCTTTCATGTGAGTAACAAAGATCTTTTCCCCCTTATTTTTAACCAAACACATCTAACTCTTTTCTCTGATCTTATAACGAAAGCATGAGCGGCTCTACTAGTGTTTGAGGGGTTTAAACAAATCCATTGAGTTAAAAAAAATAGACTAAAATTTTGTATTTCTTAATATAATATAATCTTTCTTTGTCACACTGGGTCATTCGTGCATAGCTAATGTAAGTGAAAATCTACTTAAATCTGTAAGTAGGTAGATAATATATGACAAAAAAACAAAACTAATCAGGCTCAATTTATTTTTAATCAAATAAAAATCTGTATTGAAATAGAGTTTGTAGTGCGAAAATTTTCTGCATGATTTTGCCACCGTTGAACAGAAATTCTAATCAATTGGGACTATCTTAGTTAGCCACGACTCTTGCATCTCACTAGGAGGTCAGAAGTTCGAGTATTCCCACCTGCGTGTGGGTGTTCTTCTCTTAGAAGTCTTTTCCTTTTTCTTTGTTTCTACTCTATAATGGGTTTATTTCTTCTACTGTTTGAGTTATTGGGCTTGGTTATCTCGTAGACTCTCACAATTGATGTAGTGTCCTGGATTTGTACCATGTAAAATGATCTCTTCTATAGATTGAAAAATAGAACAGAAATCCTGAAGCCGCCGCTGGCCAAGTCTTTGTTGCTTTATGGAGTTGATTGAAAGATTTTATGACAAAGTCCAGACTAAAGACCCATTTTATTATACTAACAGAACAGACTTTGGCGTGTGCCTTGTTTGGATGGCATTTTGAAAAAAAAAAATCAACCCAAAAAATACTTATTATTCCTACTTCCAATCATTACTCTTATTTCTCTCTCCTCTCTCCAATCATTATTCTCATTTCTCTCTATTTCTCTACAATCATTATCCTATTTTCTCTCTCTACTCATTACCTAAAAATCAAACTAAAATTTTTTCAAAACATCATCCAAAGATTAGTCAAAAGAAAAATAATTGGTACGTCCGGGAAATCACGTTCTTACAAATTGTGAACTTGTTCAAATAAGAAAAAAGGCATCAATTAGTATTCTGATGAAAAAATTTAATTACTACTTGGCTAAAATACTCTTGCCTTCGGGGGTCATGGGTGTATTTGCAATAACTGTAAAACATAATTTAGATTATAGGTTAAATTTTAACATACAACTACATAGATTTTGGAGTCTATAGAATACGTTGAATATTTCTTTATGTACAAAGGGGAAAATGAATTAAGTTGTAATAAAACCTAGTAACAACGGTAGTAAGCTAATGATAATCTTATATATCTTTGATAGTCCAAAAGTTGAAAATAACCTTGTGAATCATAAACTTATAGTGCATATCATAACTTTTACATAAGCTAATCAATCGTAACTTTTTAGCAATAGATTCATAACGTTTTGGTACATCTCGTAACTCTTATACAACAATATGGTTTGTAACGTTTTCATTGTGAATCATAATATTTTGGTCTATTTTGTAACTTTTAAAAAAATGTAACATTTTCAGCAATATGTTTCGTAACATCTTGGTTTGTTTCATAACTTTTTAACTAAAAACTCATAAATTTTTAATAACATATAATCAATTGTGCAATTAATCATGATCAAGTACAATCGACCGGTTAATCAAATATGTAATCCATTCTGTTGATGTTCAATTCCATAATTTGATTAAACATTATAACCACTTTTGCAATTGAATTGACTGTGATCAGGAAATAATGTGAACTCGATTACTCAATCAATTTGCTAATTGATGGATTTCGGTAAGTCCTTCCATCGATTGCAAAATAAGTTAGAACTAACATTGCAATAGGTTTTGAAAGCAATTGTTCTGGATAACGCAAATAATTAATTATATGATAGATTATATTTCTTTGTGGTTTCAATTGCTAATTAATTGATTGGTATCGATAACACTTATAATTGATTATCTTATCAGATTGGAGTGTTAGTTATTTGTAATTTGGATGCGAGCACTAATTTACAAGGCACTAATAGTACATTTGCTGACAAAAAACAAATAGCATGTCCTAAATATTTTTGTCCCAAAAGGGTAAATTTATCTCGTGACCATTACTCTCTTGCACACCTATTAACTTTGGTAGTGTTCCCTACTTGTTTAATTCGGATGATCGACTTCACTATCCCTTTTAATTGGACTATTATGCGAAAGTTCACTATGCAATTAAAGGCATTGTGAAAATATTAAATAGAATAATATTTTTTAAAAAATCAAAAGAAAAAAATTGGCCAAACATAATTCTAGAGTTTTATCAACCTGGAATTTTCTATTCGAATTTTGTCAGGTTTATTTGCTTCCCCTTCTTTAATCATTGTCTCAACTTAGTTCTTGATTGCCGAGAAACCATATGTAGAAGGAGGAGGAATGGATATAATGGATTGAACTTATAGAGGTGGCGATAGATGGACTGGGATGAGCGTTGACGGATGGATTGCGATGAGGGACAACAATGGGTCTAGGGTTTGGTCGAAAGAGGGATTAGAAAGCCAATAGGGTTATATTATTTCTTTTCAATTATTTGGGTTACCTATTGTTTAGGTTACCAGTAATGTGTTGTAATCATATCGTAAATTTTTTAATGGTCTAGATAATGTCGTAAGCATGTAATGACAAATAATGGGGATGCATATCATACACACCCAAATAAGGGGTGTCAATAGTAGTGAATAAATACTCATTGCAAGATTTTTCAATGAGCCAAGTTCCACATTATACACTAAAATCGATAGAGATGGATACGAAATCGCCAATAAATATCAAATACAAGAGACATTATTACCAAGTCTGTGCTGCAAGATTTTTCTAACGAGTTCTATTCTATGATAATAACTCTGAATTGGGTTTGACAAGTCTTTGCTAGCTGTTGTACAGAGTTGTAAGGACATGGCCATCAATCCCTAATGGTAAAACACGGGGTTCTCAATCAATGGTTGCGAAATTTTTCTAAAACAAAATAGAGATGGAAAAATGAGGAGATGCTATTCTTGATTATTCTTTGATAATTACATATGTATTTTCCAAGTCTTTGGTGATTTATGGAATCCAAGAAATATGCCATGAGTGATCGAAAGAGTTTTTGAACGAGTCATGCTCATGTTGTTACATAAACATACGGAACCAACACGGAAAGATAAGGAATGACTCTTCTCATCAATTCTATGATAGTGACATACGCCTTTGCCAAGTCTTTGTTATTTTATGGAGTTCTAGTAATATGGCCGTTAGTGATAGAAAGATTTTTATAACATAGTCAAGACTCAACCCATCTAACAAACATGGACAAAGAAGGGAAGATTTCTATCGAAATTGATAACTCTGGCATGCTACCTTGCTAAGTTATTGTCACGTCGTATTTGGTCCCCCAAAGATATATTTGTCAAGGTGAAGACACCCTGAGATACAGATAAAAAAATTAATGATATTTTGTAGAATCATGTTCTTAAAAATTGCAAACTGTTTTGAAATCAAAACTGTGAATTTGAATTAAGTCGTACTCTCTTCGTCTCTTTTTAAGTGTCCCATTTCGCAACTATAACTTATTAAGAAAACATTATCATTACATCTTTCACATCAACTTTTATCTTCACTTTTCCTACTTACCCTCTAAGGAGATATCATCATTATACTTTTACTCACTAACTTTTCAAAATGGAATATACTTTTAGAGGCAAAATGGAAAATTTACTAATTTTTACCGACTAACTTTATAAAATGGACACTTATTGAGGGACAGTTCAAAATGGAATACTGGACTTTAAAAATGGGACGGAGGGAGAGAAAATTGAAAACCTAGTAACATTTGTTGTAAAAGCTAAAAATGATCTGATAGCTAACTTATAATCCAAAGTTGAAAATATCTGAAACTCCAAAAGCTATACAACACATCTCTACAACAAACATTTTGGATGGTGTAGTATTGGTGAAGCATTTTGAGGTTGGAATAAAACTGATGAAGCTCTATATTCAGAGCTGCTAATGCTGATTTTCTCTCAAAAGTCAGATATTTTTATGGAGATTGCTTTTGGTTTTGGACTTCGGACATTTTGGTTTCATATCATTTTTGGCCTTAGGATGTTGTAGACATATTTTGGTTGGTTCCTTTGCAACTATGTTTTCTTTAAGGGTTTTGAGTGACATATGAATTGGATTAATTATTAGGGGTGAGCGTCCAATTCTAGCTTGTTGGGATGCTTCCTCCCTATTATAATGCTTTCGTGCCCTTTGATCAATCCCTTTCATCTTTATAACTTCCATTGTCGTTGATGAATTAATTTCTTTTCTTCTAGTGGATGAAAAAAGAAAATATCTAAAATTAAAAATTCGAGGTTGTGTTCAAGTTCTTCAAATCACCTTGGATCTAAGCTACTATTGATGAAGCTGTATTCAAAGCTACTAATGCTGTTTTTCTCTCAAAAGTCAAATATTATTATGGAGGTTGCTACTAGTTTAGAATTTTGGATGTTTTGCTTTCGTATTGTTTTTGGTCCTAGGATGTTGTAGACATATTTTGGTTGGTTCCTTTTCGATTGTGTTCTCTTTTGGGGATTTTGAGTGGCTTATGAATCTGATTATTGGGTGTGAGCATCCAATTTTAGCTAGTTGGGATGCTTCCTCCCTGTTATGATGCTTCCGCGCCCTTTGATCAATCCCTTTCATCTTTATACTTCCATTGTCGACGATAAATTAATTTCTTTTCTTTTGGTTGATGAAAAACGAAAATCTCTAAAACTAAAAGTTCAAATCACCTTGAATCTAAAATTTCGTGAGAGGAATATTTGATAAAAAGAAAATTCATACTGTAAGAAGAAACTAAAATATATGAAACTACTTTGGAAATTTTAATGACCAACCATTAAACAAGATGGGTGTGTGATGTGGTTGCTTCCTTCTTTATCATGTATGTTTCATTGAAAGGCAAGCAAATCGCACGAAATGCCAAGGAGGTGAGGAGGAGGCCATGTCAATTATTCTATGATGGTCCATGACATGCATGGCCAAATCTTTTCGGTTGGGTTGCAATTAATCATTTTTAGGCACACACAATTTTAGTTAATATGTATATGCAAAGATATGGATAAATTAGTAAAATTGGATTTCGGATGTACTTTAAATTTTCCGCAAATATTTTAAAAGTAATGTACTAATTTCATCTCACTTTAATTTTTTGGTTGCAAATCGGGTACCGCATGGTACCCTACGCGCACATCCGGGCCATCCAAAAATTCGACCGACGGTCCAAATTAAAAGGTACCGAACGGATTTAAAAATAAAAAAAGAAAAGAAAAAGTGTGTTTCAATCCGAACCGTCGGTTGTATTTTTGAACGTTCCAAATGTGCGTGTTGGATATCATGTTAGTTGTACCCCGTTTGCACCCAAAAATTTCTCAACAAAGCAAAACTATGCATATATACACCATTTGAATTACTTGACTCTCAAAGTCCTAGAGTATTAAATTGCAGTTTCATAAATAAAAAAATAACCAACAAAGCAAAACTATGCATACACCATCGAATTACTGGACTCTCACAGAACTTCGAGTTTACTCTATCAGTCGTAAATAGTATTGGAATAAGGGTACAACAATAGATGAGTCCAAATTAAACTTCTACACAATACTCTGTCCAATTATGCAACAGTACTTCTCTCAATCGGATTCAGAAATTATCTCTAAGATACTGCTAAAATGCCTTCCGCCCATGTTTCCCCTTGTAATTGACTCATTGGTGGTAGAAAAGGGATTCGGGGGCATGCCCAAAGTATCTCCATCTCCCTCAAGCATTTGAACCACAGCTTTCATTGAGGGTCGGTTTCCTGGGTACCACTGGATGCACCAAAGTCCTACAACTGTTAGTTTCTTAACAATCTTGGCATCTCCTCTTTCCTCAACTTCATTGTTATTTACTTCTTCACGATTTAAACGATTATAAATCCATTCAGGAAAGTAAACTTCATCGCTATTTTCTTCTGCACGAACATCAATGTTCTTCTTCCTCCCTCCAACCATTTCAAGCAACAACATTCCAAAACTATAGACATCTGACTTGTGTGACACATTGCCGAAGTTCCTAGAGAACACCTCTGGTGCAATATAAGCCACGGTTCCCCTAGCAGCTGTCATGGATACAACGCTTTGTTCTTTCGAGCACAACTTGGCTAGCCCAAAATCGGAGATTTTTGGAATGAAATTTTTGTTTAACAGGATGTTATGAGGCTTAATATCGAAATGAAGGATTCTTTGATCACAACCTTGATGAAGATATTCAATTCCTTTGGCTATGCCTATAGCAATATCTTGGAGCTTCTCCCACCCAAGTGAAGCTTTTTTATGATCCGTTGATATGAACTTCTCTAGAGAATCATTCGGCAAATACTCGTAAACAAGAGCTTTTTTATACCCATCAGCACAATATCCGACCAAGCGAACCACATTGACGTGGTGGATCGTACCTATTGTTCCCACTTCATTGATGAAGTCATCGCCATTACCAGTGAAGTTGTTGAGGATCTTGGCTGCGATAGGAACATCATTGGAAAGCTCTCCCTTGTAAACTGTTCCATAACCTCCTTGGCCGAGTTTTTCCTTCAAATTATGAGTAATTTTCTTTATCTCAGCATATGTGTACCTTGTAGGCTTGAGAGCTCTGTAATTCTCCAAAAATCTTTCAACCTTTACTTGATCCTCTTTCTTTGAAATGATGGATCTGTGGGCAAAATATGTAGCTATGACAAGTACAACAAGAAGAAAAATGCCAGGTGGGATTAGTCCTGCAAGTTTGAACAACCAAATTATAAAGAGAAGAGCAATGATACATACATACCCATCAACCACACCTCCTACCACTCTCCTCTCACACATGTGTGGAGTGACCAAATTATTAGTAACTTCTTTGTGGATCTCATAATTATGTACGTGTATCCACACATATGTGAGAGGGGAAAAAGGAAAGAATTCCAACCACTCCCCGTCCTTTGTTGGAGGTGTGATTGGTATGTGTACGTGTATTCATTAATAAAATGTAGAGAAAAAAAGATGGGAGAAAAAAGAAAGATAATCCACCTGCGACAAGTGGGGCTTTCGCTTCACCTGTATAAGACAATACAAAGCGCCAATCAATTTATTGTATGAAGAATTTATAAAATTAAATCAAAACTTGTTTAGTTTTTTCCATGAAGTAGCCAAGACCCAAGCATCAAAAACCCAACTTGAAGAAGTTAGGCTCCGTTTGTTTCCGTATAAATTATTTTACATGAAAAAATATTCCCGTAAAATCACTTACTTATAAAATAATTTCACGACTTTTATTTTTGTGTGCTTTGCTACTGTCGATAATGTTTTTTTTTTTTTTCCTTTGGCTGCACCATATCGAACTTTCAAGGTGAGTGAAGTAGGAAGATGAATTGAAAGGATATGAATTCGAATTTGAAGGTGAATTAAATTTGGCCATAAGTTATTTTTGTTGATTTGCTGTAAAAGGTTTTAATGAAGAATATGTTTGACCTGTATTTCAGGTAGCCAAATAAAGGAAAATCAGAAAATCTTTTACCAGAAAATGTTTTCACCCAAAACAAACAAGGCTACCTGTAACTTTTTAATTAGTTGAAAAAGAAATAAAATTATAGCACGAGGATAAGTGAAGTAAATTAAACATTCTTCCTTTTCTTTTGAAGTACGAGATGATGAGATGTACCTCTTGTTGTCGGTGGCTTAGGGTTAAAGCATTCGGTTTCATGCTTCTTGCTGTTGTTGCTACTATTCCGTCTGCAATACTTGCCTTTTTTTTCGCATTTCCAACAATCTACTGGTCCGTTCCACCACCTGGTCAAGTTGCCAGGATACGGAAGGGATTGTCTGTATATACATGGAACTGATGGAATGGTATGCATCTTTGTGCAATTCAAAAGGTTTTGCCTGATAGAATCCGATTTCGTCAAGTACAGATGGTGACCTGGACGGCTAGGGCATGGGAGCAGTGCATAGTTGTAATATGTATCTAACAAGGAGGGACAACTGAATATGTAGTTTTCACAGAGATCTGACTGGAATATATGTAGGAAGGGAGAGGAGGTGTCGAATATTAAGCTTAGGTTTTGATGCCGAAAACAACTGGAGAACTGGTATGTTAACTCCTGAGAACGGTAACTGATGTTTTGGACCACTGCCTCGACAAAAAATGGGAGATCAACCAGGGTTTCGCTGTTGTTGGTAGGAGAGCAGGTTAGAGCAAAGCCAGGCCCATTGCCACAACGTTCTGGTTGATGACCCTGTTTACACCCATTTTTGGCCAAAAATCAGGAAATAGATTTACGGGTTAAAAGGTAGCCTCGAGGGTCGAGGCCCTAACCTTGAAATACCTTACGACTAGTTGCCCACGAATTAGGGCCGGTTCTTAAGAAATTATGGGTCTTCCATATAGGCCTAAATCAGTCAAAGGCCTAAGGCTTGAATCAGTCCACCAGGCCTGAGTATTTCGTCCAGGCCTAACCCAAATTCCTAGAAGTAACAAAGGCCTAAGAAATGGGCCCAAATCGGTAGAAGTCTTGGTTTTCTCACCAGGCTTGGGCTTAGAAGGCTTACACTGGGCAAAGGCCCGTGATTTACCAACAAGTTCAGGCCCAATTGATGAAAGGCCCACTACTTTAAGAGCATCGTTAAAGTCTTTAATGAGCAATGAGGGAGTCTTAAGCTGCTCACAAGTAGCTCAAAGGCCTTAAACTGCTCACAAGCAGCTCAAAGGCCTAGAATGTTCTTGTTTGGCAGATCTATGTAAGTTGCTTACAAGCAGCTCAAGGTCTGAACTGGTGGGACCCCATTCTTCAGCATGATGCAAGGCCAGGGACAGGTGGCGTACATGCAGCCCTTGGAGCTGTTGGTAACTGATTCATGCAGACCTAAGCAAGCTGCTCACAAGCAGCTCACCCAGATCTGGCTGAGCCTTTGTTTCTCATAAGGGTCAAGATTAGAGGATTTAAGGGCCCACAAAGGATGCAAGGACCAATAAAATGGTGGGAAGGCCTGAAGAAGCCTTGGTCTTCAGCATTGGTGGGCCCAAAAGACGTCCAGTCAAGTAGTAGCTGCTCACAAGCAGCTCAAAGGCCTGGATGCTGAAGTTCCTTTTACTCTTTTTCAAAGTTTTATGCAGAAAAGAAGGATTTTTCAGGCATTTGCCCTTTTCTTGGAGTAAAAGGCACGTTTTGTTCAGAGAGCAGCCCCTCATTGGAGCATTTCGAAGCTGCTCAAGCTCAAGCGTCTGATAGAAGGCCATGTGGCAGCCATGCATTGGAGCATTTTGAAGCAGCTCAAGGCCTGTAGCTCCTATAAATCACAGTTCTGAAGGCCTTGGCCAAGGTCCCCGACCATCGAGCCCCCGGCTTATGCAAATTTATGTTTTAATTATCTTCTATCTTTCGGTCCACGACCATCAAAGCCCATGGCTTAGCCAAATTACATTTCAATTTATGTTTTAATTATCTTCTATCTTTCGGTCCCCGACCATCAAGCCCCCGGCTTATGCAAATTTATCTTTCAATTATCTTTAGTTTCCCGTTCAATCTAGCCAAGCCTAGATTTTATTTCATTTCCTTGTAATCAGGCTTTATTAAACCGTTAATGAAGTCCTTTTATTTCTGTATTAGGCCTTGCTCTACCTTTCTTTCCATTTTTCACACGATTAGGAAATTTTAAGTCCTTAGCCCGCAAAGGCAAATCACGAACCTCCTCACGGTCTCCACCCTTAGGCCGTGCACTTTCGTCCGATTAGAAGTCAGATTGAGGCTTCCAGGCCTTGATACGAATTTGGGCAGCAATTCTGCCCTAGCATGCCCGCATCAGGCCTAGAACTGCACTGCTCGCTGTTCCTAGGCCAATTGTTACCTTTTTGGAAACAAACATTGGCACGCCCGGTGGGACCCTAATCGTTTCAAGGGGTATGATCACGCCGATTCATGTCGATTCAATACGTTGAATTGGATTTTGAGATTCGGCGTCGTGAAGAAGAAATTAGTTGGCGCTATGATAAGGTCGATGAACTTGAAGATGAGATCAACCGTCTCAACAAGGAGAAGTATTGACTCAATCCTACGGAGGGTTGGTTTCTCGATGCACAACACTACTACAACGATGCAGTTAGAAGGCTTGAAGACGAAATTGGCAGACTTGAAGATGAGGAATGCCAATTACGCAATGAGGTAGCCTATCTCCTTAATGCTAAGTCACGTGGCTATTCAAGTATCATGCATTCAGGCTTGCCCAAACAGCCTGAAGTTCAAAATTGTGGCTTTGGTGGTCCTCATACTCAGAACTTTGGAGGCCAAGTTGAAGAAAACATCAACATCCAGTCCTATACCGTTGCATCCAACGAAGAACTCTCACAGGAGTTTACTGATCCTTGGGATGCAGCTTTGTGTAGGCTTGAAGAATCCAACCAGGCCATTATCAACTCCAATCAAGCCATTATTGAAGCGTTGGCTAAACTTAAGGATAAGTTGTCAACTCCTACTCCACCACCGGTACCACGGTTTGGCACTTTAGGCTCGACTTCAGGCCTGAATGTGTCTAAACAAGCTTCCAGTAAGCCCACTAGGCCTCTCGGCTTCCCTCAGGCCTTAGCTCCCGAAAGCCCTGCACTCGGGGGGCAATAAGGCCAAGGAATTACACTCGGGGGGCAAGGAGACCAAGAAATTGCATTCGGGGGGCAAAATTCTCAATTCAGGCCTTCAACAATTCCTGAACAGCAACAAGGCCTGGATGATAAACCTCAGAATGATCACGACAACGATTTCAGGCCTGAGTGCAGTAGCCTACATTCAGGAGTCTTTCAAAAACTCCTTGATGGAAAGTTATTTCCAGGTTTGGAAGAGCAAAATGATAGGTCTGTTTCGACGCAAGGGGAGCAAGATCTCAAGCCTGAGACAAGCCAGATCATGGAAAGTCCAATCATGAGGCAAGATCAGCCCATTTTCTCTTCTCAAGAGCTTTCTGAAGTCTCTGAAGGGCTACCACATCCAGATTCAGTCCTTGGTGATGAGCAGATCATTGATGCAGATCAGGTACGATCCAGGCCTACCATCAGCTCTATAGACAGGTCTGAATTGGATGTTGCGGTTGTTCTAGAAGAGGAGGAACGACATGAAGATGAGGAAAACGGTGACACTCCAAGGCTTGATCATGATTCTTTTGTGATTGGAGATCCCCCTCCTCCCCCGGTTAACGAAGGCCTTTTTGGCATTGTCCGACCTGCCAAAAGGCATTACAAGCATAGGCCAACTATAGGCCTAAAAGCTGTGGAATCGCGCCCCCATTGGATTTGTGGGGCACATCAAAAGTGAGTGTTATTCACTTGGCTTACACGAAAACATCATGGTTGTGGGAAGGGCTAAGTAGAGGAAAGCCCTTCAAAGGCCGAACATGCATCTTTAAGATGTTCGGCCAAGGCCTACCAGTCATTGAGTAGGCCTTATTTTTAAGTTCATACCAGGCCTTTTCTGCAGAGATGGAGGCCTTTTATTTCATTTAAACAGGCCTTTTTTGCAGGAGATGAGGCCCTTTAAGCTCTTTCTTTAGGCCTGAGCCACTTTTTTAGGCCTTTCAATGTATTTCCAGGCCTTGTTGCAAACCCTTCATAGGTTTGGAGCTGCTCTGCAACCGGGACTGAAAAGAGGCCTCGTATCGGTGTATGAAGGCCTTTTCCACAAAGATGAAGGCCCTTTGAGCCCTTTAAGTATGCCTGAATCTTCATTACAAACACTCTAAGTGGAGGTTTAGGCCTTCCAAACATAGTTTCAGACCTGAAAACATAGCCTTTATTGGCGTAAACATGCCTAATAAGAGGCAATACTTATGAGCCTCAAGATGCAACTCTAGTATGGGCATGATCATCATCCAATTACTCTAAAACAGCCCTAGAAGATGCAGATGGAGGCCTTTTATCTTTAAGAGAGGCCTTTCACAGGTCTGTCCAACAAAAATATGATTGGCAGACTCATTCTAAGGTCTGAATTTAGAGAATATTGTCAGAGAAGCTTGATGAGGCCTGTTTGGATGCCAAAAAATGGTTTTACTTTTCATACATGCCTTGATCCTAAATGCAAAGAATCAAGGCATGGGGGGGCAATGTTTACACCCATTTTTGGCCAAAAATCAGGAAATAGATTTACGGGTTAAAAGGTAGCCTCGAGGGTCGAGGCCCTAGCCTTGAAAGACCTTACGACTAGCTGCCCACGAATTAGGGCCGGTTCTTAAGAAATGATGGGCCTTCCATATAGGCCTAAATCAGTCAAAGGCCTAAGGCTTGAATCAGTCCACCAGGCCTGAGTATTTCGTCCAGGCCTAACCCAAATTCCTAGAAGTAACAAAGGCCTAAGAAATGGGCCCAAATCGGTAGAAGTCTTGGTTTTCTCACCAGGCTTGGGCTTAGAAGGCTTACACTGGGCAAAGGCCCATGATTTACCAACAAGTTCAGGCCCAATTGATGAAAGGCCCACTACTTTAAGAGCATCGTTAAAGCCTTTAATGAGCAATGAGGGGGTCTTAAGCTGCTCACAAGTAGCTCAAAGGCCTTAAACTGCTCACAAGCAGCTCAAAGGCCTAGAATGTTCTTGTTTGGCAGATCTATGTAAGTTGCTTACAAGCAGCTCAAGGTCTGAACTGGTGGGACCCCATTCTTCAGCATGATGCAAGGCCAGGGACAGGTGGCGTACATGCAGCCCTTGGAGCTGTTGGTAACTGATTCATGCAGACCTAAGCAAGCTGCTCACAAGCAGCTCACCCAGATCTGGCTGAGCCTTTGTTTCTCATAAGGGTCAAGATTAAAGGATTTAAGGGCCCACAAAGGATGCAAGGACCAATAAAATGGTGGGAAGGCCTGAAGAAGCCTTGGTCTTCAGCATTGGTGGGCCCAAAAGACGTCCAGTCAAGTAGTAGCTGCTCACAAGCAGCTCAAAGGCCTGGATGCTGAAGTTCCTTTTACTCTTTTTCAAAGTTTTATGCAGAAAAGAAGGATTTTTCAGGCCTTTGCCCTTTTCTTGGAGTAAAAGGCACGTTTTGTTCAGAGAGCAGCCCCTCATTGGAGCATTTCGAAGCTGCTCAAGCTCAAGCGTCTGATAGAAGGCCATGTGGCAGCCATGCATTGGAGCATTTTGAAGCAGCTCAAGGCCTGTAGCTCCTATAAATCACAGTTCTGAAGGCCTTGGCCAAGGTCCCCGACCATCGAGCCCCCGGCTTATGCAAATTTATGTTTTAATTATCTTCTATCTTTCGGTCCACGACCATCAAAGCCCATGGCTTAGCCAAATTACATTTCAATTTATGTTTTAATTATCTTCTATCTTTCGGTCCCCGACCATCAAGCCCCCGGCTTATGCAAATTTATCTTTCAATTATCTTTAGTTTCCCGTTCAATCTAGCCAAGCCTAGATTTTATTTCATTTCCTTGTAATCAGGCTTTATTAAACCGTTAATGAAGTCCTTTTATTTCTGTATTAGGCCTTGCTCTACCTTTCTTTCCATTTTTCACACGATTAGGAAATTTTAAGTCCTTAGCCCGCAAAGGCAAACCACGAACCTCCTCACGGTCTCCACCCTTAGGCCGTGCACTTTCGTCCGATTAAAAGTCAGATTGAGGCTTCCAGGCCTTGATACGAATTTGGGCAGCAATTCTGCCCTGGCACGCCCGCATCAGGCCTAGAACTGCACTGCTCGCTGTTCCTAGGCCAATTGTTACCTTTTTGGAAACAAACAGACCCTTTAGCCAGAACGGGAACCGGATTTCGGGGCCCTTGTCTCCACACATCGCAGGCTTGTTGCACTCATCATCGGGATCGCGATCATGTGCTCCAGCTCCACCCCCTGTAGGCGACAAGAAGAAGAATAAGAGCAAGAGGAAGATCAACATTTTGTTATTAGTTGTTGATGATCCACTGCTGTGGAGTTCTTTCATAACTTTTTCTGCTGATTCTTCTTCAACTCAAACGACCTCAAGTCTTTTAATTGACAGTCTTTAATTGTGTCAAGGTGTTTTTCTATGTAGTACTCTTTTTGTTCCTTTTTAAATGTCTACTGTAGTTCTACGTGTCATTTTCAATTGTCTATATTTCTCGATGCATATTATACAATATAGATCTTATTTGATAAATTTCAATTATTTCTATAAGACAATAACTTTAAAAATATAAAAAATAACATACGTCAAGACATATATAAGCCATTGAAAATGACATGTAAAATCATTGTGGATATTATTTTTTTATCAGCAAACAAAAGATTTCATATCATTCAAAATAATAGTACGAAACAAAAACCATGTAGTAACACTCCAAGAAGCATCATGAACAAAGGTAGTACCTTATCTATCACTACATCTCACCTCTCATTTAAAAAAAAAAAAAATAGAAACAAACTCCAAAGTTGGTAAGGAACTAGCAAACACCTTTAAAAATCCCTAGCCCCCAAATAAAAGGGCAAAGCCCAGCACCTAAAAAGAAACTGTCCAAAACAAAAGGGAAAAAAAAAAAAAAAAACCCTAAACCTAATCGGTCTGCCCCGACGAAACCCATTCTTCAACGTCGCCCCGTGGCCACGCGTATACCTAGGTCTATGTTACACATGTTTTATTTTATTTTATAAAGATGTTGTGCATTTTTGTTTAGCTACGCAAGGATGTATCTTGGAAATATATATAGCGCTTATAGTTTCGGATGATATGCATGCATATTTCTGATGCGTGGAATGCATATTTTTCATTCTAGATTCACGACCATTACGGGTGATTTGTATATTTTTAAATATTGTGATATGTTAAAAAATTCATGACCACCGTAACTTATATATGTATTTTACTCCCGATACCATTATACCGCAAGATATATGTAAACTTTTACCATTACCATTACGTTACCTGATAACTTATTCAAAACGTTGACAAGTACACTAAAATGATACTCGTACATGGAAAGATTCCTTGGAAGGATACAGATCAAAGACTGATCATGTTAAAATGGTCAGAGGAAGCAATATTGATCATACTCTCTCTCTCTCTCATCTCTGTAAACTCATCTCCTTCCTATGTCGAGCAGAAGGCTTCTCTCCAATGTCTACAAAACCCATAGTCTTCTTCTTCTTCTTGCCCTGTTTTTGGGCAACTGCTATGCTCAAACAAGTCCCAATTGTGTCTCCTCTTGTGGAAATATCCACATCAGTCCCTCATTTCGACTGAAAGAAGATTCTGAAAACTGCGGAAACAAGAAATACGAACTGGAATGCGACCACAATCGTCCTGTACTGTACTTGAATTCCTCTGCAAAATACTACGTCCACGCCATCAACTACGACAACTACACAATCCGACTAGTCGATGTTGGCTTACAACAGGGAAATTGCTCTTCCCTCCCTCTTTATTCTTTATCAGATCTCTATTTCCCTTATGCTGACGAATACCAATATGCATTAGAGTTCCCTTACGGAGTCGATTATTCTTTTTCTGGGTATATTTTTTACCATCATCATCGAATCCCATGGGATGTGGCTGTGGCACTCTGGGTAGATTGTGAAAAGCCAGTAAAATCTCGATTCTACACGGAAAATAATACTAGTGCTTCTAGTTGTATTGATAAAGCAACTTCTTCTTCTTCTTCACTCTCTTCCGGGGAAAAGAGACGCTATTCTTACTTTTTGTTCGGAAGCTTAAAACTTTCGGACGTGGCAGATCAGTGCAAAATAGATGAGATACTTATAACAACGTTGTGGTTACCAGCTGATAAAAGCCAAGCAAACATTTCCTACTCGGATTTCCACAGTAAATTGGAGTATGGGTTTGAGCTTTCCTGACTGTCCTCTCTCTGTGAACAATGCCAAGAACAAGGGCGCTATTGCGAAATTGGGTCTAATTACAGCGCCAATTGCTACAAATTCTGCGATTATGGGCCCGCCAAAAACAGGACCTTTCGATGTGCGTAAGATTTCCTATTCCATACCTTAATTAATGTGAACTCTACTACGCTACTTAACCTTAATTAATGTAAACTCTACTACGCCACTTAAGTAGCATAGTAGTCATGAACTTATACAAATTAAGGCTACAAAATAATCATCTGTGTCCAAATGTTTTTATATCTTGGAAGTGCAAGGTACCCAAAAAAGAGCCCCCAAGTTATCCCAAATAGAATTTTAGAGGTATTTATAATCGCTAATAGACTTTTATCAACGATCATAAATACCTATTCAGGGTAATTTCGGAATGTATTTTTCGAGGTATCCAACATTGCACTGGGACTAACAGCACAAATATTTCCACAATAAATTGCATTTGCGTCGTTGGGACTAACAGCACTGTCACTTACTACAAAGTACTGCTATTCTTGGAAAACAGTCCTTTCGATGTGCATAAGATTTCCCGGTCCATACCGTCAAGTCGCATGTGATCTCTGCTACACCCCGTGGGTTGTAGTAATACTGGACTGAGATCCAGTTCAGTTTCCCTTTCTTTTGGTCCGGTTCAATTTCGGGGCATTTGTGAGCTCTTTTAAGGTTATGACCATTAATGATTGAAATCATTTACTTTTTAGAGTTCACTGACAAAATTGAACACGTTAAAAATCTCATCAATCGGATACCATTTGATTTGTGTTATATGGGTTGCAATTCAGTGTTACACATTTATTTGTGTACAAACTTAATACATTTTGAAATCATATCAAATGTTATCTGATCGACGTGATTTTCGATGTGGTCAATATTCTTGGCGAGCTATAAAAAGTGACCGGTTCTTTTTTTTTTTTGAAAGGCAAAAGATAATTTTATTAATCTTTGAAATTGTTACAAAGATTAAAAGGACCTAACGGAAAGGGCATCACAATCAAAGGAATGAATCTCAACTAAGTTGACACCCAAACCCTTTACAATCATGTGCCAAGCAAGGCCCAAAAGAAAAATGGTTAACAAGAAATCAACCGAATAGAATATGAGAAAACGAAAATTGCCACAGAAGACCCATAACTGTAAGCGGTTCAGAACTAAAACCAAAGGGGAAGACAGCCTCTTGAGCATTAAATATCTTTGTAACCCTTGAACACAACCATGTAGAGCAAAATCTTGTTGGTAAGAGGAGTCTGAATGAGTTGAATTGAAGTAGAAGCATGAAACAGGTTGGGCCCCCCCATCACAGAGTAGAAGACGCCATCATCACCATTGTTGAAGCCATAATCACAAAGAGTGGATCAAATTAGGTATATCTCCTCACACTTCCTTGTAATTTCCTGTAAATAGAGCAAGAAATCTCCATCCGAATTGAAATTCAATTTCAACACACTCCCCCATCCCACATTCCCACCTCTTATCCAGATATACACCCCCCCATCCCACCCCTTTTGTACACAGATCACTAACCCCGCTCCCAATTCCAAACTCAGACCTCTTATACCCACTCAATTTTGACTCGCCCCCTCCCAAATGTAGACCCAAACCTCTCAAAGCCTCTCAATTATGGACACACCCATCCCTTTGAACACTGTAGGGGTTCAGATTTGGAGGGACCTTCGCCTGATTTAATACTCCTCTTTCGTTGCTCCGTTCACCCACCTTGGAACCTGCAACAAGTCACTAGGGCTTGGGCAGCCCAGTGACCCTCCGACGATCAAGTTAGATGTAAGGAGAGGTGTATTTAGGTCTAGGGTTAGGGAAAGATGGCATACCTCTTTAGGTTAAAGTCCCTTTGTATTTATAGACCTAGGTTTACTTGGCCTCCAAGGTAGCGCGTAGGAGTCACGCTTGGGTAACTGCCTCTGGTGACGTCATAGGTGATGCACCGGATAAGGCGGTTACGGAGCACATGGCCAGACCTGGCCTAGGTGGTCCTATCTGCCACGTAACGCCCTTGGTCCCCTCCTGCTAGGTTACATTCCTTCAGAGATCTCAACGGAACGCATGTCTCGGTCATTAACCGAAGTGATAACAGGAGGATCTATACCGAGCCGGTGAAAGTAAGTGCATCTTCAAGGGCTTGCCTGTATAGGACTACAGATTGTTCACACCATAAGTCCTCGGTCATCGGGAGTCTGTTTACCGAGGTCATAACCGAAGCCTCCACAATAGCCCCTCAAGCCCCTGAAGCTTTGCACCCCTGCTTCAGGGTCTTGATCCCATCATACGAAGTATCAGACCTTGGTGAAAGTTCACGCCTCGGTAAATCCCGCTCATCCTACGCCAGTGGTGAAAGCCACGTGACAGCAATCGCCGAGGTCTTAGGATGGAAAAAGCTGTCTCGGCACATGTCCTGTCAGTTGATTGGTACGAAACGTTGCTTCGGTGACACGCGTCGTCACACCAATGGTTCGTATATTCGGCGCCTGTCCTTGGTGCAGACCCCTCAATTCTGGCCGTCCGATGGCTACACGTGTCGAAGATCTGACGGCTCGGTACACGACGCTTCGTTTCCCGCGCAGATCCCCATCTCTTCCATTATAAATAGATGAGCCAGAGGACGGATGGCCACCTTCTCTCTGCTTCTGAAGTCGAACCGCCGCTGCCGTCTATTTCCAGCCTCCAATCGAGCTTTTTAAGGGTTTTGGGCGCGGATCTTTGACACAAAACTCAGGTATGTTGATCTTTAATGTCTGGTTTCTATGTTTTGATCATCTTCTTCGAGTTTTCTTTAACACGATCCACATTCTTCATGCGTCGTAACTGCTCCGCCGCTCGCTGTTGTTCAGCCTGCGGCGGCGTTAGGCGTTTTCTGCGTTGTTCATAGTTTTCCCGAGGCCTAAATTCAACCCGAGGCTTATATTCTTCCCGAGGCCAATCTTCAACCCGAGACCATAGAAACAATCATTGGCCTCGGAGACCTCTCTCGGATAGAGATTCCCTGAAATATACCGAAGAGTGATGACCGTTCTGCCCCCCTTATTACTAGGTCGTGTTGCTTTTCCCTGGGCATATAGCTAACGGGTTTTTGCACATCTTTTGCTAGGTAGGGGCGAATGGTCATTGAAGTCTCTTCGGACAGTACCAGTAGCAACACTTCTGCTGAGCTTGAGGAGATCTTTGCGGAGTGTCGCGCCCAGGCTGTTTACCGAATCCCTTTAGACACTATCGAACCTTCGGACCCTTCCAGACCCTTACGCCCAGTTACGACCTTCGCTCCTTGGGAGATGGAAATCCCTAGTACCTCGGATCATGGACCGGGCCCATTCGCCGATGCCCCCGAGGAGGTTCGGGGAAGAAGGAGGCCGATGAGGCCATGCCCCTACTTGCATCAATACTTCAATGGGACACCGGCTGCCCTAGCAGAGTTCAGAAGGGTTTACAGCATCCCTTCGGACGTCGAGATCCGGCTGCTTCAAGACAACAACCCCAAGACCCTTCCTCACCGACCGGGGGAATTGATTTTTCCCTTGATGGCAATCACCGAGGGAGGGATTAGATTCCCCCTTCACCAATTTGTCCGACGAGTTCTCCGAACTCTTACTCTTACTTCCTCCCAGCTTACGGTAAACTCGTACCGAATCATTACAAGCATCATTGAGCTGAGGAGGCAGTTCAACCTGACCTTCGGCGTTGAGGAGCTCTTCGGAGTATACCTCCTGGGAGTCAATCGGGAGAGCAACGGTTACTATCTCTCTTGCAGGACGGGGTACGACACATTCCTCGTCGACCGACTCTCGGACTCTGAAGAGTGGGCAAACATCTACGTCTCGGTGACCGACAACTTTATGTTTGGGCCCGGAGAAAATGCTGATACCACTACGAGGGTGCAATATGGGACCGGGGCTCCTGGTCGGTAGAAATTTCTCTTCTGTAAATACTTATGCTTTTTGTTATGCTCTGCGTATTTTGTACTGATCCTTTGTTTTGATTCTGCCTTGCAGCCGAGGGAATCGTCCAACAGCTTCGGGAGAGAGCTAACCGGGCTCGAATTTCAGCGGCCCACGCTATCCCAACAACCAGTCGGTACACTCCCGAGCTGCTCGGGTACGTCCCAACTTATACCAGCTTTTTAAAGAAGAAACCGAGGCAACAGGGGGTTCCTCGGGCGGGCCGAGGACGAGGCCGAGGAGGAAGAGCTGGGAGAGGAGTAGGAAGGGGGGAGAGGAGGACAGGAGAGGACGAAGCCGAGGGAAGCACGTCCGTGCCTCGGGGGGTTATAAGGGAGGAGATCAGCCGGGAAACGCCGGAGAGGACCGGATTGAACGCAGAGATGTCAGGCCCTGGAACCCGAGAGGTGCTGAACCTCAGACGCCGAAGGCCTGCTGGCCGAGGCAGGGGGACGGTCCCCGGTACTCCTGGTGCCGGGACTTCAGGGGCGCCTCCCGCTTCCCCCCAGGAGCCCCCAGAGAAGAGGCCGCGGTTCGAGGACCGAGGGGATGGCCGAGGGGGCGGCCAGGAAACGATCGAGATCCTCGAGGAAGAGGAGCAGGGCGAAAGAGCTGAGAACGCCGGGGAGGAAGGTGGAGAATGGGTTAATCCCAGGGAGTTGCCTTGGGCCCGGAGTTCCGGCACTTTGCTGGCCGCCCGATCCACCACGCCGATAGCGTCAAGAACCTCGGTGTGGCCTTCGGGATGCTCCGAGGAAGCATTCTTCCTAGGGACGCCCGGGCTGTCACCGGCTTGACCGAGGACATAACGGCCGAGATCGCTCAGTCCCTCTTCAATGTAAGTTGAATGGTTTGTGTCCCATTTTCTTCAATCTTAAAGTTTGCACTTTGTTGAATTTCTCGTATTTTTATTTGCAGGCTGGAGCTTGGGCATTGGCCATCAATGACCGATGTAAAAAGCAGGAAGAGAGGAACGACAAGCTTGCTCGGGAGCTGGCTCGGAAGGAGGAAGACCTCAAGCTGGCTCGGGAGACTTGCGAGCTCTACCTGGCGGACTTTCAGAGGTGCGATAGGGAGAGGATGGAGGCAGAGACCAGAGCCGCCAAGGCCGAGGAGGATGCCAACACATTGCGGGTCACCTGGGCCACAGAGGTTGACTTCGCGAGGAAGAGGGGCTACGATAAAGGCTGGGATGCAGCCGGAGTAGAGTACAAAAAATAGGTTCGGGAGATCGAGGCTGAGCTGCACCGGGACCATTTCTTGGATGGCCTTCGGTACGGCCATGAAGCCTTGTTGAGGAAGCTCGACCTCCCGGAAGATTCTGATCTCCGAATCCTCCCCGAGGCGCCTCCCGAGGAGCTTGTCCTTCCAGAAGAGGAGGAGGAGGTCGTGGAGCTGGCGTCCGAGGACCAAGGCCCAGGGAACCAAGCCGATCCGAATGCCCCTGCGCCCGAGGACCAGCCCGACCACCTAGCTCGCTCTTAGGATAGTTTCTTCTTTTTTGTTTGTCTTTGAATTCTGTAGCTTTTGGCTGGACAGCTCCAGACATTTAGGAGTTTGTTGTTCCAAAGTTTGTAAATATTTGATATTGAAGCAGTAACTTTGTTTATGGATTGTTGTCGAAACCCATAGTGCTTCTGTGAATGAATGTTTTTCTTTTCTTGAAATTCATCTTTAACATGCTTATATGATTGGTTTGCTCCTTGGGTTATGATGCCCCTGCTTTGGTGAAACTTGAATAGTTTGTAGAGACATGTGTGACCGAAGCATTAACCGAAGAGAGTTGTCAATCATAAAAAATAAAAATAAATAAAAAAAAGGAGATGTTTAATCAAGAAGAGTGCTTGGATCCGCAGCCCCTGCTTTAAGTAGAGTCGGTAGGGGCCGAATCAGGAGCAATTATTTAATAAATTTTGGGCTTGTACGCCCGTTCATTTAATGGATGAGTCTAGCGAGCGAACGCGAGATTGTACTACTGCTAGGGGACATAGGCCGAGGGTACGAAGGGGTATGGCTTACGCCATAGGTTCATAACGCAGCGAGTCCGAGCAGTGGGAAACTTCTGGCGGGTCGGTTTAAGGGGCTCGGTGGGAAGCCGAGTATCCTTAAAGCGAGTGGTCAGAAATCCAGATGACCGAAGAGGCCAGGATGACTTGGTGGGAATTTGTCCCGAGGGTAACACCTATGGTAGAGCAATATCCCTGAAGTGGGTATAAAATGGTCCGGGCAAGAACGGACTGAGTAAATAATGTAAACAGCCAAACTCATTTTGTACGAATAGTGCCAATAGAAGGAGTTCTCATTCAAACTTGAAGTGCTGTTGATACATAAGTAAATTGCCTTGCATACTTGTTAAAAGAAAACTAACATAAGAAAGACTGAGAGGGCTTCGGTAACCGAGCTTTATCCGTAAAATTTCTTCAAGTTGTTAGCATTCCACGTTTTGGCTATGGGGGAACCATCCAACTTTTCTAACTTGTAGTTTCCTGACCCGAGGTGCTTGAGGACTCGGTAGGGACCCTCCCAATTGGGCATTAGTTTTCGCTTCTTGGATTTTTCCACCACCTTCTTCCAGACAAGATCGTCTGGCTTAAATAACCTGAGGCGGATGCTTCAGTTGTAACCCTTTGCGACCTCCTGCTGGTAGGAAGCGAGCTTGATTCTTGCGTTTTCCCGCTCTTCTTCGGCTAGATCAAGGTCCGAGGCAATGCTGTTGTTATTGACCGGCTCTTCGAAATTTTTCGTGCGCATTGTTGGGAGTCCGACTTGGAGAGGGATGACCACCTCCATGCCAAATGCCAAGGAAAAGGGCGTGCGACCAGTGGAGCGCCGAGGAGTAGTACGGTAGCCCTAGAGGACCCTAGGTAGCTCTTCAGCCCATTTTTCCCGTCGTGACTTGAGTCATCGCTTGAGTCCAGATGAAATAGCCTTGTTTGCAGCCTCGGCCTGTCCATTACCCTGGGGGTAAGCCGGAGTGGAAGTGTCCCATTTAATACCGTACTCGTCAAGCAAGGCCCGGTACTTCTGTCCTGTAAACTGCCTGCCATTGTCTGTAATTATGGCAAACGGTACACCGAAACGAGAGATGATGTTTCGCCATACAAAGCGGATGACGTCTGTTTCTTCGATGGTGACAAGGGGCTCGGCCTCGACCCATTTCGAGAAATAATCAGTTGCGGTTAGGAGGAACTTGAATCCACCCGGAGCGACTGGGAGCTTTCCAACGATATCCATGCCCCATTGGGAAAAGGGCCAGGGGCTGGTGAGGCGGCTGAGGTCCCGGGCCGATTGATGGATAATGGGAGCGAACATCTGACACTTTTTGCAACGCTTGACAAACTCTTCTGAATCCTTCTTCATTGTTGGCCACCAATACCCCTGAGTGAGGGCTCGGTGGGCCAGGGACCGTCCACCGGAGTGGCAGCCGCTGTCGCCAGCATGAAGCTCTTCGATGATGCCCGGGACTTGATGGGGGTGTACAACCAATAAGTATGGCCCGGTAAATGATCTTCAGTAAAGCTTGCCGTTGGGATTGAGCCAGAAGAGAGCGGCTTTGTTTCGGAGTCGGTGAGCTTCCTTTTTGTGAGCTGGAAGGGAGTCATCTCTCAAGTAAAGGACAATTTCGTCCATCCAGCTCGGGCCGAGCTCTATGTTGAGTATCTCCTTATTTAGTTCTTCAAGCTCGAAGCTGGGCTTGTCAATGGAATCAAAGGAGATAGAACGGTGTCCTGAAGATGAGCACGCCGAAGCGAGTCCTACAAGGGCGTCGGCGTCGGCGTTTTGTTCACGGGAGATGTGCTCGACTCTGATTGCTTTGAAGCGTTGAATGAGCTGGACTGCGGCGCTGAGGTAGGTACGCATGCGGTCGTCCCGAGCTTCATATTCTTCGGAGAGCTGGTTAACCACCAATTGGGAATCACTGTAAACCACGAGTTCTTCGATGCCAATGGCTTTGGCAGTTTTGAGTCCGGAGATTAATGCTTCATATTCGGCCTCGTTGTTGGAGGCTGGGAAGTTAATAGAGATTGAGCTTTCGTGCAGAACACCGGAGGGTGAGAGGAGGACGATGCCAGCACCGGCGCCTCGGCTGTTGGAAGCGCCATCAACGTACATTTTCCAAACGTCACCATGAAAGAGCTGCCATGCTATGCTAGGGTTGGCCTGGAGTAATGCCTCGGTGCTTGGTGTGGGGACCGAAGCGGTTGTATTGGTCGGAGTGAGCTCGGCGATGAAGTCGGCAAGCACCTGAGCTTTTATTGCTGTCCGAGGCTGAAAGTGGATTTCAAAATTTGCAAGCTCAACGGCCCACTGTGAGATTCGGTTGGAAAGGTCGGCCTTCCGCAGGAGAGACTTGAGAGGGAATTCAGTAAGGACGACGATGCGGTGAGACTGGAAGTAGGGAGCAAGCTTCCTGGATGCTGAGACGAGGGCAAGAATGAGCTTTTCTAATGGTAGGTAACGCATCTCGGCTGGAGTCATTGTTTTGCTGGAATAGTAGATTGGCTGATGATCCCGATTCTCCTGGCGAACGAGGACCGAGCTGACGGCGTGCTGAGAGATAGCTAGGTAGAGGAACAGGTCCTCTTGGTCCCGAGGAGTGACGAGGAGAGGAGCTTTGGAAATGTACTCCTTGAGTTGTTGTAGGGCTCGGTCGTAGTCTTCTGTCCAGTTGAAGCTCCGTCAGCTGCCTTTTAGAAGTGTGAAAAATGGCTGGCATTTATCCGAGGAGCGGCTTATAAATCGGTTCAGGGCCGCGGCCATGCCGGTCAAACGCTGAACATCTTTCTTGTTGTGGGGGGCCGAGAGCTGAGTAATAGCAAGGATCTGGGAAGGGTCGGCCTCAATACCGCGTTGGGAGACGAGGTGGCCAAGGAATTTGCCGGAGCTAACACCGAAGACGCATTTCTCGGCATTGAGGCGGAGCTTGTGTTTCTTGAGTATCTTAAAGACTTTAGCGAGGTGGGTAAGATGATCACCGGCGCGCAAACTTTTAACCACCATGTCGTCGATGTAGGCCAGCATAGTGTCGTCTAGTAGTGCTTCGAACATCTTGGTAATCATTCGCTGAAAAGTGGCCCCGGCGTTCTTTAGGCCGAAGGGCATAACCAGGTACCCGAAGATGCCATGGGGGGTAATGAAGGCCGTGTTCTCAACATCGCCTTCACTCATGGCAATCTGGTGGTAGCCTCGGTAGGCATCCAAGAAGCTAAGACGCTCGTGTCCGGAGGTGGCGTCGACGAGCTGGTCGATACGGGGGAGTGGAAAGAAATCCTTTTGGCAGGCATCCTTGAGGTTTGAGTAATCAATGCAGACTCGCCATTTACAGTTCTTTTTCTTGACCACGACGGTGTTGGCCAACCACTTAGGGTACTGAACCTCTCTGATTGCCCCTGCGTTCAGGAGTCGGTTCACTTCTTCAATAACTGCTTCGGAATGATGAGGGGAGGATCGTCGTGCCTTTTGCAAGACCGGGCGTTTGGCTCGGTCGATGTTGAGCTCGTGGCAAATGAAGGAGGGGTCGATTCCAGGCATCTCGTATGGGGTCCAAGTGAATACTTCGATGTTATGGTTGAGAAAAGCTACCGTTTCATTCTGCTCGGTATCACAAAGTGAGGAACCGACAAGGAAGAAACGGGAACCGTCTTCTGTTATTGGGATGGTGGCCACGTCCTCAATGGTTTTGTCGTCGGTGAATCTACCGACGTCTTCCAAAATTGGGGCTTCGGGGACTTCAATGAGGTTAATCCGAGAGGTCTGTTTGTTACTTCGGACGGCATTGATGTAGCATTTCTTGGCCGCTGTTTGGTCTCCGTACAAGTCTTCCTGATGCCCATGAATGCCAATGAAACGGACCACTTGGTGATAGGTGGAGGCAATGGCTTTGAGCCTATGCAATCAGGTGCATCCGACAATGGCGTTATAAGGGCTAGGGACGTCAACTACCACAAATTCCATTTCCAGAGTCACCGAACCGGCACGAACAGGAAGAGTGATCGTACCCATGGGCCAGACAGGAGCTCCGTTAAAGCCGATAAGAGGAACTTCGGAGGGATGGAGGTCGGTGTCGGGTATCTTCAGCTCCTTGAACAGAGAGTAGTACATTACTTCAGCCGAGCTGCCCTGGTCTACGAGGACGCGTCGGACATTGAAAGTTCCGATGCGTAGCGTGACCACGAGGGCGTCGTTGTGGGGGAGTTGGATGCGGTCGAGATCCTTCTCGGTAAATGTTATCGTCCATTTGGAACCGTCATCGGTTCTGGGGCGCTTTGGTTCGGGACCGACCAACATGACTTGCTTGGAGGAGGAAGCTTCGTTTAGGTCGGCTCGGATGATGCGTGCGGCTTCGGGGTTTAGGGGACCGTGTATGATATGGATTGTCCGAACTTCTTCCTCGGTATTTGCTTCGGTCCGTTGTGCCCGAGTCGCTGTCTTTTCCTGATCGATGAAGTTGCCGAGGTGGCCAGCAGCAACAAGCTGTTCCAAGTATGCCTTGAAGGGTGATGCAGGGAAGCGTATAAGAAAAATGATAATCGAAGCGAAAGGACAATCACAAACTCAATATTTAGAGAAACTCTCTCTGACTCTTTTCTTTATCATTAATCAACTGTTTAGCCGTAAGGCATAAAACGGAATATAAAGGAAAACAACGCGAACCCTAGAAAACATAAAGAAACATTACCGAAATTAATTCGTACCCACAAACTAGACCCAAAAACAAAACATTAGAAAAAAGAATGGGCTGAATTGGACTTTCCTACGGAAAGTTATACGAGCGTAAAGAATAGCCCAAAAACGGTTCGAAAGCCCAAACAGAGGCCTAAACGGCCTCGAAAGGCTAAAAAACGCAGAGCACAGGGCCTACGGCGCTGTGTCTTGACCGTCGGCCCATTTCCAATCAAACCCAGCCAAGCCCGTCGCCTAATTCCACGATCAATAATATTACGAAAATACCGGTTAGTAGAAATGGGCCTTGGCATGTTTAAAATGAAACTCTTCCTCTTTGGCTACTGCATCAAAGGGCTTGCATGCTGTGATGAAATGACCTTGTTCGCTGTGGTAACTGCATCGCACAATGGGATTCTTGATTTTGCCGTTTTCGGTTCCCATCTTTTGATTTGGGAAGGAGAAAAAGGGCTGATCCTTCACGTGATCGATGATTCGGTAGATTGGTATGGTGAAGACGGTTTTCTCAGCGTTGAAATCGCTGGGCTTCGGTCCTCTTCTCGGTGACTGCTTGATGGTGTTAACCTGCTTCTTTGGAGTTGAGACAGGTGGGGGAACCGGTGTGGAGGCCGAGGCGTTTATTGCCTTTGAACTTGTCGGCTTCCCGATGCCTCTCTCTGCCTTCGATTCAATGAGCTGGCACCAACCTTTGATACGTGTCATAAGGTCCTTCATTGAGTCTGGCTTATGGCGAGCGAGGTCGTCATAGACTTGCTCATCTTGGGAGGTAAGACCGAGCTTGAATCCTCGGGCAGAGATGACGCCGTCGCAGCCTTCTATCTCATTGAACAGCTCCCAGTAACGACCGGCGTACTGCCGAAGCGTTTCATCGTTTCTCTTGCGGAGGGCTAAGAGGGAATCGATCTCCTTCTCGTGCTTGTTGCTTGTTACAAATCGGGCCATGAAGGCATCGCAGAGGGAATCAAATGAGGAAATTGACCGAGCCGGTAGTTGGTTGAACCAGGTGAGGCCTAGGTTACCGAGGCTTGCAGGAAACACTTTGCATAAGAAGGCGTCGTCCGAGGGTTCATTCTGAAGAAACACAGACATGACGAGTTTATACTGGACCAGGTGGGTGTACGCCTCGGTCTTGCCGTCGTATTTGGCAAACTTGGGTTGGGTGAATCCTTTGGGTGGGGTAACCGAATCGATCTCTCTCGTAAAGGGAGAGGTCGTGAGTCGTGCAAGTCGTGCGTCGCGATGAGGTCGGATCGAACGGTCGGGACCGTCTGGACGCTCAGTCGCTGTACGCTTCTTGGGAACGAGTTTGTCCAATCGTTCATATTCCTTTTTATCAGGGGCAGTACTAACCGATTTCCTGGGAAAGTGGTCCTGGCGGTGGTGGCGGTAGCTATCCCGAGCAGAGGGCTCGAGGCGCTCGGTGATCGGGCTCCTGCTGTGTGCACCGGCGGGGTTTGTGACGATGGGGCTTCTGGCTCTGGGGCCCTTTAGGCGCTCGCGGTATCCCCTGGTCTGGATCTCTACAAGGCCGTCATCTCCCCTGGCTACCCTTGTGAGGCTAGGGGTAGATTCCCGGCCTGCTTTGCCCACCTGGACCGAGTGAGTGGAGGAGGCAGAGACACTCCCAGCACCGAGCCTTTCGAAGGCCGATGGTCTCCTTCGAAGTTGCACGGGGGAGCGGGAACGGTCTCTGTGGGATGCGTCTCTCGGGGCTCGAGTGTCTGCTGCTCTGGGTGACTCGAGACGATCTTTGGCGAAAGGGCGAGATCTATGCTCTAGCAGGTGGCCGACTTCATGACTGCGAGGGGATGTGCAACGGTCCTTTCTTCCGCCGCGGCTTCCGGAGGAATGAGACGGGGAGATTTGGAGGAGATGTTTAATCTCTGCCAACTCATCTCTAACGTGACGGTCGCGCTCCATGACCGTTATGAGGTCATCGATCTTCCGCTCGAGATGGCGGATGTAGGAATGGAGCTCGGAAGATAGGCCTGCTTCTGGTCCTCCGGCGCCGATTCCTATGGATACGTGGGTTTTTCCCAGGGCGGCTGCTCCGCAGGAGGCCGGGCTGTGATCCACGAGGGAACCCAGCCCGTGGGTGGTTCCTCCGTGGTGAGCGTCATCGATTTCGACCATATTTGAATCAGGAATCGTCGAATGGAGCAGAAGGAAAAGTGAGGATGTTGGATTTGATGGCTAGGTCCCCAGCGGAGTCGCCAATTGTAGGGGTTCAGATTTGGAGGGACCTTCGCCTGATTTAATACTCCTCTTTCGTTGCTCCGTTCACCCGCCTTGGAACCTGCAACAAGTCACTAGGGCTTGGGCAGCCCAGTGACCCTCCGACGATCAAGTTAGATGTAAGGAGAGATGTTTTTAGGTCTAGGGTTAGGGAGAGATGGCATACCTCTTTAGGTTAAAGTCCCTTTGTATTTATAGACCTAGGTTTACTTGGCCTCCAAGGTAGCGCGTAGGAGTCACGCTTAGGTAACTGCCTCTGGTGACGTCATAAGTGATGCACCGGATAAGGCGGTTACGGAGCACATGGCCAGACCTGGCCTAGGTGGTCCTATCTGCCACGTAACGCCCTTGGTCCCCTCCTGCTAGGTTACATTCCTTCAGAGATCTCAACGGAACGCATGTCTCGGTCATTAACCGAAGTGATAACAAGAGGATCTATACCGAGCCGGTGAAAGTAAGTGCATCTTCAAGGGCTTGCCTGTATAGGACTACAGATTGTTCACACCATAAGTCCTCGATCATCGGGAGTCTATTTGCCGAGGTCATAACCGAAGCCTCCACAGTTTCTATATCCTTGTCATTGCACTTTCAGTCACATTAAGATCGTGTATTAATACATTGGGGCATCATACCACTGAAAATATTCCAATGAAACAAACAAGAAAATTTGAGGTTGAAACAATCTTTCGGTATTGTATTTTGTTCCAATCCAGGATTTGTTACGTAATTTATAAAAACTCAGACGAGTAGCAAAACAAAACTACGTGAATTTCGAGATGCTTCAACTTCTGTTTGCGATTGTAACTCGTTCCCTCGAAACTGCAGGTCGCTTGGAGATTTTCTACAATGGTAACTGTTCTCTATCTCATCTGTTTTAATTTCTACCCTTTTAGTGCCCAGTATGTTATTAAAATATTGCTATAGCCCGCTATATCTAGCTAGCCACAAGTACACCAGCATTAAATAAATCACTTTGCTCGACCCCGATTAGTTTTATTTTGGGTTTGTAATAATGGTTCAACCTGTGGATAAAACACAAAAAAGGTTCAACAAGACTGGTTTTTCAGCTGAAATACTTTTATCCAATAATCGATGTAATTTTTTTTTTTTCACTTTTTTCATAGCAATATGGTAGTAGTACATACCGTGGTCGTGGTGGAAGCAAAAAATCTGGTTCAAAATGGTCGCTTCCTGGGGTTGTGCCCAAAGACGCTCTGGTGTTATCTATTAAGTGAAATTATTCAAAAGTCCGAGAGCACTACCAGGTGATACTCCGACTCACTCCACAACTACACATTTACTTGAGGTCTCGTTGCAATTTTAATGGCTCTGTCTTCTAACTCCTTAAATTGCGCGTCTGAATTTATCTTAAACTGGTAAATGTTTCCTAGATTGAGTAATAATTTCACTACTAAACTTCCTTTGTCGGTTGACCAAACCATATGCATATTTATTGCAGAATATTTCATTCCTGGATACAAAGTTCGTGGGTTCGATGTCACAGGTGAGATCTATCACTGTTCGTTCTTTATATTACCCAAAAACTTGAGAAAATCACTTGGAAATGGATTTAGAAGGAAAACATAGAAAAGCTTTGGCCATATTAGTACGAATAAACTGAACCATAACTCTACGATATTGGTGGAAGTGGCAGAAACCTGGAAGTTCCATTTTTCTGTTTCTTTTTTTTTTTTCCGTATTAATTGGTCATATTTTGTATTCTTTGACCAGGATGGATCATTTTAGGAAGAACTTCATGTGGGATGTTATGCCTATGGGCATTTTTAATATATAAGTTTAGAAGAA
The DNA here is from genome assembly GCA_019656835.1 of Rhododendron ovatum. Taxonomy (NCBI): domain Eukaryota; kingdom Viridiplantae; phylum Streptophyta; class Magnoliopsida; order Ericales; family Ericaceae; genus Rhododendron; species Rhododendron ovatum. Next base: position 18,353,318 of record CM033795.1, on the reverse strand, counting down.
GACATTTATCAATGTTTGATACCGTTGAAGACTTCCTACAAGGTCAAAACAACCTGATGCCGATTAGGTACTCGTATTCCGAAATAAAGATGAGCAGAGGTTTCAAGGACAAGTTGGGGGAAGGAGGCTATGGTTCCGTATACAAAGGAAAGCTCCGAAGCGGTTATGTCGCGGCAATAAAGATTTTAGGAAAGCCCAAATCCAATGGCAAAGAATTCATCAATGAAGTTGCTACCATTGGAAGGATTCATCATGTCAATGTGGTCCGACTAATCGGATTTTGTGCTACGAGATCTAAACGAGCTCTTGTTTACGAATATATGCCTAATGGTTCTCTTGAGAAATACTTATTTTCTCAAGAAGGAAACATCTCCTTGAGTTGCAAGCAAATGTATGACATTTCCGTTGGAGTGGCACGTGGGATCGAATATTTGCACCAGGGTTGTGACATGCAAATCTTACATTTTGACATCAAGCCTCACTACATTCTTTTAGATGAGAATTTCAATCCAAAAGTGTCAGACTTTGGGCTTGCGAAACTATATTCAACAGATAATAGCATGGTGTCTCTTACTGCAGCAAGAGGAACAGTGGGCTACATGGCTCCAGAGTTGTTCTACAAAAATATTGGACGTGTGTCGTACAAAGCTGATGTTTATAGTTATGGAATGTTGTTGATGGAAATGGCAGGTAGAAGGAGGAACTTGAATGCATTTGCCGATCAGACAAGCCAAATTTACTTTCCTTCATGGATTTATGACCAATTCAAAGCAGGAAAGGAAATCGAAATGGGAGAAGCCACGGAGGAAGAAAGGGAGATGGTGAGGAAGATGGTTATAACGGCACTATGGTGCATCCAAATGAGGCCTAACGATCGTCCTTCGATGAACAAAGTTCTAGAGATGCTTGAAGGAAACGTTGAAGCTCTTGAAATGCCTCCCAAGCCTTTCTTAACTCCTCAAGAGATGCCAATTGAAGATCAATGAACCAATTTGCATCTTTATGTATTGAGTTGCTCATTTTACTAGTTGTAGTCCTATACTAAAGGTCACGACATCCTCTTATTCTCCTAGTTGGTTGGCATTGCCCATTCTAGCTAGTTGTAGCTTTACGTATTTGGCTTGTCTTATATATTGAGTTGCTCATTCAACTTTTGTGAGCACATATATACATAATGATAGTTTTCAAGCAGCTCGCTTATGAAAATAGCATGGGAAGAAATTCAATCGCCAAGTTGATCCAGTGACTTGATTTCGAGGTGGTGTATGTGTTTTGTGATTAGTTTGATATATATAATTGAAGAGAACTAGAGAAATCCTCAATACATATATCCGTTCTTTCAAGCTACATTTTCAAGAGAACTAGAGATTAGTTTGTCCTATTTTGTAGAAGTTCCAACTAGCGTTTATTGCAGATCGAAAAAAAGTAAAAAAGTAGTGTTTATGAAACACAATCTTCGTCAAGAAAACGGAACTGGGAGCTCTCGCGAGCAAACCGTTAGCGCTTTCCTCTAGCTAGGCTAGCTTGACACCTTTCTCCTTGCCCCCGTCACTCCTACACCTGCTAGTAGGCCAGCTCTCTTAGTCCGGCCTTATTTCTATAAATGACAAGTCGGCAATGGATTCAAGAGAAGAGCCCTAAACACTTAAAAAGTTAAAAAGAAGTCTTTACGAATCTAAATAATTGTTTCTCCAATAGGAGGAGTGTCGCTCGAAAAATTAGAATTAATTTCTTGCAAGAACGTATCATTTTTTGTCCAGTAGGAGAGAAAAATATTAATATCTTTCTTCTTCTTTCTCCCCCCGGGCTTCACACCCTTGTATATATAGCGGTGGGAGGGGAAGGCCTCTATACTTTTCTCTTTGTTTTGTTTTTCTTCTGTCTCTCCAGGTCAACAACTACTCATTAGAGCTATGAGAGTTTTGTCTCTCGTTTTCTTGAGAGTTTAGTTTCGTCTTTGGATGAATAAGTGTCTACAGACCAAGTTCTTTCAAAGACAATATTGTTTCACAATGATATCCGTACCAACATTGCTCTTACCCTACATGATGTTTTTCACAGAGTAACTCGAGGAGTCTTGTCAAGTTTTTAAGAAGTTCATTAATACGTTCATACTTGGTTGGAGTCCATGTGCTTGTTGTCTTTTATCTTTGGCTAATACTTTATCTTTTTTGAGACTGTTGATTTTAGGCATGAATATAAAGTAGATCGCAAGTACCATTATTTGTGTTAGGCTCAACATTTGAGTCATGGTAAAAGGTATTGACTGTCTTGTATTTTTCTCGTTTACAATAGTTTGGCTTTGTCTAAGATATATATTTCAAATGACCTCTGTTATGTAAGTGCCGCTAATCTTCTCCATTTTGTAGAGAGAGAGAGAGAGAGAGAGAGAGAGAGAGAACAATATTACAGAAAGTAAGGACAATGAAGGTAAGAGCATCTCGCAATCCACAAAAAATTAAGAACACCAAATAGGGCAAATTCAACTTTCACCCCCTGTGGTTATCGCCATGTGCGGATACCTCCCTCATAGTTCAAAACTGACCACATAACCTACTTGTGGTTTTGAAAATGTGCGGATAGACCTTCTACCGTCATGTTTTCCATCTATATTAAAGGAGGTGTATCTCACACGCCTCTAGAATGTAATCTGAGTCATTCTCATAATGTATTAAATAAAGAATAGAGTATATCTGTAAAAAATCATCTCGATCAGGCATCAATAATCTAGTGATCTAATATTTAGTAAATTCAAATTTGAAATTTTTGTTTCATAACAAAATTGATTCGACCATGAGTTTTTTATTTTTTGATTGACTTGAATTTTGGCATAGATGTAGTTCTCGTCAAAATTTACAATACCTTCTAATTAATTCAAATTCAGTTGTGAGCCTTTGCAATTTAGATTGTTTAACCACATAAGTCCCTTCATGACAAGTCACTAAAATATTCCATGCTTCCTTAGCAATTTCACAATTAGCGATTTTGTTGTGTTCAGTTAAGCCCACAACGCCAAACAAAATATCTACAGCACGGTTATTGGCTTGTAACTTAGCCTTTTCCGTCTTTGACAATTCAAAAATACTTTTGGGCACTTCCTAATTTTCTACAGTCTTTGTAGGATTAAAGCCTTCATTACAACAAAAAACATATTCGGTGACATGTAAAAATGTCACTAAAAGTCCAAATTTTGTCACCTATTATCTTTGGTGACACAAGAAGAGGTGTCACTGTATCCATGACACTGAAAGTCAAAGGTGACAAAATTGTACAGTTGTCACGGAATGTTGTCAACAGTGACAAAAATTTGGTGTCACCAAAGATTTTTCGTGACACAATTGTCACCGAAAGTATCAGTGACAACAATATGGAGTCACGAAAGAGGGATTTTCTGCAACAAAGGTGATTATGTCACAGAAAGTAACGATGACAGCACCATTTTGTCACAAAAGAGAGACTTTTCTGTGACAAAAGTTGTCACTAAAAGTACCTACTATGACAACCAATTGTGTGTCACCAATAACCTATCGTAGTAGTAGACACACATCAGTGACAATCCCTTTTGTCACCAAAAATAAGACTTTAGCAGCAATACACACTTCATTCCATATATTGTTTTCACCTGCTTACAAAGTTTCAGATTTTTTTGTATCTTATGATTCAACTTAGCAAAACTTAAATTGCACAGAAGCAAAATATCATTCAAATCAAATATCGAATAAGTCAACATTCATCATCCAACTTCAAAACATTCATCCTCCAACAATAACCACTTCAAACTTAACAGCATTACAGAAACTACAACACATCCATATCCATGGTGTGTCCAATGACAAAAAGAACTCAAAATAAGTGTTCCATTTAACTACCAAAAAGTCTTCAACTCTATCTTGGTTAACTGCCAAAAAACAACTCCATCTCCTTATTTACCTGTTCAAAATTGCAAAAAAAAAAAAATAAAATAATTATGTAACATGTTAAGCCTACGAAAGGTTCTGAAAAAGAAAGAAATTTTGCTCCAAGTTGTTATATGATGAATTATGGCATGACTCATGAGTGACTAAACGAGCTACCCAACCCAGATTTTGATGTCATTCTACATAATATCGATGATATGCAACCTACGTAGCAGCAAAACTTCGCCAGAATCAAAGTGTCAAGTGTTAAAAACATGTAAGACATGGACACGCTTTGGACACACTTTAGACACATGTCCGACACGCTTCTGGTTCATAGCTTTCTAAATAAAGTTCTACTTATAGGATGACCATATTGCCTCCATGCCAAAGGCAAGTTAACAAAGGAGATCTGAATGAAGAATTGATGATTGATAATGGATTAACAGATTTCACTAAGAAAGCATGTCCAAATAGCTACCATTAAGCACAATTTACACAATACGACAATCGTCGACAGCCCAATTTCAAGCAAACTGCAGTCATCACTCTTTGTTCAAAAAGTCATATCACACATACTAGACAATACTCGCCATCTATTTTTGTCACAGGTCAGGAGTTTAAATGGCAACTCATACTTAGGGCATGTCCAGATAGCTACAATTGAGTTTAGTGACTGATTTTTGAACAAATTGCACCAATTGAATAACTACAAAAGATTGAGAGTTAATGAAGCGGAAGTTACTTACTGAGAATTAGAGTCTTGTAAGAAGGGGCTATCCCATTTTGTATGAGGTGAGAGAGCTTGACTTTGAATTCAGCTGCAATGAACTAGAAATGCTTAGAATCTAAGAACTCCTATAGTAGTGCAGAAAAAACAATCATACTGAATGAGGAAAATCGGACAATTTGGATTTGATAAGACGCCTAATGAAATAAAAAAATCAAGCAATGCATGACGACAACATTTAGTAACTTTTTGCTTCCAATGAGCTAATGTGTAAAACCCACTCTAGCTTCCAAATGCTTTAATATCAATTTCATGATAATCATTTCCTTCAGTTACGAGCCAAACATCCAACAACTTTTCCCTTCCTATTGGGAATACTTTGGTTCCATTCATCAGGGAGGAAGATCTGAGGAGAGAAGGAAAGGTAACAAGCACACTGGACTGAATGGCATTATACCTTGATGGATAATCCCACCTGGCATAGCTATTGTAATGCTGACATACATATGGGTCAAAGAAAAAGTATACCTACATCTTTGTATCGTTCCTCACCAATAGCATTCAGCATTTTCTGCAGAAGATTAAACTCAAGAGTAAACCGTTAGGATGGTATCATTTAAGCCGATAACTTTCAACGCCACATAAGGAAATACAAATTTCATTTATGATTTTGAGACTTTTGGACTACATCCATGATAATCAGTTGCAGAACACATAAAATAACCAATTACCAGCTGCTGAATTCGATTGGAAAGATAACAAATGTCACACCCTCGATTTTTAACACAAATATAAATGATTTTCATGAATAAAATCTCACCATAATCCGTACGATAACCAAAATAATGCAGCATTCCCCAAAATATTACATCTTTGGCTCCGAGGCCCAAATTAACACAAGTACTGTATATTCAAAGGTTAAGGGTTACAATATTCCATAGTCAAAAGATTTACTATAAAGTTACAAATACATCTTCAAAAGAGATTTACAAAGATGCATAAGTAACTCCTCAATCGATAGCTTTCAAAATAACGATCACATCCAAGCACTCCAAGTATGCACGCTATTGTCCTGTGTTAGTACCTGAAAATGATAATAGGCTTGAGCTACACTAGCCCAGTAGGAAATTCTACGCTAACATTATATGCAAGAGAAATACAAGGATGATCACAAGGAAGAACGGGATACCGACCACACAATAGGCAATAGCCAAGGCTTAACAATTCAACAAACTCGGTATGAAATTTGGTATACACCTCAATCTTTAACCGTTTCACTTTCCATGTGTCCAACATCGCTTCACGTTATGTGTCATGAGCCGAAGCTCCTGCCGGGCTAATTATGGGACCCCGCTATCCCCTGCCAAGCGCCCACCAAGAAGGTTGGGCCTTGAATGATCAATATGAGCATTCGCTCCTGCCGGGCTGATTATGGGACCCTGAAATCCCCTGCCAGGCACCCACCCGTCGATGGGCCCCAAATGTTCTCGTTGTGTCGATAAGTGTCCAAGAATCTCGTACTCACATAACATGTCATTTCAATTTAATCAAAGTTCATATGGAAATCAACGTTCAATTATACCAAACAAGGGACGAGGATTGCTAAGATACACAACGAACTCAACGAGTATGAGCGATAATGTTATGGAGTGATTTGGTGATGTTTGGAACAAGTTAGAAGCGATCGGGGGTCAAAACAATGGTGTCGAAACAAAGAATGAAACTTGGCCTTAAGACATTGAAGTATAGATACTGCGCAGTTCAGTATCTATACAACAGGCCTTAAAATCGTTCCAGAGCCGATTGTATCGATACTGATTAATTCAGTATCGATACTTCAATAACTAAGGTTGTTCCAGAGATTATTGTATCGATACTGAATAGAGCAGTATCGATACAAAGGGGTGTTCGAGCAGATTTTCTGCAGATTTCAAAGAATCCAACAACAACAACAACAACAACAACAACAACAACAATAGACACGATTTCAAGCAAGGAGAGCACTTCTATCACATATATTGAGAGGTAGAATCCCTACCTCGAGGCCGAAGAACAAAACCCACGAAAATATGAACCCTAGCCTTCCGAAAACCTTGATTCGACCGAAATACTCCACACCGAGCTTTAATTGACGAAGAGCAAGCCCAAAATCATGTGTAGAACGAGGAATGAAGGTTAGTTTGTAAAGGTTTTGAGGAGTTTTGGTGAGAGAGCAAGAGAGAGGGAGAGAGACCGGAGAGAGAGAGGGAGAGCCGGTGAGGAAAAAAAAAAGGAAAATGATTCCATGCTCTCTCTCACCCTCCTATATATACTCACATATATGTAAACTACACATTGCATCCTTCTACAATCAATTCTTTCACTTTAGCCCCAAATCACATAAACACCACATTTCTCATTTTCCTCAATTATAAATATTGAAATTAATTAAATTAACTACGGGTCTCTACATTCTACCCTACTTAAAGGAATTTCGTCCTCGAAATTTTTCAAGCCAAGGCTAGCTAACATATACATCATATATGCATGCAACTATCATAGCCATTAATCATATGCAACAAGTCAATTATCAAGACACGTAAATCTTAAATACTCACATTGGTTCATTTCGGAAATAGATGCGGATACTTCTCTCTAACTTCGTCTTCTCGTTCCCAAGTTTGATCCTCGCTACCCTGACTTCTCCATAAGACTCGTACTAAAGGTATCGTTTTACCCCTCAACACTTGATCGCGTGAATCTAGGATACGTATCGGTTCCTCCCCATAAGACACGTCGGCCTCCAACTCAAGTTCGGACCATTCTAGCACGTGCGACGGATCCGGTTCATATTTCCTCAACATAGACACGTGGAACACGTCATGTACACCCGATAGCTTCGGTGGCAACGCCAAACGATACGCGACCTCCCCAATCTTCTCAATGATATCAAACGGCCCAATATAACGTGGCGAAAGCTTCCCTTTCTTTCCAAAACGCGACAAACCCCTACGAGGCGATACTTTAAGGAATACGTGGTCCCCTTCTTCAAATGACAATGGGCGGCGACGACGATCAGCATAGTTCTTTTGTCTACTTTGAGCGGTTAACAATCTTTGGCGGATCACCTTGACTTGTTCAGTTGTTCTTTCTTGTGCTTTCTTAAGGCGTTGGCGAATAGCTTTCATACTCTCGGAGGTCTCCTTGATCATATCCGGCCCTATTAACGTAGCCTCACCTAATTCGGTCCAACACACGGGCGATCGACACGGTCTCCCATACAAAGCCTCATACGGTGCCATCTCGATACTAGATTGATAGCTATTATTGTACGCGAATTCGACTAACGGCAAGTGATCCTCCCAACTACCCCGGAAATCCAAGACACAAGCCCGAAGCATGTCTTCCAAAATCTGAATCGTTCTCTCGGATTGCCCATCGGTTTGAGGATGATACGCAGTACTGAACAAAAGGTTGGTGCCCAAAGCGGCTTGCAAGCTTTGCCAAAAACGTGCGGTAAATCTCAGATCTCGATCGGACACAATAGATACGGGAATCCCGTGAAGTCGAATAATCTCCCGAATATACAAACGGCTAAGCGCATCCACGGAGTCGGTAACCTGAATAGGTAAGAAGTGTGCCGTTTTCGTCAAACGGTCCACGATTACCCAAATAGCGTCATGCCCCCTTGGCGACCTCGGTAAACCCGTAACGAAATCCATTGTCACGTTCTCCCACTTCCACTCGGCCACAGGCAACGGTTGTAACTCCCCCGCGGGTCGTTGATGTTCGGCCTTCACTTGCTGACACGTAAGACACTTGGATACGAAAATCACAACGTCCCTTTTCATTCCGGACCACCAAAATTGCCTACGTAAGTCCTGATACATTTTCGTTCCCCCCGGATGGACGGCTAACGGTGAATGGTGAAACTCTCGCAAGATTTCTTCCCGACACGAAACGGGTACGAACAACTTTCCATGATAGCGCAAGCTTTGATCGGCGTGTATCATCCACCCCTCTTGAGCTTTTCCACTAAGGAATTTAGCACGAAGTTCCTCCGCTTCTTCATCGTGTTGTTGTGCCTCAATCACTCGAGTCGATAAAGTTGATTGCACGGTCAAGTTGCATAACGTAACCCCTTCCCGAACGTCCTCGAAATGCGAAGCATAGAAGCCCAAATCGTTCATCATCTTCCACTCGTGGATAGCTAGACTCACTAAGTGCATCGGTTTTCTACTCAACGCATCCGCCACGACGTTCGCTTTCCCCGGGTGATATTGCAATTCAAAATCGTAATCCTCCAGGTGCTCCATCCAGCGGCGTTGTCGAAGATTAAGTTCCTTTTGAGAAAACAAATATTTCAAACTTTTGTGGTCAGAAAATACTTCAAATTTTTCACCATACAAATAATGGCGCCAACTTTTCAAAGCAAAAACGACGGCCGCAAGTTCTAGATCATGGGTAGGGTAGTTTCGCTCGTGAGTTTTCAACTGTCGCGATCCATACGATACTACTCGCCCCGCTTGCATCAACACGCACCCCAATCCCTCCTTAGATGCATCACAATATACGGAGTAGCCAACTCCACGTTCAGGCACAATCAAAACCGGTGCAGTCGTCAATCGCTTCTTCAATTCTTCAAAGGCCATCTCACATGCGTCATTCCAAACAAAACGAGTCCCCTTACGGGTTAATCTAGTCATTGGTGCCGCTAAACGAGAGAAATCGAGAACGAAACGACGGTAGTACCCGGCCAAACCCAAGAAACTACGAATTTCAAACACGTTCTTCGGTCGTTGCCAATTCATAATAGACTCTATCTTTCCTCGATCAACGGACACGCCACCCTTCGAAACCACGTGACCCAAAAATTTGACTTCAGGTAGCCAAAACTCACACTTACTAAGTTTGGCGTACAATTGGTGCTTCCTTAAGATTTCAAGAACAATGGTGAGATGCGATTGGTGTTCCTCCTCCGTTAACGAATAGATAAGAATATCATCGACGAATACAACCACAAAACGATCAAGGTACGCACGAAATATACGATTCATTAAGTCCATGAATGTAGCTGGAGCGTTTGTCAATCCGAAAGGCATAACCACGAATTCGTAATGACCATAGCGAGTACGGAATGCGGTCTTAGGAATATCCTCCCTCCGAACCCTCAACTGGTGGTAACCGGACCTCAAATCAATTTTGGAAAAACAGGTTGCACCCCGAAGTTGATCAAACAAATCGTCAATTCTAGGCATGGGATACTTATTCTTAATGGTAACTCGGTTTAGCTTACGATAATCGATACACAAGCGGAGTGAACCATCCTTCTTTTGCGCAAAAAGAGCCGGTGCTCCCCACGGTGACGTACTCGGACGAATGAATCCTAAGTTCTCCAATTCTTGCAACTGAGTCTTCAACTCTCTCAATTCGGCTGGCGCGAAACGATACGGAGGTATAGAGATAGGAGCGGTACCGGGTAGTAAATCGATAACGAATTCAATCTCTCTTTCAAGAGGTAAACCAGGTAACTCTTCAGGAAAAACATCGGGAAATTCGCGAACTACTAAGGGTAACTCCCCACGTGTCGACAAATCTTCATCTAAGGTCAAACTCGCCAACAAGGAATAAATTGACTCGCGCTCTCGAGACCCACATAGATACGGTTCCAACGGCTCCCGACGTTCCCCAAAGAATTGGAAACAAGGACCCTCAAGAGGACTAATACGAACTCGACGCTTGAAACAATCGATGGTAGCATGAAAGGTAGATAGCCAATCCATTCCCAAGATAAGATCAAACCCCAACATTCCCAAAACGATGCAGTCGAATACAAAACGATGGTCACAAATGACCAGCTCACAATCTCGACAAATACGATCAAGAGGCGTTCTACCCCCTAAAGGTGTCTCAACAAATAAAGGAGGACTAAGACTCTCCGTTTCCAATTCCAAGGCACACACAAATGATGCAGCAATGAATGAATGCGATGCTCCAGAATCAAAGAGTACTTTAGCAAAGGAGTTGAACAAAAGAAATGTACCCCTCACAACGGATGCCTCTGGAGCTTGAGAAACAGAAGGTGAAGCATTTGAGTTGACATTGAAAACACGACCCTGGGTACCCTGACCCTGCACATGACCTCCCCTCTGACCAGAACCCTGAGTAGGCGCGGAAGAACTCGCTCCCTTATCACCCCCGGAACTCTGAACTGACGTAGTCTGGCGGAAGTGAGACTGCTGCTGCCTCTGAGTGCCCCTAAACTGTTGGCCCACATTATATCCCGTTCCCGGCTGCTGCACGGAACCCGACTCACTTTGTACTATCGACCCCTGAGGACAATTCCTAGCGAGATGATCCATCTTCCCACAAACATAACAAGCCTTCTGGAGATGTGGACACTGAGCACGAACGTGTCCAGGTTGATTGCACTTATAGCACACAGACGGAGGTCTAGATAAAGCTCCCCGAGTCCCTGAAGATGAAGGTACCCTAAAGTTGGATTGGTTAGATGGTTGCTGAGATGGTTCCCTCTGTCTCTTCCGTCCTTGACTCCCAAAGCTTCCCGACGATGAACTCACACTCACAACTTGTTGCCTCGGTTCCCAAACTCCCCTATTCCTCTGCGCTTCCTTTGGTATTTCAATACTTCTCGCACACTCAACAACCTCGGCATATTTTGTCTTACGTTGCACCATTACCATTCTCCTCACGGTATTATGAAGCCCCTTCTCAAAACGTCTACATTTCCTTTCCTCCGTCGCCACCAACTCTGGCACAAATCGAGATAAAGACTGAAACTTTTGAGCGTATTCCGACACGTTCATACCCCCCTGCTCCAACTTCTCAAATTGATCTCTCAACTGCTCACGACTAGTCTCTGGAAAGTATTGCTCCTCAAATAATGTCTCAAACTCGGCCCACGTCAAGTTTTCAACATCCGGTTCATTTACTTGAGCTACGGTCCTTGCCGCTCTCCTCACATCCTTCCTAGATTCTAGGACAGATTCCCACCACTCATTGGCTTCCCCGGTAAGTTGAACAGCCACGATATTCACTCGTAAATCGTCTTCGGTAATCTTAAGAGCATTGAAAAGTTTACGGATTTGTGCTAACCAATGATCGGCCACAAGAGGGTCACTACTTGTCCCATCAAATGTTGGTGGATTCCTACGGCTAAATTCTCGCATTGCTGATAAGGCTCGGTTGTCTGCATTTTCTCTAGGAGCTTGGTTGAACAAATTTGCAGCTGTAAGTGCCGCGACAAGATCCCTAGCAAATTGAGTTTGAACGTGAGGTACTCCTGCACCTCGACCAACCCCTGCCCCCGGATTCCCACCTGGGTTCTCCCCATGCTGACTAACCTCATCCTCCGGTGCCACCCCACGGCCACGGCCACGGCCACGACCTCCCCGGTTTCCTGCCACACCCCGTCTAACACGCGATTTCGGAGGCATCTTACTACATGATATAAAAATGGAAAACTATTAACCACAACATCAAAACTATGAGGTCTAAGCCCCCAAATTCCCAACACAGGTTAATAACAACTCTACATCACTCTACGATATTGAAAATGCAATGCCACGTAATCATACGAATGTTAGTCACACAAGCATGCACAAGTCATGTTAAGAAATGCAAAATTTTGAACCCATGAGACGAAACGTCTCCCCACGGTGGCTAGGTGTTCTAAACCTAACGCTCTGATACCAAGTTGTCACACCCTCGATTTTTAACACAAATATAAATGATTTTCATGAATAAAATCTCACCATAATCCGTACGATAACCAAAATAATGCAGCATTCCCCAAAATATTACATCTTTGGCTCCGAGGCCCAAATTAACACAAGTACTGTATATTCAAAGGTTAAGGGTTACAATATTCCATAGTCAAAAGATTTACTATAAAGTTACAAATACATCTTCAAAAGAGATTTACAAAGATGCATAAGTAACTCCTCAATCGATAGCTTTCAAAATAACGATCACATCCAAGCACTCTAAGTATGCACGCTATTGTCCTGTGTTAGTACCTGAAAATGATAATAGGCTTGAGCTACACTAGCCCAGTAGGAAATTCTACGCTAACATTATATGCAAGAGAAATACAAGGATGATCACAAGGAAGAACGGGATACCGACCACACAATAGGCAATAGCCAAGGCTTAACAATTCAACAAACTCGGTATGAAATTTGGTATACACCTCAATCTTTAACCGTTTCACTTTCCATGTGTCCAACATCGCTTCACGTTATGTGTCATGAGCCGAAGCTCCTGCCGGGCTAATTATGGGACCCCGCTATCCCCTGCCAAGCGCCCACCGAGAAGGTTGGGCCTTGAATGATCAATATGAGCATTCGCTCCTGCCGGGCTGATTATGGGACCCCGAAATCCCCTGCCAGGCACCCACCCGTCGATGGGCCCCAAATGTTCTCGTTGTGTCGATAAGTGTCCAAGAATCTCGTACTCACATAACATGTCATTTCAATTTAATCAAAGTTCATATGGAAATCAACGTTCAATTATACCAAACAAGGGACGAGGATTGCTAAGATACACAACGAACTCAACGAGTATGAGCGATAATGTTATGGAGTGATTTGGTGATGTTTGGAACAAGTTAGAAGCGATCGGGGGTCAAAACAATGGTGTCGAAACAAAGAATGAAACTTGGCCTTAAGACATTGAAGTATAGATACTGCGCAGTTCAGTATCTATACAACAGGCCTTAAAATCGTTCCAGAGCCGATTGTATCGATACTGATTAATTCAGTATCGATACTTCAATAACTAAGGTTGTTCCAGAGATTATTGTATCGATACTGAATAGAGCAGTATCGATACAAAGGGGTGTTCGAGCAGATTTTCTGCAGATTTCAAAGAATCCAACAACAACAACAACAACAACAACAATAGACACGATTTCAAGCAAGGAGAGCACTTCTATCACATATATTGAGAGGTAGAATCCCTACCTCGAGGCCGAAGAACAAAACCCACGAAAATATGAACCCTAGCCTTCCGAAAACCTTGATTCGACCGAAATACTCCACACCGAGCTTTAATTGACGAAGAGCAAGCCCAAAATCATGTGTAGAACGAGGAATGAAGGTTAGTTTGTAAAGGTTTTGAGGAGTTTTGGTGAGAGAGCAAGAGAGAGGGAGAGAGACCGGAGAGAGAGAGGGAGAGCCGGTGAGGAAAAAAAAGGAAAATGATTCCATGCTCTCTCTCACCCTCCTATATATACTCACATATATGTAAACTACACATTGCATCCTTCTACAATCAATTCTTTCACTTTAGCCCCAAATCACATAAACACCACATTTCTCATTTTCCTCAATTATAAATATTGAAATTAATTAAATTAACTACGGGTCTCTACAACAAAAGACTTAATTGTTTATTTCAATTAAACCTCCATCACAAAGCCCAATTAACTAACATTCACGCTAATGAACCAACTTAGCACCTCTTAAAAAATCTTATTCCGTTCTTTTCTACATTACTCTTCTTCCTTCTGATCCAATCTATGTTGCTCGGACTCGGGTACGGGAATCGGGTGCGGGTGTGAATCTAGGTGTCGGACACCTCAAGTTGAAAAATATAGGATACGTGGATATGGATCCATATTTGGACACGGGTACAGGGATAAGATATACTATTAGTTTATAATATATATATATATATATATATATATATATATTTCATAAGTTTATAACAGCTCAATAAATAGAAACTGACAATTCAATTAGAGAAATGCACTTGTGTCTTAAATAACCCAAATAACATCCAAATATCCAATTCATAGTTCAAAAACTTCCAAACATAACATTCTTACTTTTTTTGATCAGCAACATAATACTCTTATTTTAACTAGTCCCAACACCAAAAACAAAGATGTATTCCTTGGTCCAACATACTAATACGACCTACTACTCAGTACTTGCAACTTGCAACAAAACAAATCATAAAATCCATCTTCTAAAACTCATCTCCATTCAGCTGCTCTTCACCCGCCTCAACATCCTGAAAAGTCAACTTCTCCAACTCTGGTTCATCAAGGGAAAGTTGTGCAAGCTCTGCCACCTCTTGTCCTTCTATATCAAACTGATCTCCACCTGAAAACCCATACAGAAACAAATTTTAAAATGCAGTAAACATGAAATGCTTGTTAAATATTAGGAGAAAAGTGTACATACTTATGTCCCAATATTTCGAAGGTCCTACTGTGTACTCCTCGCTCTTCCTTGAGAGAAGGCGGAGATTGCAATGCACAAAGACTAGGTCTTCAGCTCGACTTGTTGCTAGCCGGTTTCTCTTCACACTTTGAATCACAGAATCTGTGCTCCAATTCCTCTCACAGCAAGAGGAAGATGCGGGCTGCGAAAGCAATTTGAAGGCCAAGGCTTGTAGCAATGGGGTTGAAGCCCCATGATTGGCCCACCATGAAATAGGTTCCTCAAACATTCGGGCATCGATAAGATGAGCTTGGCTAAAATAATCAGACCCACTAGAAAATGCTCCATATTCTAAATAAGCCTTTCGCAAGTCAGATTCATTAGGAAAAAGCCTTTTGAAACATTTGCTTCTATTTAGGGAGACCTTGTGATCCTCATGTGGAGAGATCCGTGCAACACCAATACCTCCACTATTCAGCCAAGCATCATAATAATACTTTGGGACCAATGAATGAGCCATACAATGTAGAGGGGTATTACTTTTGTTCCACCTACTCTCTAAAATTTGGTGCACAACATCGAAAAAGTCAGATTTACCAAACTCCATGTCTTCTCCTTCATGTTCAAATATCCTTTTTTTCACATTCTCAATCATTGTATCCCACATATCATATATGAGATGCAAAACGGGAGAGTCTGTGTCAGCTATCCTCAACATGTCAATGATTGGTTCGGTGAAACTTAAAAGATAATCTAACTGATCCCAAAATGTGTCATCAACAATGCATTTTTTCACCTCACGAGCTTTAGTTTCAGTTAAAGTGTTTCCATCTGCCCTATAGGTTTTCCAGCTTGCATCCATCACCATTTTTTCGAGAGATGTCTTAACTTCCCTTAAGCATTTAGCCATGATAAAACTAGAGGCAAATCTAGTTTCTGCTACGCTTAGCAATTTCAGATTAGAGTAGTGATTGAAGATGTACTTTGCCTTGCCATGGTTGAGAACAAAATTACGAATATCATGCACTTGCTTTATCAAATCTGAAATCCACTTGCATTGGGCATACTGAGGTGTTTTTTCTCCTGGCTCTCAGATGCTCTTCAAGGCCAAGTTGAGACTATGCACAATGCATGGAGTCCAAAATACATGTGGGTATTTGGCTTCAATAGTTAACCCAGCAACCTTGTAGTTTGAGGCATTGTCTGTCACAATTTGAACCACATTTGCTTCTCCTAAATCCTTGATCATCTGTAAGAACAAGTTTGCAACATACTCTGCATCCTTGTTATTTCCACTCGCATTAATGGCTTTTATAAACATAGCTCCCCCAGTAGATGCTTCCATTATGTTAATCAAAGACCTGCGCTGCCTATCAGACCACCCATCGGAGACCAATGAAACACCTCTCTTCTTCCATGTATCTTTCACTGGCTGTAACAACCTGTTGATACGCTCTTTTTCCTGGGAAAGCAAAGTGGTACGCAACCTATTGTATGAAGGAGGAATGTATCCGGCTAACCTGTTAATTGAAAGGATTAATGAGTACTTTCAAAAACAGGGAGAACTTGTAAAAAAAAAAAAGGTAAAATGAAGGAGTAAGATAGCCACAAAACCTGCTATTTGCAAGGGTCAGTGAGTACTTCCGAAAATAGGGGGATCTTGCAAGATTAAATGCCAAACCACTAGCGTAGAACATTCGTGCACAATCTTTGTCAGCAACATCTCTCTGCGCAACATTGAACGCATCAGTTAAAGCACCTCCGGTGGCCATTCCCTTGCGTTTTTTCTGCTGGAGAAGGTCAGAACCTTCTGGGATGGTGATGTACTCTAGTTTTTTCCTTGCATTTAGGGCTAGTTGAGCCTTTTTAGCTTCAGCTGCTTCATGCTCCTTCCTTATAGCTTCAAGCACCTGATCACTTATGGATAAGCAACCTTCAACATTATGGTGAGGAAGCCTCAACAGGTGGCCTTTCACCTTTGTGTAAGATCCAACGACTCTCTTGTTGCAGTAATTGCAAATCCAGGTTCGATTTCCCCCTCCTCCGTCAGCCACGTTCACAACCTGGACATGATTCCACAGAGGCTTATCATCAAATCTAGCTCCTTGAGCTGTTGATGGACGCAAAGATTGGGATGAAGACATTTGTAGATAGTTGAGGAACAACAGAAGAATTGTGGATTGGATTTGGATGGTTGATCATTATAGCAAGTCTCGATTTATAGGCTTTCTGGCCGAAATTGGTTTGTCGATTAGGTTCCTTCGACCCTTTGAAAATTGGGGCTTTCAGCTTTGGAATACAGTGAAGGAATAATAAAGGGGTGGGTGGGTGTTGTGGTTTATTGTGAGAGCACTAGTAGAAATATACGTGGCAATCAAAACAGAGTTTGACTGATGTGTTTTTTTTTTCTTTTTGCTAAGTGACATGTATTTGTTTTCATATGGCAGGACATTATATATTTATATTTTATATATACGGGACGGTTCTGGAAAAACCCCAAAGTTCCCAATCGAATTAAAAAAACACCCCAAAGTTTTCGATCGAGAACTTTGGAGTGTTTTTTTCAGACTTTTTTTACGTGTCCCTGGAACCGTTCCGATATATATATATATATATATATATATATATATATATATATATTTATATACATATATATAATAATTAAAATGACTTTGGGTAATACTGACACGTTGGATTCTTTGCTTTTTCAATTTTTTTTTTTTATCAAATTAGATAGCAATTGACGTAATTCAATTATCTATTTGTAAGATTGAGAAACAAATAGTTCATTAGTAGCCACGTGATCAATGTAACCCTAACGAAGATTAGTGAATCGTGATTAGTTAGTTGTACTATGTTTCGTTAGAGTGTGACAAAGGATGATCGTTATCAGTGATCATGATTAGTATAGACATTATATCTTGAACTTAGCTTGGTTAGAGTATGAAAAATGAAGATTATTGTTGCATGTGATCGTGAATAGTTAGTTGTACTATGTTTCGTTAGAATGTGAGAAAGGATGATCATTATCTGTGATCGTGATTAGTATAGACATTATATCTTGAACTTAGCTTGGTTAGAGTGTGAAAAACGAAGATTGAACTTAGCTTGGTTAGAGTGTGATGGTTAGAGTGTGAAAAATGAAGATTGAACTTAGCTTGGTTAGAGTGTGAAAAATGAAGATTGAGAAACAAATAGTTCATTAGCAGTCCCATGATCAATGTAACCCCGACTAGTTAGTTGTATTGTGTTTCATTATAGTGTGATAAATAATGATCATTATCTGTGATTTTGATTAGTAATTCCCATTCGCTAATGTTTGTTTACCGTATTTTGAGTATAGGTCACTCAAAATCATATTACTAGACTCTTAAGTACTTTGATTTCGAATATAATACCAAGGTTTTAATTTTGAACATAATATGGCACAGAATGAGATTCGATGTAAAGATGACTAGTTAAGGGTGTTTTGGCAAAAAATATATAAGCCAAATTATTATTTTTGTCCTTACTCAAAATAATAAGAGAAATTATTGATTCGTCTCGTCGAGAGGAATTATTATTGTTATCTTTATTCACAAATTTTTAAATTTAGTTGATAGTTTTTACACCTACTTTTTAAATAAGGACAAAAAAAAATTTTAGATTAACTATTTAGCCAAAAGACCCCTACTGTGTAATTTTACTTTTTCCATAAATTAGAACCTCCCCCAATATTGAAATTGAAAATAATAAACGATAATTTGCAAGTATACCAAGTGTATACAAATTAAGAAAAATGCTGAGAATAACTTAACCTAAAAAAATTTAAATAGATTATATTTTGTTGAACTGAAATAGATAGTTGGTACATGTAAAATTAAATCTTGATTAATAAAAGACATACAATATTCGGTGAATCAACATCACAATTTTTTTTATTTAGGTACTTTATTTTCCACAATTCAATTGGGAGGAGGAGTTAACATAGATAATTATGGCCTCCCAACTACCACCAAAATATATTCATTTTGTTTTTTTCCTCTCTCTCTCTCTCTCTCTCTCTCTCTCTCTCTCTTATTCATTTTAAGAAAATGGAAAAATATTCTTAGAACCACCCAAAGAAATAAAAAACACAATTGGGCTTTTCAACATTGAGGTCCCGTTCCACAATAACTTCTTAAAAAATAAATACTTATTTATATTTTCAAACTCAAAAAATTTCTATTGCCGAAATGAATTTTCGATATTTTTTTTTTGCACCGTATTAAAAGTTTCAATGGGATCTATAAAGATCCTTATTACTATAAAAATTATTTGCTTAAACACATTATTTTTGAGTTCAATGTTTTTAAATAAGTATATTTTGAAAGTTGAAACACTCATTAAGTGCTACATATATCCATACATTGGGGGAAGATAAACACTCTAATTATTTCTTCAGTTGAGAAAATGAAAAGCCTTTAGTCTTTTTCTTTTTCTTCTTTTAAATTTTGAACTGGGCAACACGCCTTTACTCTTATTACTAATTAACTGTGAACTGAACACGTACTAGCGTTGTAGCAAATAAAAGCCTTAACAAATCAATACACAGATCGTCCTCGCTCTCTCTCTCTCTTAATCGTCGATTTGCCTGCCTTCAATTTACAAACCCAACCCTAAATAGGTTATAGCCCAACTTCAGGCCGCCATGGCTGCTTCGTCTTCCACGAGAAAGCCCAGATAATCTTCAGTTCAAAGTCTGGCGACCATCTCCGATCTGCCTCGCCCTTCTTCTCAAAGCCCAGGTAATCTTCCATTCTCTCCTCCTTCTCTCTTCATCCTCTTCTTCTTTCTTCCTGCAAATCAAGTGTACTGAGATTTAGACCGCCGTATCCGAATTTAGACCGCCGTGCCGGGTACGAATTCCGCACCCGTACCTGTACCGTGTCGCGTCGACACTGGTACTCCGCCATTTTTGGCAAGTCGGCGTAACGCAGGATCCAATTAGAGCAATCATTGGATCACCATCAGCCACACTTTACATATCAACATAGTACACAAACTAACTTTAAACATATTGGTGCATAAGATCACCATATGCTAGGATACAAGGAAAAAAAAATTCAACGAACTTGTCACTCAAATTGTACAAAAAGCTGTCCAACTCCTGGTTTTAATATATTAAACGAAAAAGGTACTAAAAAACTTTTACAAAACTTCATGCCAAGTGACACCAGTAATACCAGCATATGAACAAAATGAAGTTGCAAAACAAGGTTATCAAAGAATCAGTAGAATCTGTAAAAGTGATTGAACAACTCATGTGACTTAATAATGCCATAATCTTCAAATGAGTCAAACTAAAAATCCCCATGAAATGTGAATGAACTAAGTAATTCAAGACCAATTAAGCCAATTAGTCCAAGTTTTCTAAGTTTTCCCGCCTGGACAATCGAAAAAGCTTTTTGGGCAAAAGAACTTTGTGACCATGCAACTTTTTCTGACTGTATTGCAATTACAGGGTGTGCAATTCACTGGCCCTTCAGGAGAAGCCAACACAATGAGTGGTCTCATGTCTATCTAATTAATCAAGGCCTTAACTTTACCCAAGCAAAAAACCAAATGAATGCTACAAACACTTGCACTGATCTTGTTACTTGGAATAGTTTAGCACAAAATCAACACTAGCAAAAGATAGTCCCCATGCATAGCAAGAACAAAAGCAGAACCAGACAATAAAATACAAAGAGATAGGCACTTGTGAGTCAATCATGTTCTTACCTTCCACAAATCTCTCACAGAGACACTGGTAGAGGATTCAAGTCCAAGTGTACCCCATGTAGCTATAATATTTGCAGCTTTTGAAGGAGATCTTGACCAATTTGTAAAGGATAAATTCTCGTTTTCTTTCAGTACGTAGATCTTCAACTAGTTAAATGAAAACACCATCTGAAATGTGCTTAAAAATACAAAATGAACATTTCTTGAACACAAATGACAAAAACTGCATCTAGAGCTGCAGTAAAATAGTTATTGGTATTATACTATTATTGGTCAAATTCTCAATACCATACTTGGGCTACTGTAGATTGACTAGGAAATGATTTGAAGTTGGTACTACAGAACATATTGGTATCTTGGATCCAATTCAATGGTGTTAAAAGGGTCAAGATGGAAAGACCTGACGACAACCATCTGTTCCTGCAACATGCACTTTCCCGCCTTGAACACCCAGAGAATCTGCAAAAAAAGATAAAATCCTAGTTAGTATTGCGGTACCCTATATATAAGGTCAGGCATGTGTATCTGTTACTTGAGATGCAAAAGGTATCTTTGAACTAGAAAATGAAAACAAAGATCTGAACCCTTGAAATTTTGGCCATTTTCACCTTTCTAACAGGAAATGAGAGAGACAGGAATGATGTCTACCCTGATTCACAGCAATGACCTCCTCATTGCTTAGTATTTCAAATGCTTCTGCTGTCATGTTTCTTACATCACATCCAATCAAAAAAGGAGCCTGCAAATTCAAGCAACGCAATATTAAGTTGATACAGCCAAAAAAGTTCCAAATGTAATGGTAAAGGACAGGATGTGATTGAAGCTAATACATGCATTTTATCATTTTATGCCGTCCCTAAAGCAGGATTGAACCAGTAATTAAGTTGCCGTTCCTTCACAATTGGTAGTAAAATACTTCTGTAACCAATCAACTCTTAGTTAGGATATTTAATAATAAGTTGCAAATCACACAAAATGTATATAGGATCAATGCAGAGCTCTGTGATAGGAAGAAAAACAACTTTAAATAATAGCCAAAAGATACTATACGAGAAAAAGAAGATGGTGTGAAAGAGTTTCAGTCCCATGAAGTCTACCAATAAGAGAAAAACATACATTGCCTCGTGGACTGTTGCTTTCACCAAAATAGTCCAATATAAAGAACTTGATTAACATTTTAAAAAAAAGGAATAAAAACGAGGATTTAACAAAAACCAAGGAAGTTTGCAAATTGCACCTTTATCAAAGCCCAAATGCTAAAATGTGCTCAATATTCATGGTAAGTCATGCCGCCATTTCCAACTTCTAACATGTCCGGATCTGAGAGAATGGTATAAATGCAGATTGAAATCAAGATTCACGCTCACAAATGGTGAGGCTTGTAGCCCTACCCACACTCAAACGTCATTGTAAAGATCACATTCTCACCATTCCATCCACCGGGACCAGCATAGGGAGCCCACTTGCCATTAAGATCAGCAATAGTAGTCATGTTAAACAGAAAACAGCGGAGAGATTAGGTTCAATAACATTAAAGAGCTATGGGAAATGAATGTGGATGAAATTAAAATCATCATACAAACCACAAGTTACCTTTTATTAATTTTAAATTCCTTATATTGGCCCCCGTTCATTCTTGGAAATTGGACAAAGCTCACTAATCAATCTTACAGTCAAATGAACAAAATTCAAGAGGAAAACTAGCTATCTCACACTCTTTGGAATGAGGGAAATTTCCTAGGGAAAATGCAGTTGGTTAGATCTGCATTTGGTTAGATCTGCATTTAATCTAGAAGCAGCAAATTTTCCGTTGACATTTGAAGGCGCAAAGTCCAGTGTATATTATCTGTGCCTTATATTGATCTACAATGAGATTTCAAGCGGCTGACTTCAACTTGACAGACAACACAATAGGGATCTTGTTGTCGAACTTTTGAAAGCTAGAAACGCTAAAAGCTGAATTTTGTGCCAAGCCAATAGGTCCATAACTAAACTATTATACAATACTAGCCACTGAAGATGCTTTTATATCCCTGTCTTATTGTTTCCGGGTTGGTTTTTTAAAGAAGCTTCACCTTTGCAAAAAAAATTCTCTGACAATGCCAACTACCCAGATGTAGGGACACATTACTCGGTCAGCAAGTTCTTTTTTCCCATCTCGTACAACTCATACGAATATCGAGAGATTTGTCATGGTGCTATATTTCTGCCTAAGATATGATCTCTAGAACACAAGACAACCAACTTTTTCTATTATAACACCCAAGTGTAAAGTCCGGAAATTAGAACCTTGCCCATGTATCATTGATGTCATCTGTTGTTCGCCAACTATTTCCGACCTTTCAAGCCCATAAGGCAGGGTCATCAACACCCCTGCCAAACCCCAAAAGAAGCGATAAATATTAAATAATGCTCATAAGGTGCATTGAATGAACTCAGACAGCTCTACAACAAACCAAGAACACAAGGTTACCATTCACAGACTTTTTCCGAACCAAACCCATACCAAAAATTACATAGCAATAAAAAAAAAAACCCACAGAGTGAGCGAGCCGTTTCATCGTCGACTGAGAGAGAGAGAGAGACGTACCACTATTAGATTTAGGGAATCGATTGAGAGAGAAACGGCAGTGAGCTGTGAAACGAATCATTTTTCTTGTAAATGAGGGGAAAAATCCATGAAATCGGAAGATTGGAGAATGGAGGAATACCAGAAATCACAAAGTGAGCGAGCCTTTTCGTCATCCACGGTGGTGGTGGTGGTGGTGCTGCTGCTGCTGCTGTCGAGTTCGGCGAGGAAGGGGGCCGAGTTTGAGTCTTCAGCGTGAATGAAGGGTGCAGCGTGAGTGAAGAGAGGTAGCGTGTGAGTAGAGCAAAATTAGGGCTTATTTTTGGTGACAAGCAAAGATCCGTGAAACGACGTCGTTTACGTGGCATAACTTTTCATTTAAGCGCGCCGAAATGAATAGGAACCCGGGAGTGGGAAAATTCAGACCTTCCGGTGACAATTTTATCTTTGTCACCGAAACTTATCTTCAGCGACAAATTTTTTGTCACCGAATCTCCTCTTTATTTGGCACCCTAGCTACTGGTTACCTAAGGATTTTTGGTGACAAGCACTAAAATTTTTAGTCACCATTGAGTATATTTCGCGTCAACACCAATTTTTTGTCACCAAAAGGTGTCACCAGGTGTCACCAAAGGTGTTTTTTGTTCTAGTGCTTTAACTTAAGAACTCCGTATTTCCTCATCAGCAGACCTCATAATTGCCCTTATCCTAGACTTTCAATAATCAATATTTTCACTATCTAGAATAGGAGTGTGCGAGCAATTGGAAGAAAGGTTCATATTCGTGTTTGATCATGTTCATCGTTTTAATGCATGCAGGATCCACTCAAGAAATAACTTACCTAATCAGAATAGCAACCTGCTCTGATACCAATTGAAAACCTATTTTGCTACTAACCCAATAATCAAGTAATAATAGGAACAAAGAGTAATGATTGATGAACACAAGCGATATACGTGGAAAACTCCTGAAAGGGTAAAAACCATGGGTAGCAATCAAGCACTATAAAATTATGTAGTTACAAGCAGTGACGGACAGACACAGGGGCACGTGCCCCCGGTCAATTTAAGAAAAAATTACAAAAAGCAAGCAAAAAGTGAAAAGCAACCAAAAAGTGGGTTACGTTTTCTCTCTCGTTTGTTTGAGAAAGAAAAGGAGCATAGGCACCGACCGGCCACCTAATCCAACCCAAGACTCACCATCACCGATTGCTGTCGTCTGTCGCCGACC
Organism: Rhododendron ovatum; assembly: GCA_019656835.1. Lineage (NCBI taxonomy): Eukaryota > Viridiplantae > Streptophyta > Magnoliopsida > Ericales > Ericaceae > Rhododendron > Rhododendron ovatum. The sequence continues at coordinate 18,328,982 of CM033795.1, read as the reverse complement.
CAACTCACCAGGCAACAGGAAGTCACCACTGAGGTCTCTTTTTCTTCCCCACCCCCCCTCCTCTCAGTCTCTCTAACTCTCACTATCTCTGGACCAGATCGATTTTGTATATACTTATATATAATAATATACATATCATATGTATGCTATGTGTCGGACGGTCGGATGGTGATGTCGTGAATCTCGTGAATATTTACTACAAGTCTAGAATATACTGAGATGTGAATTTGTGATACATATGTTATAGTATATATGCACATCCTCTGGCCCATTTACATAGGAATTTTTAATTCGGATGTTTACACCGATGCTCTGGACTATCAATGAAGGAAGCATGGTAATATGCACATAAATTGATTTGGGTCTCTAGGCCTGCCCTCTCTGATGTCATTTGGCTTTGATTTGGGGGCATGGTTCTACAACAAAACGTCCTTGTAGCTCCTCGGTTCTTGGAGGTTTAGGGGGGCCATTGTTTAAGTGGTATTCTGAGAGCAACCACTTTGTGTATATATTGTCAAAGGTTAGGTCTGTCTCCAATCATCCTCGCCTATACCCCCAATGATTAGGGGCTAGATGGGTTATGTTATGTTGTTGTTGTCGTTGTATGTTTATATACATTGAATTTAGGGCTTTTGCTTCCAGTTTTCGAGCTTTCTAATTAGGGCATTTTGCTCCAGTTTTCAAGCTTTCCAATTAGGGCTTTTTCTGATATATGTGTGATTTTAATTAGGGTTTTTTTATACTGATTTTAGGGATTTTCAATTAGGACTTTTTTATACTGATTTTAGGGCTTTCCGGATACCTTTGTTGATACGTATGTTCTATTTATCTTTGTAGCAATATATACTATGGAGAAATACTTCATACGAAAAACGTTTTCTCTCTTGTCAAGATATGAAAACTCGGCGGGGACAACTGCGAGAATGCAAATGGAAAAATGGAACTACCTACGGATGAATATGTTAGTTTTTGTGCTTATATATGTTTAGGATCTTTTGGAAGCATTGTTCTTTTATGTTTAGGAACTTTTGAAAGCATTGTGCTTATGTCTACGAACTTTTGGAAGCGTGCAAGTATTATAGAACATGTTGCGAAGTCTAGTTTAATATTATTGTGCTTGACGATAAATTTTTGTTTATGGTAGGAGAAATTGGTGCCCTCACTATTGGGATTTCTTGAATCCATCCCTGGTTACAAGTAATCTTACCTCACAATTTGAATCCTCACAATCGCCCTAAGACCTACTTGCCGAATCGCTCATTCACCACACTTAGTGCTTGACTGCCGCTACCTTGAATCTACAAGCCTTCCAAGATACTTTTAGAAATCCAATGAAAGATGACTCAAATAGTTGAATTGATGAAGTGAAAAACTTCTTGGAGTTACCATTGTGTATTAATGATCGAAAGATTTCATTTGTACTCCAATACTCAAATGAACAAAAAACCTCTTCACTGAAGCAAAAAATGTGGCGGCATCTTTTTCTTTTCTTCTTCTTTTTTGTTACTACTAGCTATGGAAGCACCTCACTTGGTCCACATTCCTCATATAGATACACTCTTCTAGGTCTAACCAATCTGTTTTCCCACCGTGGCTTAGTTGAAGGTGCATCAATTTCCATGCAAATCTTTCCATGTGAGCACAAATTTCTTTCCTTCCAAGGACACTATTCTTTCATTTTCTGCCCATGGAAACACTCACTCTCAGTTACATAAAAGACTCTTTCCACTCAAATCCTATACAGACTCGCTACGCTTAGAACGATAGAAAGAAATTACAACTCGATAAAGAACAGGATACAAGAGAAAATATGTTTATCAATGTAACTGTAAACCAAAAAAATAGTGCCGCTTTTTGGAGCTAACAAGAATTAGGGATTCTAATTTTTTATGAATAAAAAATCAAAAGTGTTGTGCCAAAAATGAAATTGAGAACATAACAAATCAACAAGCGATAAACAAGTATAAATAAAATGAGTGGCGTAGATCATTGTTTCGAGACAAGAGACAAAATGTGTATATACGCGATGTATGTACACCTATAGAAAAGTTGTACTCCCTCCATTCATTTTTCAGTGTCCTGTTTCGTAATTTCAACTTATTAAAAAGACATCATCATTATATCTTTCGCATCAACTTTTTTCTCAACTTTCCCTACTTACCCATCATCATTACACTTTTACTCATTAATTTTTCAAAATGGAATCTACTTTTAGGGACAAAATAGACAATACACCAACTTTCACCCACTAACTTTACAAAATGGACATTTATTATGGGACAACCCAAAATGGAATACTGAACTTTAAATAAGGGACGGAGGGAGTAGTTAAATTGGCTTTTTTTTTGAAAGGGAATTTTTGTTTTTATATTGTTAGAGCATCTCCACTCGTTACTTAGATTTTTATCCAAATTTAAATAAAAATGGTAAAAATTGATTTGGTATGAAGTCTTCACTCCTGAACTCATATTTTACTCAAATCTCATCCGTTCACCACCATCATTGCCCATCACCGCCACCACTCCACCAAAATCCAGTCGCCTCTGAGCACGGAGCACCCTCATATCTCTCTCTCTCTCTCTCTCTCTCTCTCTCTCTCTCTCTCTCTCTCTCTCTCTCTCTCTCTCTCTCTCTCTCTCTCTCTCTCTCTCTCTCTCTCTCTCTCTCTCTCTCTCTCTCTCTCCACGGCTTCAAATACTCAGAACCCTAGATCGGTCTTGTTGCCCAGAACCCAAAACGACCACCACTAGCAACCCCACGACCACCACCACTAACGCCGACCACCGTCACAACCACCACTAGCAACCCCCACCTACTACCACTAGTAACGATCCTGAAAATTTGGTGAAAGATTTGGGTCAATACCAAATTCGGTGGAGAATTTGAATAAAAACCAAATTTGGGAAGGGTTTGGGTAAGGAATGGAAGTGGATTTTGGGTTTCTTTTTTTTTTTTTTTTACTCAAATTTGAGTTTGAGTAAGGTTTGGGGATGCTCTTACAGAGATCAAAATGAGAAGAAATGATGGTATTAAATTCTACGCAAAGATTAGAATATCCCCCATCCTCTTTGGGGCCGCCGGTTTCGCTCACAAAATATTTGTCACAACAGTAATCGAAACTTCACACGAATAATCGGAGCCATTCAATTTGTTTAAAACATATTTTTAAGGGATCTCATAAAAACTCAACTCATTCGGATATTGGTAAGGGTTTGATTAGTTCATTCAATTTTATGCTATCGAATTTGATAGGAACCAACTGAATGACCCAATCAAACACTTACTAATATTTGAATGAGTTGATTTTTTACAAGAACCGTTTTAAAAATACATTTTAAATAAATTGAACGACTCCGATCATTGGCGTAGAACTCCAAAATGAGTCCCAAAAAAAACTTGTGTCCAATTTTTTGTGAACGGAACGAGCCCAATCTTTCAAAGTTGAAGTGCCTTGTAAGGTTCAAATTTTGTAACCAATCAAAGCAAAAAATAAACCCAAGTGACCAATCCGCACTCACTCTCACTTTGTCTGTCTATCGACGCCAGGGTTTGAGATTCTTCTCCTCTAGAACTACGCGTGGTCCGGTGAGTAACAACCAACGAAGTTTTGTTCCTCCTTTTTCCTCCGATTCAGTAAGTTCTACTTCTTTTCTCCTCACTTTCTTTTAATTTTGTTCTGCTCTTACTGATCCTATCAGAATTCATAAATTTTAGCGGTGGGTTTTTTCCCAGTTCTCTCTGAGCATCCGCAATGGGAATAATCAAAACCAATAACCAAAATGTGTCACGTCAGCATTTGATTATTCATTTAGTTCATAATCAAACTTAATAATCTCTACCTCCACATTAGTTATTTTTGCATTCCTAACCAAAAAAACCCCACACAATGCACATATGTCCAATCACAAACGAGTTTCAATCATGCACCCGACCACACCAAATTATTGGTCTCGATGAGACGATTCCAATGTAGAGTGTTTTTGAGTTTTTGAGTTTGGTTATTGAGTTTTGGTTATTGATAAGAGTTGTCAAGTTTGGTTATAGAATGGGTAGAATTTGGTTATTTGCTAAAGACTTGTAACTTTGCTCATTACAATGTCGGGTGTTTTTTGAACATTGTTGTTAAGTTTGTTTATCCACACCCATTTACTTATTACAATGGGGAAGCTCTGAGGTTAGTATTTTCTAAAAAAAATGTCTGTGCCCAAAACCCAAAGCACGAGTAAAACGGGAAGCATCGCCTATTCTAACCCAATATGGCAATATATTTGGGTTAGGTCACTGATATCAACCAGTGAGTATGTTGCAATTAATGAATTGCTAAATATGTGGTGCCTGCAAATGCTCTTTGATTAGGGGACTTTCTGGTCGGTCCTATCTAGGTGAAGAATAGCCTAGTAGGTCCCGCCTAAAGAGTCTATAGCCTAGTAAATCTTCACCACCCCACTGCCACCACCACCACAATTAACAATGTTAATTTTTCTTTAAATTAACCGTCAATTCATACAACTTCCTGCACTCTATAGGAAAAGGATTTAGTGGGCTATGGAATTGAAAAACAGGACTGGCCTAGAATTAACTCTAGAATTAACTCCTTTGATTACCCATTAATAATGGGCCATTATCTTCGTTGTCCTGGGTTTAAGGTTCCACAATAGCCCCAGGCATTTCTTATCTTTAAATAGAGTAAAGGTCCATAGCCTCTCATCTATACAAAGCCTCTGATTTCTATTAAATCATGCTTAAGCTAGAAATTCATTTTGATCTTATATTTCCTTTCTTTATGAGTCCATTCATACACTGCATAGAGTCCTGCTAATGGTACCGACCATTAGCCCACCAAAATCGTACCAAAGGTCGTGTCGGGACGTCTCCGGCCACCGGACAGCCGATCTGAGTCGTTCAAAAAATTTTTTAAAAAAACCGAGGGGGCTCACACAAGAATCAATGGCATCCGATGTGTGTAGGGTGGTTAGATCTATACACGGATGCCGTTGATTCCCGTGAGGGCCCCCTCGATTTTTTTTTTTTTTGAATTTTTGGATGGCTCGGATCGGAGACGGCCCGGCGCGGCCATCAGTACGATTTCGGTGGAGGGTTTTGGTCGGTACCATTGGACTTTCTGCACTGCATATTCAGCAAGTTGTGCAAGCCTACATCACTTTTGGCCCACATGAAACAACAAGAAGACTTGACAAATGACTGCTCTGTTTGTTTTTTTTTTTGTTTTTATTCGATAGTGAGACTGTTTGGATCAGCTTACGCGCAACTTGATTATTCCCCTTTCCAGTCCACTCAAAGCACGCCATCCACGTCGGAACTAGGGGATTCACAGATATTTCTCTCTTGTTGTTTGGTCTAAAGAAGTTGTCAAGTTTCAAACTCAGAATGTTTGATTTACAGCTCATCCTTGTTGCCACTAGAATTCTGCCATTGGGTATAGCAAGTCCTCTATGTGGCTTTCCCCTCACGGCCCGTTTGGATGCGGGTAAAGAATTAGGGGTATTAGTTAATAAGGGGGGATAAGATAGTAGGGGGTATTAATTAATAAGGGAGGACCCACATTGATGTGATGTTTATGGAGGGGGATTAAATAATAGGTTGTTTGAATGAGGTATTAGAAAATGGGGATTAAATAGTACTTTGTTTGGATGAAGGATTAATAAGGGGTATAAGGAAGGGTGGATAATGTAAAAAGCTGTCAAATGACCTTTTTGCCCTTGTGCAGTCCCTAAATTAATTATATATTATACGTTTTATATATAATTACAAATTTAATTATTCTTTCACAATTTAAGCCGTAATAATTTATTTTACTTATAATTTAATCAATGTAATAAGTATCAAAAATTATAAATTTTTTTAAAGTGTTTTATTTAATTTCGTTTATTTTGGATCAAAGGCAAGCAATAATTTCATTTTTTTAAGCACAGTGGATGGGTGGGGTTGCATGGGCATATGTGCACTTAATTACTTTTTCATAATTAAACAATAATAATTCAGTTCACTAATTAACTAATTAATTTAATACATATAAAAAATTAAAAAGCATTTTTAAAGCATTTTTTTAATTTCGTTTTTTTAGTAGGGAAATTTTAATACCCTTTTTTAGTGAGAGCACATGGCACACATGCACATGATAAATTTTTTTTTCTTTTAACCATCGTTCTTATCACTTCCGGTTCCAAGCAGCTCTTGAGAGAGAGAGAGAGAGAGAGAGAGAGAGAGAGAGAACAGGAGAAGAAGACGAAGAAGCAGAGAAGAAGAATAAGAACTACGACACTCCCTTTCTCCGATCCCGGCTGAACATCTCAGGTTCGATCTCCAATCTGCTGGTGTTCCTCTTGTTCTTCCTCTTTTTCTTCCTGTTTCGCTGTCTGTTGCAGCAGACGAAAACCCAGGAGGGTTGGGGGTTGTGGGAGGGGATTAGGAGGGGCAAAATCGTCCAAGAAGGAGGGGGATTGGGGGGATAATTTATGGACACCTCAAACCCTATCCGAAAATAATACCCCTCATTGCCCTCTTCTCCGGTCTTCCGCAAGAAAGGGGATAAACGAAGACCTCTCAATTTGGCTTCCCAAACCAGGTCTTAGAGATGGGCCCGGGTCTAAGGGAGGGGTTATAACTTATCCCCCTTCCTTCTCCGGCATCCAAACGACCCCTCAGAGAAAACAGAATCATCCAGATAGCTCGAATCAGAATGATCCTATATACATTATCTAGCCCAAGTACCAATATACCCAGATGGTAGTTGAAATGAAAAGAAAAGAAAATACCAGATGGTAGTTGGAGGGCTTGTAATCATAATTTGGATGCTATTTGTGACTGTTTAAATGCTATAATTCAGATCATAGGAACGGTTAGAGTTCACTATGCAGAAAAGGTTTTGACGGGGAACCTTCGGAAAGTTATTTCACGAATGACCATTCGCAGGATCAGTAGAGATGCCCCTTTTTTAGTCAACCACCTCATCAACTTGTGAAAAGAGCTATATTTTCTTCTACTCTCTGTTCAGTTACAGAGGATGTACATCATTTTGTTTATGATAGGAGTTTTATGAATATGGAAGTTCTTGCAGACACAACACTTGGTCCTATTTTCTTATACTAGTTTCATTTGGCTGTCTTGCGAACTGCTTCCCATAACAAGAAACAATAATGATATGGGTCCAACAGAACACAAGAAGAACGCATAACAAAAAAACAAGACACTAACAGAGCTTAAAACAACAGATGCGAATGATAGACCGAATTATAAGATAACACAATAAGAACCATATTTCAGTTGCTGAACGAAGAGTGCGCAATATTCATCCATTTTTACATAGAAGGAAATTTTACAAGTATTGAAGAAAGGTAATTATCTGCTATATTCTCTGTCACACGTGCATTAAGGATCAAAGCATGCTTCAAATGCCAGCAGCCCAGAGTCTTTTTGTTTTCGACAAGAAGGAAAACCCCCCACAAAATTATCAACCCAAGGTGGATATCTTCCTAGTCTTGAAGAATCACAAAAACCCAAGTAAGATTTCCTTGAGCTTTCTTTCACAGCACCACATGAATGTTTAGGAAAAATTACTAGCCTATGTATTTGGGTTAAGCCTAAAATTGGTGGCTAGTATAGTTGTTCTAAAACAGGACTGGACCAAAGATATGAACGAGGTTCAACTCTCCCTGTATTCTACTGAGTACTGACCCTTCTCCTCCATTTTCTTATCTTACTCAGGTTCTTATATCATGTAGGAGAGGCATGGAAATCTGCACAAATGGTTCTCTCCCTTATCTTCTCCTTGTAGTTCTACCTTGAAGCCCCTATGAATGCGTGCCTCACAAGACATACAACATTTTCCTTCTCTTTTCTCGGAAATAATGCAACTCATATCACTGGAAGAGGAAGATATACAAGTTAGCTCAAGATACTATCTTAAACTAAAGGTCCACAATGTCAAAACCCTTAGGATACATCGACTAGCCTAAGAGAAGAGAAAAAAAAACCCTATAGCTGTAGAAACACATTTGCACAACTCGATCGGCTATGAAATAGACTTCATAAAATAACTGAAGGAGACGAGTTTCCACTTCAATATTCATCCAATCAGCCTTTTCTTCTTATTGGACATAGATAAGCGGAAAGAAGATAAAGAAGACCCTCTATAAGACTACGGAACTTGCTACATAAGTCTAATTTCGTGAAGGAAATAAGGGGAACCTAAAAGACTTTTCAGGTTCTTTGAAAATAACACCACCTCCATCATTCTCAGCTTAGCTAACAAATAGCTAACTTCAAACACAAGAAACAGGCTGTTGTTGAGGGAAACCTATGTTCCATGTAGCACCTGAATGAGAGTATTGATATTAGCTTTAGATATCGGAAATACCACAAATAACACATAACTAGATAACATAGTGAGTGATAAGAATAGGGAAACGAGATCAGAACATGATAAGCTGCCAAAGTTTAACAAGCATGATGCTTGAAATCCCAAGAAGGAAAGGAATAAATAAAAGAAGATCAAGATAAAAATAAGGCTGCCGGCGCTGAGGGGAGGTCTAAGGAATCGGATGGTACATAAGAATGTTATCCTGTAGTGAGATCACGCAATCTATTGTTTGGTCTTAGGGACCTCTGTACATCACCTTTCCTTCCATGGTCTACCCAAGGATACTTGTTACAAAGAAAAAACACAAATGAAAGGCACAACTTTATTTTCTGTGAGCATCTGGGGTGCCTTGACATGCCCCAGTAATTTTAAGACCTCAGAAAATTCATGAGGACCTATTCTCACCAATCGATGACACGATTTGCTCTATGATATCAAATTCAATTGCATGAATATGAGTAGGAAAATTGATTGATTTAAGCACATAAAAGACACTATAGACGGTATTCTTTAACAAGCAGCATAAATGTGTTGTCCTATGCAGGACACGAGACAAAATATTGTACAAACTTGAAAATCGATATCTCCAAGTAGGAGCACAAAAATTAAGTTCCAGATTGCATATGGTAAAACCTTATTCAGAAATCATATGTTAGCATTTTGTTATGTAATTCCTTAGTTACACGAAGCAGGAGCAGGGACGGGAGCGGGGACGGGGACGGGGACGGGGGAGCGGATGATCATAGAAGTGTGGGAGCGCCATTGGGAGCGGTTAGGAAAAATTATTAAAATTATAAATACATTTTGAAATTTTATATTGTTAAATGTCAATATAAAAATATTATTCTACCACATAAAATATTACTATTAAAATTATAAGTTTCTAGTTATATTTCAACATTTTTATTGTAGCACATGATTACACAATAGAGCTCTTGTGCATATTAAGTAGGCGTAAAAGTTAAAGGCATTAATATGACTCTAGAAGGTTAATATCAGATGTGCACACCAACAAGATCAAAACAACTTTAAATGTACCAATTGCAACTTGAATCGTAAGTCTCTCAACTGTTTTTTGGGTGTAAGTTCCCGTATAGGTAAGGAACGAGTTCCAGTCGTCATTGGGACGGGTTTCTTGGAGTTTCCGTCGAAGAAACGTGGGCATAGTTGAAGGTTCCTGCAACTAAGTGTAATTCAATGGAATCTGATAAATGATGGTGCCTCCATCGTCTCACAGATAAATCCCCAACACAAAAAGAACGCTATTAAGAGCTTCAGATAGAAGTTCCTAATAATCTATATCTCAATGCTTGGCTTGATGAAAAACTATATGACAGAAAAAAACTGCTCCAGATTCCTGACAATATTTAACGCAAACCAAAAAATAATCGGTGCAATGCAATGCCTTGGCATCGCATCAATAACTGATGTAGTTAGCATAAGAGAAAAATTAAACCATGCCTAGAGGACATGCGCCAAGCCGCCAACCCAGTCTAACAGTTGCACTGAACAATATCGGCACCATGACACATGTGAAAGCTAAAAACCATAAGAACAGAAAGGAGGCATCATACATCTCCAAGCACACCAGTTAGGAAAAACATCAGCTCTAAAGCTTCAAGAGAGTAAAACAAACTAACCCTCAACCATGCATTTCATTGGAGAAACTAGCTGAACTGGGTCATACCAAAGTCACTTGATTTTTAATTTTGATCCGCAAACATAAAAGAGTTCAACATGAAATTTCTATTCTTGCAGACTTTTTCTAACCTTTCCTTCCTTCCTGAACATGGTCCTCCACCCCAGTGCAATCCTGAAGACCACCTTGGTCCTCATATCTATGGCAGAACTCCTCATCAAGGATACGTACATCATTGTCAGTATAATATAACAAACTGCAGTTCAACTTCGTGGGCCCTATTGTTTGATGGGCTAGTAGTCTAGTAGTGATGGGGATTATATATCCTAGCAGATTTATGATCTCACCGGAGATATCCCACAGGATATATAATCCCACCGATTCTTAGTGATACGGTTACTAATACCACTTTTATGTGGGACTATAATCCAATATTTTAACCAAACAGGCCACCTTGGACACATGGTCCAATCCAATGCTCATATGGGGTCCAAAAACCGAACCCAGAGGGTAGAAGAAGTTCGATTCCTAAAATCTAAACCCAAAGCAGACAAAATAAGGTAAAGGAACAGAAAAGGATTGTAAACAGTTTTGGGATCACTTTGGATCCTGAGTTAACAATCTCGTTAATCGTATGCCACCATTGACCATACCCATGTACGATTCATGCATTTAGTTATGTAAATAGTTACGTGTTCCGTAGTAATACTAACCAATGAACGATCTAGTAAGCAAATAATCATCTACTGAGGAGAATATAGATGGCTGTGTAATGCAAACTATAGTCCATAAGACATTACAGCAAACAAGCACGTGGAATAACATGGCATGCCACTAACTAGCTTCTGGAACATATTATCTTTCTGGAGAATTAAGGAAAGAAAACTAAACAGAAACTATAACAATCCTGTAAAAACGATATACTGCATTGATGCACCTACCCACATTGTTGATGAATAGCCATAACATTGTATCATTATTTGGTGTGTAGCAATTAACTCTAAAAACAATGTTCATTGAAATTTGTAATTTACATCAGCAAATTTTTATGCCGATCCATGGACACAAAACTGAATGTGCAATGAAGTTAGTTCAAAGTGAGCGCTAATCCTACCAAAATGGTAAAGGAGGAGGAGAAGAAGCTGTAAACAAGGTAAGCTGCACAAATTAACTAATTAAGAGTGGTGAACAATAAGAAGTTAATCCTAAGCTAACTCCAAAAAAAGGTTACGAACATGGTATGGTAGATTGGGATTCATGATTTATATGCATCCTCACAAAAAAAAAATATATATACTCCCAAAAATAACAAAACATGGCAGCAAGCAATATCCAATATGCGCAACGAATACACAGTATGTATGAGAATCTTGCCTGGTTCCTACTTTTTCCTTGCTTTTCGTTTCCTTGTTCCGGCTCTCTCAACTCTATTCTTCTCTCCATGAACTTGACTCCCCAGCAAGCCATGTCTCCCCAGTAAAACAAGGCTCTCTTTATAACTCTCTGCATGAAACCGGGTCGAATACTGACATTGCTATCAACTTCAAGTTCCGTAAACTTTTCAGTCTCAGGGTCATAAGAAAGAAGCTTCCCTCCACTCATTTCAACCAAGAGGTCACCACTCTTTCTAAACCCAACCATCCTCTCCGATACCTGACCAACCTCCAAACATAGGTGTTCAGTCCAAGACTCGGCCACCCACACCATATTCTCTCGTTACCCACACGCTCCAATTTTCCTGACCGGTACTTATTTTGCATTCAATCAGGGCGAGATCTCCCAGAAAAACAGCAGGACGAACACTAACAAGACAACTCAAATCAGTTCCTACACCATCAGGCACCACTATTGGTCTAAACAACTCATCCCCGTATCAAACGACACCACCAACTGGTGACCACTCCTCTTATCAGTCGCGAACCAATGCACAGCCCCATTCAAATAAGCCTGCAGTGCCTTTTTCCGAATGGAATAAAACCCAAGACCACCCGAACGGCTAATGTCCTCCCAACTCCCCGAGCTGAACCTATAAACGTCGATCTCGGGTCTTTTCCTAGATTCAAGATACACGATCCTCACCACCTTGTAGTCGTTTGTTTTGCGATCAAACCCGAACCCCATCACATGCTCAAATTTCGCCTCACTTATCCTAGGTTTCGGAAGGGTCACGGACTTCCTTATCGAAGGGTTCCACAGACCGTGTCGTGCGCGTACCTAAACTGATCGTCGGTGATACAAACCACCCCATTGCAGCAACCGACTACCCGGTTGAAATCATTCGCGGCGCTCTTGAACAGGAATTCAATCTTTTGGTACTCGCGGAACGATTCGTCATCGAAACGGAGCGAGTACACCTCTTCCTTGCGCTGCTCGGAGTAGTTGCGACTTGCGAAGGAGAATCAGGTCGTGGGCATTGTTGTGGGATAGGGTTCGAGGTCGGTTGAGGTGAGCGATGACGAAACTCGGGTCCGTGACGAAGGTGTGCCAAGATTTGCAGACGAGAGTACAGAGAAGGAGGGATTTGATGGGTACTCTTGTGAAAATATCGGTTAGTACTTCTTGAGGCAGGTAGTCCAGTATTTGACGATCCATCTTGTTCTACTTCTTGGAAAATTTATCTTTTCGGGGTTGTTTTTTTTTGCAGAGAACGTTATCAGGAAGGATTAGAGATAGTTTTGAGATATAGAGAATCAGGGGATTGAATCAGAGAAGATGCCTAAAAGGTTTTCAACGAGCCCTAATTCTTAAAACCCTAGAAAATTTGCAGAACGACGAGACTCAAACTTCTCAAGAACAAGATGTGGGGCTTGGATGCCTTCCCCTCCTGATGATTTTACTCACAGCTTCTCAAATGATTTCCAGCTTTGAGCGACTGACGCTAAAATGTGATTTGTTTGTAATTTTTCGTTTTTGCTTTGGCTAGCTTTTCATTTAAATTTATCAAAAATGCTATGCACAACCATTGTGTTGATTGTATAATTAATTCTGACCATTCAGATGTGTTTGAACAGTCTAAGTTTTTAAAAAAAATTAGCGAATTCTGACCATTTATTACAACAATTTACGGTTAGAAATTGGTTGTATTTTCTGTTAAACACCACGGTTGCGCACGTAACTCTTTGATTTTAGATAGTTTTTGTCCTTAATGAACTTTTTCTAATTTTTTGTCATTAACTTCTATTTTAATTTTTTTTTCCTCGGACAAATAAGTAATACAAAGAACTTAATAAAAGTTATAAAAGCAAAAATTAATTTAAAAAAAACAGAAAGATATTCAAAAAAAAAAAAGTTGAACCAAATCACTTGAGCATCACATGTGCTTACACTAGTGATTAACTTATGCGGAATAATTTTTTTAGTTTTGTCTATATTCATTTTTTTTTTGCATTTGTTAGTTTTACGCTAAATTTTAATATGATATGGGTGAGCAAGAACGAGAGGAATCGGAAAAGTAAAAAATTAAACTGTTATACAAGTATTTTGAGAAATATTCGAAGAAAAACTCAAAAGTCAGTTTTTGGATTTTTTTTCTTGAATAGTTCTCAAAATATTTGTTTAAAAGTAAAAAAAATTTACTTTTTCAATTCTTCTCGTCCTTACTCACCAATATCACATAAAAATTTGGCTTAAAGCTAACAAAGGCAAAAATAAATAAATAAAATAAATAAGGACAATCAAAAACACAATTAATATCGAGGAAAGGAAGAGAGAAAGTGATAGGCGCGTAAATGTTCACATATGCGCCCCCTAGTCTATCTTTGCTAAATCTATTTATATAATATTACTTGGAGATTTATACTTTTATTTTTGTTGTAGGTATTTGGAGGGTTTGACACAAAAAACGCAAAGTTAAAATATTTAACGGTGTTCGAAGTTGGGAGTTCGGGCTCAATCAAGTGGGAGGCTTGAATTACAATATGAAGTCAGGACTTTAGCACTGAACTTAACCGAAGTTCATTGGCCAAGGAATTGGACTTGCACCGCTTTGACTAAGGATGGGCCCATGATGTTATAATAATACTATCTTATTAGGGCTTTTATAATTAAATGAAGAAGTCGAATATCACAGCTTTGATAAAAAGGTGACTTTATTAGGCATTCGGTAGGAGGCGTTACAGAGAGGAGTTCGGAAGAAAAAAGAGAAAACAGAGGGCTGCGCATGTGACGGACAGACGAATTCGGGAAGAAATTAAGAACGCAGTCACCACACATAACAGCTGGCAACAGAAGGTTGAGGATTGGTTCATATACTAAACTGAAACCTTGCTTCTCTCGTATGGAGTTTTATTGTTTCGTGATCATTTATATTTACTCCATGTCCGGCTAAATCTTTTTCCTAGGGGTAGATGAAACACGATCTCCGAGTAACATAGTTTATGTTTTGTTTGGGGTATTTTCTATTCGAACAATGATTGTATGAATTAAAGATTATATTTCCTTGGTAATATTTCTTTCTATTCAATCTATTGTGTTTGTTTTTCCGGAATTCAAGCACTTCATACAACGGTTTTATTAGTTCGTAATAATTGGGTAAGATGGGCTATGCTCCGTAAGATGCGTCGTGCTATTAGACGATCCGTGCCATAGAGACGGGTCGTACTAGTAAGACGGTTCGTGCTAGGCGGCGATATCCCATGCTATTCGGTGATTTACGATTATCTTTAGGTAATACCCTGTGGGCCCGCGAACCCTAAGGTGTCCGGTTTGATTCGAATAGTTAGCCCTGAACATTAGTATAAACTATATTGCGAGGGATCGGGTGGATTCGAAACCCTAGGTCTTTTCTCTCATAAACTCGCTTTACTTTTAATTGCTTTACGTTAATTAATTTGCATAATTTTAGAAATCAAACAATTAAATCTCTTTCGGAATTAATCTAGAAATTAATTGGAACAGTTGCAATTCAGCCTTCGTAATCCCTAAGGACGATACTTGGAGTACTTACCGCTATCTTTTAGGTAGTAGTAATTATTCTGTTTTATTAATTATTTTTGGTACGGAAACGACACGATCAAATTTTGGTGCCGTTGCCGGGGATTACAAGCATGGTTGCGTTGTTTTAGTTGATTTTTATTTTAATTCCTAGTTTAGGTATTTTTTTATTTTTTATTTTTTTTATTATTCCTCATATTTGTTTAATTGCATTCTTTCTTTGTTAGCATTTTATTGTGTCAAGCACAGGAATCGAGAAATTGTAACGTACAGGAGTAAGAAGTAAGCGGCAACATTGCAGCTTAACAATGCAATTCAATTGGCTTTTCCTTGCGCTGTGAGTTCTTATTTTTCTTGGTTTTAGTATTTTGCTTGTTTTAATTATTTATTTGTTTTTATTTTTATCTGAGTTAGGGGCATTTTGCGTTATATGTTTGGTCGTCGATCATTGGACCCATTACTTGATAATTTTGACCTAGAGATCGAACGAACCTTTAGAGCTAATCGAGCAGCCTCTCGTAACCCTTGGTCTTCACTCATTCCAATTGTTACAATGACAGAAAGAATAGAGGCTGAGGTTCCACCTGCGATAGGGGAGTACTTTCTCCCATCCGCATACACCTCACCATCATGCATAGCATTGCCTACCACTGCCTCAACACAATTTGAAATCAAGTCCAGTTTGTTACAAACACTCCCATCATTCTATGGACTTGATAATGAGGACCCATATCGGCATTTAGGGGACTTTGAAGAGATTTGCTCCACTGTTAAAATTCAGCACTTCACTGATAATGCCCTTAGGTTGAAGTTATTCCCGTTCTCACTTAAAGATAAAGCCAAATACTGGCTTAATACTTTGACACCGAATAGCATCAACTCTTGGGATCAAATGAAAAATGAGTTTTTGAAAAAGTACTTTTCCGTAGGCAAAACAAAAGAAATTCGCCAAGAACTCACTAGTGTCTATCAAAAAGAAGGCGAACAATTTCACCAAGCATGGGAGAGGCTTAATGATATCATTAGGAGTTGTTCACACCACCAAGTTCCTAAATGGCAGTTAGTCCAATGTTTCTACGATAACGATATATGATGGATGCCTCATGTGGAGGCACATTTATGCTTAAGAATGAGAATCAGGGGTGGGACTTGTTTGGGCAGTTAGCGGAGAATTCACGACACCGAGCCGCATCATCTTGCACAAATAGGACAACTTCTACCTCTTCAAAACATAGTGGCCTTTTTGAGGTGGGCCGCTCTGATGATCTTTCCTATAAGGTAGATGCATTGACCTGCAAGTTTGACACTTTCTTATCTTTGGGTCATGGTCCTTCACATGCGTCACCTCCTACTGCTGTTGCGGAGGTCTGTCAGTTGTGCTCTAGTCCGTGCCATCAAATAAATGAGTGCCACATGGCATCTCAATTTCTAGAATTTCTTCAAGAGCATGTGAACGCTGCCCAAGGGTTTGGTAGGCCAGCAAATGACCGCTATTCTCATACTTACAACCCCGGCTGGAAGAAGCATCCCAACTTTGGATGGCGACAGCCAGACCAAGGGCAACCATATGCCCAACCTATGAGGCCTTCATTTCCTAATACTTCCAACACACAGGCCTATTGTCCACCACCTGCACCACCCCAGTACCAACAACCTTCTGCTCCTCCTACGTCCTCCCAAAGGACACCAGCTTTTGAGGAACAAATGTTGAAGGCCATGGCTGAAATGAGAGCCGATTGCCAACAAATGAAAGCTGACTCTCAATTGTTTTACTCCCACTCTCAATCCATTGCCAAGATGGAAACCCAAGTGGGTCAGCTAGCTAATGCTCTTAACCATCGGGATGAGGGTAGATTACCAAGTCAGCCAGTGGCCAACCCACGAGGGATGCACCATTTGACAATTCGCAAGGTCACGAACAAGCGAAATTAGTTGTCACCCTCAGAAATGGGAGAGATGTAGAGACCCGACCGGAGAAGGTCAAAGTGAATGAGAAAGTGTCTCCACCTGTCGCTGAGAAGTCTAGGGTTGATAAGAGGTCTAAGGAGAAGGAGACCGATCCAGTGTCTACAGTTATTCCGGGGTCATCTGAGACCCCATCTTATATTCCTAAGGCACCTTTCCCGATTTGCCTGAATGCACCTTCACCCTTTCACAAGAAGGGAGTATCCACTGATAATATCATGGAGGTGTTCAAGCAAGTTAAGATGAACATCCCATTGCTCGATGCCATTGAGCAAATCCCATCTTATGCCAAGTTCCTCAATGACTTGTGCACTCACAAGCGGAAGGCGCGAGCCAAGTTTTTAGAGCCCATCCCCATTCCTCACCAAGTTAGCTCTGTTCTTCAATCTAACACTGCCCCCAAGCTTGCTGATCCTGGTGTGCCCACAATCTCTTGTGTCATAGGCAATCACTTTATTAGTAGGGCACTCTTAGATTTAGGGGCAAGTGTCAATCTTTTACCGTACTCTGTGTACGAGGAGTTGGGGCTTGGTGAGTTAAAGCCCACATCGGTTACTCTGTAGTTGGCCGATCGTTCTGTGAAAGCCCCACGGGGCATGTTAGAGGATGTCCTCGTCAAGGTGAATAATTTCTACTTTCCTGTTGATTTCATTGTCCTTGACACAGAGCCAGTCCACCCCACAACCCTTAAATCTCAAACGCCTGTCATCTTGGGTCGTCCCTTTCTAGCCACGGCCAATGCACAGATTTCTGTGAGGAGTGGAGTGATGGAGGTATCATTCGGCAATATGAAACTGAGTCTGAATATGTATTCGGCTGCTCGACAGCCTCACGAGGAGGAAGATTGCTTTGCAGTCGATGTCGTTCATGAGTTAGTAGAAGAGGCGCTGCCATACATTTTGGTTGAGGATCCTCTTGAGACATGTCATGCCCATTTTGGCTATGAGGAGTTCGATATTGACCAATCCATTGCTGAGGTCAATTCTTTGTTAGACCTTGCACCTTGTATGGCCAAACCTACCTGGCGAACTCCTTTCGAGCCTTTACCTGCTTTGTCTAGCATTCCAGCTCTTCCCTCCATAGAAGCCCCACCGAAGCTTGAGTTGAAGCCTCTCCCAGCTTCTCTGAACTATGTTTTTCTTGGCCACGATGACACCTTACCTGTGATCATTGCCTCTGACCTTTCTTCCGAGCAAGACGGTTAATTACTTAAGGTGCTTAAAAAGCACAAGGGTGCGATAGGGTGGTCAGTGACCGACCTCAAGGGTGTTGATCCCTCCGTTTGCATGCATCGCATTCATTGTGAGGAAAATGCAAAACCATCAAGAGAGATGCAAAGGAGGTTAAACCCTAACATGAAGGAGGTTGTTATGAAGGAGGTGGTCAAATTGCTGGATGCGGGTATCATATACCCCATCTCTGATAGCAAGTGGGTGAGTCCCACTCAAGTAGTGCCCAAGAAGTCAGGCATTACTGTCATTGAGAATGATAAGGGTGAGTTTGTGCCCACAAGCATGACAACTGGTTGGCGTGTGTGTATTGATTATAGGAAGCTCAATTCCATGACTAGGAAAGATCATTTTCCGCTTCCATTTATTGATCAAATCCTAGAGAGGTTGGCAGGCCAGAGCTATTATTGTTTTCTGGATGGCTATTTTGGATATAACCAAGTGGCCGTTGACCCAGTGGATCAAGAGAAGACTACCTTCACCTGTCCCTATGGTACTTACGCTTATCGGCGCATGCCTTTTGGCTTGTGCAATGCACCTGCGACCTTTCAAAGGTGTATGATGGCTATCTTCTATGACATGGTGGAGGAATTTCTAGAAGTATTCATGGATGACTTCTCGGTCTTTGGGGGCTCCTTTGATTCATGTCTCCAAAATCTTACAAAGGTGCTTAAACGGTGCGATGAGACTAACCTGGTTCTAAGTTGGGAAAAGAGCCACTTCATGGTTCAGGAGGGGATTATTTTAGGCCACATAGTGTCCAAGAGGGGGATTGAAGTTGACAAGGCAAAAGTTGACTTAATTTCTCGACTTCCTCCCCCCTCATCAGTTAGGCAAATTCGCTCTTTCTTGGGACACGCTGGGTTCTATAGGCGTTTTATCAAGGATTTTTCTAAAATTGCCAAGCCTTTGTGTGATCTTTTGGCTAAGGACGCCCCCTTCATTTTTGAGGAGGCTTGTATGAGAGCTTTTGTGAAGCTCCGTGAAGCGTTGTCCACAGCACCTATCATGCAGTCTCCCAACTGGTCTCTGCCCTTTGAAATAATGTGTGATGCATCTGACTGCGCAGTCGGTACTGTTTTAGGCCAGCGGGTTGACAAGGTCCCTCACGTCATTTCTTATGCGAGTAAGACCCTCTCCAGTGCGCAGTTGAACTATACCACTGCGGAGAAGGAATTACTCGCTGTGGTCTTTTCCCTTGACAAGTTCCGGTCCTACCTTTTAGGGTCGAAGGGTATACACTGATCATGCCGCTTTGCAGCATTTGCTTTCTAAGAAGGAGACCAAACCTAGGTTGATCAGGTGGATTCTGCTCCTCCAAGAGTTTGATGTGGAGATTCGAGACAAGAAAAGATCTGAAAATTCTGTAGTAGACCACTTATCGAGGATCCTAGTGGATGCCTCTGGTGACACCTTGCCCCTTAAGGACTCATTCCCTGATGAGCAACTCTTTGAGGTGTCACAAGTGCGACCCCCATGGTATGCACACATAGTCAACTACCTAGCCACAAGTGCGTTTCCCCCTCATTGGTCCAAGAGTGACAAGGACCGTTTCTTTGCGCAGGTTAGGCACTATTTTTGGGAGGATCCAGAACTCTTTAAGTTATGTTCGGACCAGGTGATTAGGAGGTGCGTTCCTGAGACTGAGTACCATAGCATTCTCACCTTCTGTCATTCACTTGAGTGCGGAGGGCATTTTAGTGGGAAGAAGACAGCGGCGAAGGTCTTACAAAGCGGTTTTTATTGGCCCACTCTGTTTAAGGATGCATATGTGTTTTGCAAGGCATGCCTTAAGTGCCAGAAAACCGGCAATATTTTGCGCCGTGATATGATGCCATTGTCCTCCATCCTTATTGTGGAGATGTTTGATGTTTGGGGGATAGACTTCATGGGTCCGTTTCCGTGTTCGCATGGGAACGCATATATTCTTGTGGCAGTGAACTACGTGTCTAAGTGGGTGGAAGCGGTAGCCACCAAGACCAATGGCCACAAAATTGTGGTCAAGTTTCTTCAAAGTAATATTTTTACTCGTTTTGGCTATCCGCGGGCGATTATTAGTGCTGAGGGCACCCATTTTCTCAATAAACACTTCGCCGCCCTGGTGCGAAAGTATTCTATCACTCATAAGGTGGCAACACCTTATCACCCTCAGACTAGTGGGCAGGTTGAAGTGTCAAATAGGGAGATTAAACGCATACTAGAAAAGACGGTTAGACCCGATCGAAAAGATTGGTCTTTAAGGCTCGATGATGCTTTATGGGCCTACCGTACAGCTTATAAGACCCCTATTGGCATGTCTCCTTACCGGTTAGTTTTTGGTAAGGCATGTCATTTGCCCGTTGAGTTAGAGCATAGAGCTATGTGGGCCATTAAGAAGTTTAACTTCGATATGGCCGCTACCGGGTTAAATCGTAAGCTCCAGCTTGCTGAACTGGAAGAGTTGCGCAATGAAGCATATGAGAGTGCACGAATTTATAAGGATAGGACTAAGGCATTTCATGATAAACACATTGTAAGAAAGTCCTTTGAAGTTGGTCAAAAAGTGTGGCTCTTTAATTCTAGACTTAAACTTTTCCCGGGCAAGTTGAGGTCACGGTGGGATGGTCCATATGTTGTCATTTGTGTTTTTCCCCACGGAGCTATAGAGATTAAGGATCCACGTGTTGGTAATGTTTTCAAGATCAATGGCCACTTGCTTAAACCTTACGTGGAAGGAATTGGTGATGGCGTGGTGGATGGTGCCACAGTGGAGTCCATTACTTTGATGGACCCAATTTATATAGATTAGTGCTTTCATTGGAAGTCTAGGAGACATAAAATCCATGGAGTTTGTGATATCTCCAGTGTTTGCCGTGCTCGAACGGTTTGTAACGTTCTGGTATAGCCACCTTGTCAAAGCTATGTATGTAGTACTTAGGAGGTTGGGTCTGGCGGCAGGTGCGTAGTTAGCAGCGAGAAATCTGTCTGAACCATCCGACTTTAGTGTCCAGCTTGGCGGAGATTGCCTCATAAGCCGAGTGGTGGGTAAGGAATCTGGCAGCCCCAGAGGGAGTGACAGCCTATTAGATGATGGCACCACTTCTCAAGATATCGTTGAATTCTACGCATATTGCTCTTCCAACAAGTAAGGAACCACAGTCTTTGGCAAGGGAGAAAAGTAGTACCCGTGTCTTTCGCGTGAAGAAAGTGGATGGATTTTTATTTTATTTGTACTTCTTGCCTTTATTTATTTTCTTAAGTTGTTTTTCTTGTATATATTTTGTTGTTTTGGAGGCTAACATTTTGCAGGTTATTCGATCCAAGTTGGGGGGTCTCCCTCTTGCTATAATAGTCTGCTATGTTCCTCCTTTTCGAGGTGATACCGGTCCTCTCTATTGCATTTTTGTCCTATCTTTTTATTTTTATACTTTCAATGAGGGCATCGAATGATTCAAGTTGGGGGGAGGGACTACTTTGTAGTTTGTTCTTAAAAATCTTTAAAAAATTAAAAATTTTGAAAAATTAAAAAATAGTGGGACCCTTTTGCATGCAGTTTGAACCAGTTGTGATTATTTGTTGAAAAATTGAGTTGAGGTGTGTTACTTACCGTAATGATATCTGTTTTTGGCATGGTAGTTCTACTTGCTAGCTTGTCTTAAGAAGTTGATTATGGCACTTTGGTTTGGCACTCTTGCACTTCACGTATACTTCAGCTTTGAATACTAGTGATTTGTGAATTGACTGTTCTTGATGGCTAGATTAGTGGAGACTTATGCCCTAGTGAGCTTTCGTGCCTTATCTTTTTATTGGAGTGGTGTCAAGTAAACTCTTAGTTTGTCATGGAAAGAGTCAACTTATTGAGGTCTTATTATTCTTGATTGTTGAGTGTTGGAATTTGAACGAATAATACTATCTCTCGATTTTTTTTAGTCATGTGGATGTTACACCCCTGGGAGAGGATTATAGGCATTTTCTTGATGCTTGAGCCAGTTCGTTCCTTTGTGTTCACATTTATCCCTTGCGAGCCACTTTGAGCCTTATATACTTAGCCTTTTCTTGGTTAGTTCCACCTTCCATACTGTGTTTGGAGAGAGGCAAAAATATAAAGGTGTAATTTTTGGATAGATTGAGAAATTTTGTGTTTGAATTGGTGATACCCCTTAAACAAAAAAAAAAGAAAAGAAAAAAGCAACACAAAAAAAAAAGGGAAAAAGAAAGAAAGGGGCACCAATATGTTTGAAAAGGTGGAATCATGCTTTATGGTTGGAAAATGTTGAAAGGAAAGAAAAAAAGATAAGGTGGAGTTAAAAAAGTGAAAAAAAATTGGGCTCACATTGTTAAATTAGCCCTAAGTTGTTTGCCTATTCTCGAACATGTGATATTTTACCCTAACCTTGAACTATTTTTCCTTACCCTGCATTACAACTGAAATTAAAGTCCTATTTGATCCTAGGGGTGATAGAAAGTGGATTTATGGATGAGAGAGAGAGAGTTCCAATGCTTGGTGTTCCATTCATAAGACCGTGTGTCCACCATATAAAGCGTTCTTCGTGTCATAGTGTGCGAGTGCTTTGCTTTCATTTGTATTACTTCTATCCGCACACTTGAGAGTTCATACTATGCACCTTGTTTAGAGTGTTTTTCTTTGTGAGTGCATGACTTGGTAAGAATTGAAGTCGAGACTCGTCCGGAGAGAGCGGTTAGTCATTACATACTTGTGGTTGAAGCCCATATCACATACACACTAAGCCTAGGTGCCATGGTTTATTTCTTGACTTAATAGCGTTTGGAACTATTTGCGCCTTCTTATATCATTCTGGTAGTTGCATATGCTTTGCTTGATGGGTCAATGAATTGCATGATGAGTTGTGGATACCACGTGGAAGGGTTCACTGTGTTTTGTGAGTAATCACTGCTGAAAATCCTCACGAGACTTCACTCGTCCTATCGGGGCCGCCTGGAGGTTTAAAAGAACTACCTGTCTTAATTTGTTTTCTTTAGTTGCATTTATTTTGCTTTGCTAGGAACTAGCAAAGTGTAAGTTAGGGGATGTGATAGGCGCGTAAATGTTCACATACGTGCCCCCTAGTCTATCTTTGCTAAATCTATTTATATAATATTACTTGGAGATTTATACTTTTATTTTTGTTGTAGGTATTTGGAGGGTTTGACACAAAAAACGCAAAGTTAAAATATTTAACGGTGTTCGAAGTTGGGAGTTCGGGCTCGATCAAGTGGGAGGCCTGAATTACAATATGAAGTCAGGACTTTAGCACTGAACTTAACCGAAGTTCATTGGCCAAGGAATTGGACTTGCACCACTTTGACTAAGGATGGGCCCATGATGTTATAATAATATTATCTTATTAGGGCTTTTATAATTAAATGAAGAAGTCGGCTATCACAGCTTTGATAAAAAGGTGACATTATTAGGCATTCGGTAGGAGGCGTTACAGAGAGGAGCTCGGAAGAAAAAAGAGAGAACAGAGGGCTGCGCATGTGACGGACGGATGAATTCGGGAAGAAATTAAGAACGCAGTCACCACACATAACAGCTGGCAACAGAAGCTTGAGGATTGGTTCATATACTAAACTGAAACCTTGCTTCTCTCGTATGGAGTTTTATTGTTTCGTGATCATTTATATTTACTCCATGTCCGGCTAAATCTCTTTCCTAGGGGTAGATGAAACACGATCTCCGAGTAATATAGTTTATGTTTTGTTTGGGGTATTTTCTATTCGAACAATGGTTGTATGAATTAAAGATTATATTTCCTTGGTAATATTCTTTCCATTCAATCTATTGTGTTTGTTTTTCCGGAATTCAAGCACTTCATACAACGGTTTTATTAGTTCGTAATAATTGGGTAAGATGGGCTATGCTCCGTAAGACGCGTCGTGCTATTAGACGATCCGTGCCATAGAGACGGGTCGTACTAGTAAGACGGTTCGTGCTAGGCGGTGATATCCCATGCTATTCGGTGATTTACGATTATCTTTAGGTAACACCCTGTGGGCCCGCGAACCCTATCGTGTCCGGTTTGATTCGAATAGTTAGCCCTGAACATTAGTATAAACTATATTGCGAGGGATCGGGTGGATTCGAAACCCTAGGTCTTTTCTCTCATAAACTCGCTTTACTTTTAATTGCTTTACGTTAATTAGTTTGCATAATTTTAGAAATCAAACAATTAAATCTCTTTCGGAATTAATCTAGAAATTAATTGGAACAGTTGCAATTCAGCCTTCGTAATCCCTAAGGACGATACTAGGAGTACTTACCGCTATCTTTTAGGTAGTAGTAATTATTCTGTTTTATTAATTATTTTTGGTACGGAAACGACACGATCAGAAAGAGAAACAAATATTAATTTTTGCACTCTTGTTTCATTCTACTCTTTTTTATGCATGTGAATTTTTATCTTTATTCTTTCATTGGTTAATTTTTTCAAATACAATGACAATGTGAGAAGTTCATCTGAATAAAGATTAAGAAAAAACACGTTGTTTAACCAATTGACTTGTAATTTCTTCCATCTCGTTTCCGTGTTACTCTTTCGCATGGAAAAATTAAGGCTAAATTGGCACTTTGGTTTTTCTTTACTGACTAATAATAAATTGTCGAATTGTCGACAAAAACCAAGGGAAGGAAAGGAAAGGAAAGGAATGTAATTTGCGAAACTTCTAATTAATGTTGTAAATGTCGTAAGCTTCAAGGAAGATTTAGTGTAGTTTCCTTTTAACTTCCAATAATAAGCGCAAACAAACAGTGCCTCAGAAACGTTCGGCCCTGTTTGATTGGAGAGATTGGATTAGGAAGGATTATAGCGGATTACTATTAGTTCGGAGACTAAATAGTGCATGGACTATTTGGTAGTTAATCCTTTCTATCTCATGTTTGTTTTTTTAAGGGATTACATGATGGACAAGTCTAATCCCAACTAATCCTTCATATCCCATGTTTGTTTTGAATCCCTCTTGACAAGGATTATCAGTTCAATTGACTATATTGCCCCAAAACAATTTTTAAACCCACTCATTCTTATATAATCTGTTATATAATTTTTTAAACTAACCAACCATTCACATTGTGAATTTCACATAATCTTCAAATACTTTTTTTTTCTTTTTAAAATAAAGTATCACAATCACTGCAAATTATGATCAATGGCCGCCTAGGTGAGTTCCTGGCACACAACTTTCCACTCTTCCGGACACTATAAATGATAAGCATAAGCATAAACCAATAAGCTAAATATAAAAAAGTCACTAGCAAGCGGGAGATAAAAGAGATGACGGTCCGGCAAGAGAGAGAGAGAGTGTACTTTCCAATCTGCATTGGCGACTATCCGACAACCTTTCATCTGCTAGAGTTTGAATCGGCTTCCTATTGCCACAGCTCTAGGGAGGCAACTGGTAACAGGCAGAAGATAAAAGAGATTATGGTCTGTTATTTTAATTAGATTTTAGGGCAACTATAGGGGTATTTTTGGCAACTCTAACTTCTAATTCAGAATCCCTTTAATCTCCAGACTATCTACCCCCTGGATTATATTGTCCAATTCAAAAAGGATTACTAGTCCAATTGGGATTATTAGTCCCTAGATAAAAGCTTACACAAACATGAGACTAATGGGGGTGGGGGGATTGATAATCCAATCCTTCCTCTAATCCCCCCAATCAAATAAGGCCGAAAAATATAAATACACATATGTACACATATCGCGTACATACGCGTTTTGGACTGGTTCCAAAAAAATGATCCGCGCCACTTATTTTGTTGAAAATAAAGTTTTTAGGTTAAAAAAACTCAATCCAACATTGGTAAAGATTTTCACAAAACATACAACTTTAGTTTATAATCCAAGCCTAAATTATGAAGCAAAGTTAGATATTTGTTAATTCCTTCGTTGATATTGGATTCTGTATATTATCTACAAATTTGGCTTTAAAACTGAAATAGTAAGTTTTTTTTGTCTTTATTCAAAAAATATTTGTATTTAATAATTTTGTGTCAAACTTTTGCGATTTATTGATTCGTCTAGGTGAGAAAAATCGGAAGAGTAAAAAATTTTGATTAACACTCATAGTTTTTTTTAAAAAGACAAGAATAAGTAAAATAAGTTAACTTATTTTTGTCTTTATTAAAAAAAACAAAGGTGTAAATCTGTCCACACCGATAATTGTGCATAGATTTTGTTGTGGGTCCACCACGGGTCCCACACAAACAATTTGAGCCGTTCATTAAATGTAAAACATTTTTTCAAGAGTCCCTGTAAAAAATCAGCTCAATCCAATACCTACAAGTGCTCGATCCAATCATCTAAATTTTCATTCAATGCTCGATCCATTTAATGAACGGCTCGGATAATTTGTGTGGGATCCATGGTGACCCCCACAATAAAATCTGTGCACAAATGCATGTATGTATGGTTAGCAGGGTTCTAAAGTTAACAGAAAGTCTATACACATACAATCTGTACACAGATTGTGCACAGATTTCATTGTGGGGCCCACCATGGATCCCACACAAATTATCCGAGCCGTTCATTAAATGTAAAATATTTTTTCAAGGGTCCCCATAAAAAATAATCTCAATCCGATAACTGTAGGTGCTCGATCCAATCATATAACTTTTCATTATCCAGAAATCTGAATTAAAAGTTAGATGGTTGGATGAAGCACATATAGGTATCGGATTGAGCTTATTTTTTACGAGGACCTTTGAAAAAATGTTTTACATTTAATGAACGGCTCGGATGATTTGTGTGGAACGCGTGGTAGGCCCCATAACATTTTCTGTGCACAGATTGCTATGTCTGTAGCAGAATTCTAAAGTTAAAGTGCCTATCACCTATCGAAGCAAAGACCCAATCAAACCCAAACTCAGACACTCTCACTTCGTCTCTTTATCGACGCTAGGGTTTGAGATTCTTCTCCTCTAGTACTGCACGTGGTCCAGTGAGTAACAACAACCGAAGTTTTCACTACTACAATAATAGATAAATACCACACTACGGACATTCACAAATATCACGATTTTCTGTGAAAGTGTGATAAAAAATTATAGGCTTACTTTTTAATTTCAGTTTAAATCAAAAGCTGAGATAAAAAGTGGTGCTTAGCCACGGAAAAGAGCAAGATAATAGATCTCACTCTTGCGACGAGATAAAAGAAAAAAGACCTCACCCATACAGTGTGATAGAAGACTTATAAAGACCTCACTCATGCGGTGAGATAAAAAAAAAAAAAGACATCACCCTTACGGCGTGATAAAAAATATTGGCACGAAAAAGGGCGAGATAAGAGATCTCACCCTGGTGGCGAGATAAAAGATGAGAAAAACCGGCGGGAAGTTCATAATTTTTGCGTGGGCGCCGCTTTTCATTTAGGTGTGCTTGGTAAAGTAATTGAGAGGTTATGTGCTCAAAACGACGTCGTTTCACTTTAGCCCAAACTAAGGCTGGGTTTCAGAACGCCCATATCTTCTTATTTTTTGTCCAAAAAGAACCCCTGTTCCAGAAAGTCTGTCTTCTTATTTTTTTTAACAAGTAAGACCCTGTAGGGGCATTTTGGCCGGCTGGCTGTTTTCATTCCTCCTGATGGCCTCTTCAATCTTTCCCCATCTATGTAGGGGCATTTTGGGCATTACACAAGTCACCTAATAAGAAGAGGGCTTATTATTTGGGATTTTTGGAACAAAGGTTCTTATTTTTGAAAAAGAAGTGTCAAAATAAGTACTTATAAAATAAGAAGGGTTCCGGAACGGGGCCTAAGCCCTAATTACACTCTCCACTCACACGAAGCTTACTCATCCTCCTAGCCTTGGCCTCTCCAGTACAGCTTTCATCTTCATCCCCGTCCTCACACGTCGCCGCCTCTTCGCCCCCATCTTCACACGCTGCCGCCGCCTCATCTCTCTCCACCACCACCGTGAAGCACTCTCCACTCAAACGAAGCTCACTCATCCTCCTGGCCTCTCTAGTACAAGTTTCATCTTCATCCCCATCCTTACACGCCGCCGCCTCTTCTCCCCCATCCTCTTTCTCCGCCGCCACCTCCTCATCTCTCTCCGCCGCAGCCGTGAAGCAAGAAACGGCGCGCTCCCTCTCTGTGATTTCTTGTATTCCTCCATTATCCTTCTCCAAAATGTCTTCTAATTCAATCATCGGTATGTAAAATCGCATGGGAATGATGATTTTCGTGTATTTTTGTTGCATTAATGTAGTCAACCTTTTGTTTTGACACATTCAGTAGACTCGCATGTTTTGATTTAATCATCGGTAGTTTTTAGTTTCCTGGAGAAGGGTTATTCCTAGGTCTTCTCATGGAATGGGCTGTGTGGTCTTCTCATGGAATGGGCTAAGAAGGGTTATTCCTAGGGTTACTCATCTTAGTTTAATTAGTCTTCCTTTGCATTAATAGCTTTTGTTTTTTCTAAACAAGGCCTATGGGATTCATATACTTGAGGGGTCCCATCCTAGTCAGGTGCCTAATTCCTACTCCCTAAGAGCCAGATTTTGATGACATTCTTACTTCTGAAGTTGGGAGCAAGGATCCGGAGTCACCTCAGTAGGGGGATCCTGCAACTAAGATGAATCTCATATCATGACTTTAAAAGTACTGTATAGAAAATTTATGGGTAGATGTTTTCAACCACTGAAAAAAGCAAGACATTAATTTGGGAGTGGAAAACAGGATGCTAAACACCCAAATAGTTAGCCAGCTTTTACTCTTAATTTTTGCTTGAGCTCGCTTAGTAGTGTTGAACCTTGTGTTGGCGGGAAAGTTAGTCAGAAGTAGTATTAGGGTGTTTTCTATTTTGGAAGAGAATGTTTTCAGATAGACGGCACTGGTAGGTGATTGATCCTATACAGGGAGAGTAGCTGTGTGAGATGGGTACTTTGTATCTTTCGCTGTATTGAGACTCTTCTTCCTTAATATAAGTTTTAAGAGTCTGCCAATGGCAGACTCTGTTCTTCTCTTGTGTTCAATACTGGAAAGACTGCCACAGGAGTTCTCCCAAATCGGGATCATTGTCGGTTCCTTATGCTCCTATCTCATGTTTACGTCGTCCTGCATGCCAAGAGGAGGTGAACCGTTGGAGCACTTGTTCTGTTCGCGCTACTGATCTTGATTGGGTTTGCTTTTGTTCTCTTCTCAAAAATTGTATATGGCAGCTGCGTCACATCTTTCCAAAATTGTTTAATAGGCCGGCTGGTGTTTTTTGGAACTTCCGCATGGCACAATTCTACAGTTTTTGGTTTTTATGATTACCTCTGGACTAATTTCAAAATTTATGATGTGGTATATATGCATGTATAAATAATGATGAATACGAACCTCTTTACAGTGTGTGCAGCCCATTTTTGCCGAGGTTAACCGGTTGGTATTTTGCGGGATTTTTTGGGTGTCTCTCAAACCTGCTCATGATGTTGCTCAAACAGTTCTTCCAAGTTCTGTTGGGTGTTTTTGTTGTGCTTTAATTGGAGTTGTGTGTCTGTCCTGTTCTTTGCTGTCGCGGTGATCAGTGCCATCTGTAGTACTTGTCTAGCTTATGAGTTGATTGTTGCATCAATTGAATCGAGCAGATTCTTGATTGCATCATAGCTATATCTTCCCCTATACTGAACGGAGGTTTCAAAATGTGATCATACTCATGAAATCGTAAAGTCATGTTAATCCCTTTATCTCGCACTCACGTGCATGCGAACACTTTTTCATCTATTCGGTGCCCACGTCTACTATGTGGGTTTGCTATAATGTTTAACTATCAATTTTTTGAATTGAAGCACTTAACAAATTATATGTTTTTCTACATTCAGAGACTGTGAACTACAAAATTGTGCGTCAGACAACAAAGTGATTGTCGCCGAAGAGCTCCATTCATTCCAAAGACCTTGGTAAGCTCACTATGTGTTCTTTTCCAATTTGGTTCCCTACATGACAATTTTTGTACGAGGCTTTCCTAGTGTATTGATTTTAAGGCTATGCAATTCTCGCCAGATATAGATGTTTTGGAAGAACTCATTGTGATTTGTTCTCTCTTAGAGCTTCTCATTAGTCATTCCCCTTCTTGAAGGCTTATAGGTTTTGAGTTCTGATTGCCAACCTTTAAGGGCAATGACTTACATCATACAAGGTGGAACTAGGGGAAGAAATCCATACATACTAAAATTGATTTCTTAAAAAACTTTGGGTTGTTATATTTAAGCTTCGGTGAATTATAGTGAGATTTCAATTGAACTTATTCAAGGCTTTTAACAGCCATATTTTATGTCTGGTAAAAGTCGTCGTTTAATCTTATCATTTTCGGCCTTGATTTTTGGGGAGTGATAATTACAAATTTACAATCCAGTTTGTGGAGGCTTCGGTCATGGCCTCGGTAATCTGACCAGACCACCGTTAACCGAGGTCTCATATTGGCACGGTCAATAGGATTGTACAGGCGGGCCACAGCATATCCTTCTATTTACTCGCTCGGTATCAAGTCTCCTGTTAACGCTTCGGTTTATTACCGAAGCGAGCATTCCGTTAGGGTCTCTTGAAAGAATGTACATAGCAAAAGGTGACCAAGAGCGATACGTGCTAGATAGGATCATCTAGGCCAGGTCTGGCCATGTGCTTCGTAACCGCCTTATCCGGTGCGTCATCTGTTATGTCATCCGAGGCGGTTACCCGAGCGTATCCTTCACGCACTAGCTTGGAGGCCAAGCAAACCTAGGTCTATAAATACAAGGGGATACTCATCTTTGAGAGGTATGCCATCTTTCCCTAACCCTAGATCTATATCCTCCTCTGAGATCTAACTTGATCGTCGGAGGGTCACTGGGCTATTCTAGCCCTAGTGACTTGTTGCAGGTTCAGAGGCGGGTGAACGGAGCAACGGAAGAGAAATACTAACTCAGGTCAAGGTCCCTCCAAATCGAACCCCTACAATTGGCGACTTCGCTGGGGACCGAACCACCCTTTCAGCTTTCACCTCTTCCCTTTTTTCCTGCTTCATTTAGCGTTCCTGAGTCGAACATGGTCGAGATCGACGACGCCCATCACAGTGGTACCGCCCACGGGCTCGGTTCCCTTGTGGATCACAGCCTGGCTTCCGGCGGAGCGGTCGCCCTAGGAAAGACCCATGTATCCGTCGGAATTGGCGTCGGAGCGTCAGTTCCAGACGCAGGCCCATCTTCCGAGCTCCACTCCTACATCAGCCATCTTGAGTGGAAAATTGACAATCTCACGACGGTGATGGAGCACGACAGACACGTCCGAGATGAGTTGGCGGAGATCAAACACCTCCTCCAAATCTCCCCATCTCATTCCTCTGGGAGTCACGGCGGAAGGAAGGACCGTCACACCTCCCCTCGCAGTCACGAAGTCGGTCACCTGCTAGAGCATAGACCCCGCCCCTCAGCCAGGATCGTCTCGAGTCACCAAGAGCGACGGACACTCGAGCCCCAAAAGACACATCGCACAGGGACCGTTCCCGCTCCCCTGTGCAACTTCGAAGGAGACCATCGGCCTTTGAGAGGCTCGGTGGTGGGAGCGTCTCTGCCTCCTCCACCCACTCGGTCCTAGTGGGCAGGACAGGCTGGGAATCTACCCCTAGCCTCATAAGGGCAGCCAGGGGAGATGACGGCCTTGTAGAGATCCAGACCAGAGGATACCGTGAGCGTCTGAAGGGCCCCGGAGCCAGAAGTCCCATCGTCTCACACCCCGGCGGCGCACACAGCAGGAGCCCGATCACCAAGCGCCTCGATCCCTCCGCTCGGGACAGCTACCACCATCACCGCCAAGAACATTTTCCCAAGAGATCGGTTAGTGTTGCTCCAAAGAGACAGGAATATGAACGATTTGACAAACTTGTTCCCAAGAAGCGTACAGCGACTGAGCGTCCAGACGGCCCCGACCATTCGATCTGACCTCATCGCGACGCGCGACTTACACGACTCACGACCTCTCCCTTTCCGAGAGAGATCGACTCAGTTACCCCCCCAAAGGATTCACCCAACCCAAGTTTGCCAAATATGACGGCAAGACCGAGGCGTTCACTCATTTGGTTCAGTATAAACTCGTCATGTCTCTGTTTCTTCGGAACGAACCCTCGGACGACGCCTTCTTGTGCAAAGTGTTTCCTACAAGGCAACCTGGGCCTCACCTGGTTCAATCAACTCCCGGCTCGATCAATTTCTTCATTCGATTCCCTTTGCGATGCCTTCATGGCCCGATTCGTAACTAGCAACAAGCACGAGAAGGAGATCGATTCCCTCTTAGCCCTCTGCAAGAGGAACGACGAAACGCTTCGACAGTACGCCGGCCGTTACTGGGAACTATTCAATGAGATAGAGGGTTGCGACGGCGTCATGTCTGCCCAAGGATTCAAGCTCGGTCTCACCTCCCAGGACGAGCAAGTCTATGACGACCTCGCTCAACATAAGCCAAACTCTATGACAGACCTTATGATTCGTATTGAGGGTTAGTATCAGCTCATCGAGTCCAAGGTGGAGAGAGGCATCGGGAAGCCTACGAGTTCAAAGACGTTAAACACCTCGGTATCCACACCGGTCCCCGCACCTGTCCCAACACCAAAGAAACAGGTCAATACCATCAAGCAGTCGCAGAGAAGAGGACTGAAGCCAAGTGATTTCAACGCCGAGAAAACCGTCTTCACCATTCCTATTTATAGGATCATTGATCAAGTGAAGGATCAGCCTTTTTTCTCCTTCCCAAATCAAAAGCTAGGAACCGAAAATAGGAAAATCAAGAATCCCATCGTCCGATACAGCTACCACAACCAGCAGGGTCACTTCACCACGACATGCAAGCCTTTCAAGGCCTACTTGGAACAGCTTGTTGCGGGCGGCCACCTCGGCAACTTCATCGATCACGAGAAGACGACGGCTCAGGCACAACGGATCGAAACAAATACCAAGGAAGAAGTCCAGACGATCCACGTCATACACGGTCCCCTAAACCCTGAGGCCGCTCGCATCATTCGGGCCGAGCTGAGCGATGCCTCCTCCTCCAAGCAGGTCATGTTGGTCGGTCCCAAACCGAAACGCCCCAGAACCGATGACGGTTCCAAATGGACGATAACATTCACCGAGAAGGATCTCGACTGCATCCAGCTTCCCCACAACGACGCCCTCGTTGTCACGCTACGCATCAGAACTTTCAACGTCCGTCGCGTCCTCATAGACCAGGGTAGCTCGGCTGAAGTCATGTACTACTCTCTGTTCAAAGATCTGAAGATTCCCGACACCGACCTCCATCCCTCCGAAGTCCCTCTTATCGGATCCAACGGAGCACCGGTCTGGCCTATTGGCATGGTCACTCTTCTAATCTGCGCTGGCTCGGTGACTCTTGAGATGGAATTCGTGGTAGTCGACGTCCCTAGCCCTTACAACGCGATTGTCAGGCGCACCTGGCTGCATAAGCCTAAGGCGATTGCCTCCACCTATCACCAAGTGGTCCGTTTCATCGGTATTCATGGGCACCAAGAAGACTTATACAGGGATCAAACCGTGGCCAAAAAGTGCTACGTCAACGCCGTACGAAGCAATAAACAGACCTCCCGGGTTAATCTCATCCAAGCTCCCGAGGCCCTAGTTTTGGACGATGTCGGTAGATCTGCTGACGACAAGACCACAGAAGACGTGTCCACCATCCCAATAACCGAGGACGGTTCCCGTTTCTTCCTTGTCAGTTCCTCACTTAGTGACACTGATCGGAATGACACGGTAGCTTTTCTTCACAAGAACATCGAAGTGTTCGCTTGGACGCCATATGAGATGCTCGGGGTCGATCCCTCCTTCATTTGCCACGAGCTCAGCATAGACCAAGCCAAACGCCCGGTCATACAGAAGGCACGACGATCCTCTCCTGTTCATTCCGAGGTCATTATTGAAGAGGTCAACCAACTCCTAAACGCAGGGGCAATCAGAGAAGTCCAGTATCCCAAATGGCTGGCCAACACCGTCGTAGTCAAGAAAAAGAATGGCAAATGGTGGGTCTGCATCGATTACTCAAACCTCAACGACGCCTGCCTAAAAGACTTCTTTCCCCTTCCTCGTATTGACCAGCTCTGTAACACCCCGGATTTTGGGTACGTTAAATAAAACATTTTATTGAAATAAAAGCTGAGTCTGGCTCTTTATTACAACAAAAACATAAAGGAAGTACTTTTATTACAAACGGAAGGGAACTAAGGTTCCTAACTACAGCTCCGCTTGTTCTTCCATCACGGCTAGTTCTTCGGCTCCAAAGGCCTCCAAGGTATACAGCTCGCCCTGCTCATCTATGAGATCTGACATATTATACCCGCGTCGCCACCGGTATAATATGCCAGGGTCACCAAAAAGGCAACACTGTGAGCTTAACGCTCAATAGCATAATCCAAACCCTCTAACCCTTAACTTATGAACATAGAAGCATAATAACAACAACTTAGATCATGCATAAAGTCCAAACAAATATTCAAATCCACATTTCTTACTCGACTAACGTAGTGTTCATCATTTAGACTCATCGTAGACCATGTTATCAACTCACTTTCCTTTTTACCCAAAAACTCCTTTTTAACTCACCCAACCTCGGTTCCGCCGCGCCGGGTTCCCGAGTATCCTCACAATGGTTCCGCCGCGCCGGGTTCCCATTGGCACACAACCGCATTGGCTCCGTACCGCGGATAACCAAGCACACACTCTACCTCGGTTCCGCCGCGCCGGGTTCCCGAGTATCCTCACAATGGTTCCGCCGCGCCGGGTTCCCATTGGCATACACACACATAACTCACATAATGCACCCTAAACCGGCCATTATGTAGTTTCAAATTATTTCCTCCCTCGATTACACACCTTTTCATCTTTATTAACACACCCTAGGTGCCATGTCTCTACTAGCTTGTTTCTCATGTCACGTTTATCATGCATAGACTCCGTGGTGTAAGACATTCCATACAACAAGTACTTTATCAAATCTCAAAATGAATCCAACAAGAATATACAATTCTAGACTACGTAATCATGCTTGAACCACAATAACAACATCATGCATCTCATATAATTTCACAAAGATAACCTTATCTACTTCGATTATAACGATCAAAGTTACTTTCTAAAGAACTTGTTTGATACAAAACTACTTTATACTTAGATAGAAGGTAAGTATAACTACTTGGGACGGAAGTTAAGGAAATCCTACATATACGTAGAGATAGGGGACAAGGAATTCTACCGTTCTTCTTGGCGGTAGAAACGGTTACGAAGGTTCGGTCGTCGGGTTTGGATTTTGGCGGCGTAACGTCGTCGGTTTGCTTCGAAAGGAAGAGATATGAACTTTTCTCTTCCTAGAAACAACTTTCTAACTTAACTAAGCTACTTTAAAGATCTAACGGTGGTTTTGGGAGGTGGTTTGGTGGTTTCTCTCAAGAACACTCAAGAACTCAAGAAAAGAAGAACTTTGGAATTAAGAACACTAAGAAATTCTAGAGAGAAGTTGGAGCAAAGTGAGAAGGTGTGAATTAAAGCTTGGAGTGAGCTTCTATTTATAGGCAAAGGCTCTCCCTCTCTCCCTCTTGGCCGGCCCCTCTCTCTCTCTCTATGTCACACTTTTTCTTCACATGTCAAGGTTGATGGAAAGCTTGATGGGTTAGGCCACGGGGCTATTTAGGCTTGCATGGCTATTCTTAGTCCTTGGATGGGATTCTTGGAAGATATGTTGCCAAGGAGGAGAGATGGGTACAAGATTCTTGGTTTAAACAAATGAAATTGGTACAAAGGAGGACAATGGAGGAAGATATGGAAGATATACATCTTCCAAGTTTGAAAAGATGAAGAATCACCAAGTACAAGTCCCATCTTTCTTCTTCTTCCTTCTTCTTTCCCTCTCTCTCTCTCCCTCTCTCTCTCTCCTCTCTCGGCCTCTCTCTCTCTCTCCCTCTCGGCTCTCTCTCTCCTCTCTCCTCTCTCTCTCTCTCTCCCATGTACTAGCTATATATATATATGTATAAACATGTAAGAATACAAATAAACATAGGGTACTTTTGTACAAAAGGGTAATTTAGTCTTAAAGGGTCAAGATTTTCCCCAATAAACAATTATAAAGTACGGGTATTTTAATTAATAAAATATTGTACTTTTGTACTCCCGGGAATCTTAACAAAACATTAGTTTAATGGGATGAGTACTTTGTTTGAAAGATGAGCCTATTACCCAATGGTTAATAGAATCCCTAATGGTTATTATCCAAGAGATAATAAGGTACTAGTACTTTAAATATTAAACTAAGTTTTTGGAAAGACTACATGTCCTTTTTATAAAATCCCATGTGTTTATATATATATGTACTTAACCATTTAAATAAAGAAAAGGCTTTTGTCCAATGGGTAAAGATTAAAACCAAAATAATAAAAGAAAATAAATAATCAATTCCTAGTCTAGGGTTCAAAAGGTTCAAAAGGTTCAAGATGGGCAAAACGGTCATTCTTTGGTTAGGGAAAAGTAACTAGGTAACTTTCTAGTTAGGTTACTCCATCAAGCCGGTTAGAAGCTAACTAGGCTTGCTAAGTCGGACTAAAGGTCAAGAAACGATTCTTGAGGGACTAAAGTGCGATTAGGGTTTTAAGTCGGGAAATACGATAATAAGGCATTCGATTTCTTAAAGACCAACCGTAATAAGAATTAAATAAGAAAACCAACAAGCAGTTAAGAGAAATTTAGAAATTTCGAATAACAACGAGATTTTTATTGAACGAAAAATCGGAGTTGTTACAACCTATCCCCCTTAAACAATTTCTTCCTCGAAATTAGGTAGACGCTAGGATTCGAATAAATGAGGGTATTTCATCTTCATGGTTTCTTCCCTTTCCCATGTGGTTTCTTCAGCTCCTCGGTGCTTCCACAAAACTCGCACCAACTTAATGGTCTTGTTCCGGATAGTCTTCTCACTTTGGTCTTGAATCTCTATTGGTTCCTCTTCGTATGTCGCGTCTTCTTCGATGGTGATGTCTTCCCAATTGAGAACATGAGTGGGCAAGGCTAGATACTTACGGAGCATGGAAACATGAAACACGTTATGCACTCGGTCTAGCTGTGGCGGCAGGGCTAGACGATAAGCAACTCTCCCGATCTTCTCCACGATGTTGAAAGGTCTGATGTAGCGTGGAGACAGCTTTCCTTTCTTCCCAAATCTGATTACTCCTTTCTTTGGTCTGATTTTCAGGAACACATGATCTCCCACAACAGAAGTCAATGGTCGGCTCCTCTTATCCGCATAACTCTTTTGTCGGCTCTGAGCGGTTTGGATCCTTTGTCTGATGGTCTTAACTTTCTCCGTGGTATCCCGTACTAGGTCAGGCCCGATCAATCCGGTTTCCCCAGCATCGGTCCAACAGACTGGAGATCGGCAGGGTCGACCATATAGAGCTTCATATGGTGCCATCCCGATGCTTGCTTGATAGCTATTGTTGTAGGCGAACTCCACCAACGGCAAATGCTGCTCCCAGTTTCCAGAGAAATCCAAGGCGCAGGCTCTCAGCATATCTTCCAGGGTCTGAATAGTCCTCTCCGTTTGTCCGTCGATTTGTGGGTGAAAGGCCGTGCTAAGCCTTACGTCTGTTCCCAACGCTTTCTGTAATCCGTTCCAAAAGTGTGATACAAAACGTGGGTCTCTGTCAGATACTATCGAGATTGGTACTCCATGGAGGCGTACGATTTCTCGAATGTACAACATGCTTAGTTGCTCCACGTTTTCTGTCATCTTGACAGGCAGAAAGTGTGCTGACTTGGTGAGTCGATCTATGATCACCCAAATGGCTGTGTTGGACTTGGCAGATCTTGGCAGTCCCGTCACGAAATCCATCGAAATGTGCTCCCACTTCCAAGTCGGTATTGGCAAGGGTTGAAGATCTCCTCCAGGTTTCTGATGCTCAGCCTTGACTTGTTGACACACCAAACAAGTAGACACGAACCGTGCTACATCCCTCTTCATTCCTTCCCACCAGTATGTTCTTCGCAAGTCGTGATACATCTTTGTACCGCCAGGGTGAACTGCGAAGTTCGAATGGTGAGTCTTTCGGAGTACTTCTTCTCGAAGGTTTCCAACATCAGGCACGAACACTTTTCCCTTGAATCTTAGGCTATTATTTTCCTCGATAGTCCATCCTGGCACCGCCTTTCCTTCTCGGATTCGATGCCGGACGAACTCACAATCCTGCTCGAAGGTTTGGGCTAGCAAGATTTCTTGATGAAGTGCTGGCTCTGCCACTAGAGCGTAAAGTCGGGTGTTTCCGCTCTCCGATGACGATCGTAGGTTGAACTCGTTAAGGGTGTCCACCATCTCCCATTCCTTGATGGCAGTCTTGACCT
The DNA here is from genome assembly GCA_019656835.1 of Rhododendron ovatum. Lineage (NCBI taxonomy): Eukaryota > Viridiplantae > Streptophyta > Magnoliopsida > Ericales > Ericaceae > Rhododendron > Rhododendron ovatum. The sequence goes on along the minus strand of CM033795.1, from coordinate 18,290,495 downwards.
TCTGTGCTCTGTCCTTTCGACTCAGAGCGTCGGCTACCACATTGGCCTTGCCAGGGTGATACTGGAGCGTAAACTTGTAATCCTCCAAGTATTCCATCCATCGGCGCTGCCTCAGATTCAACTCCTTCTGAGTGAACAGGTATTTGAGGCTCTTGTGGTCGGTGAAAACTTTGAATTGTTCTCCCCACAGGTAGTATCGCCAAGATTTGAGGGCGAACACTACTGCGGCCAATTCTAAGTCATGGGTAGGATAATTCTTCTCGTGCGGTCGAAGTTGTCCAGATCCGTAGGCTACGACCTTCCCATTCTGCATCAGCACGCATCCTAAACCATCCCTTGAAGCGTCGCAATAGACAGTATAATCTACCCCTCGCTCAGGAATGATAAGTACCGGTGCGTTGGTCAGTCTCTTCTTCAACTCTTGGAAAGATTTCTCACAGGCTTCATTCCAATCCAGCTTCACTCCTTTCTGAGTCAACTTGGTCATTGGCTTGGCCAAGGTTGAGAAGTCCGGGATGAATCTTCGGTAATATCCCGCCAATCCTAGGAAACTCCTGATTTCAAACACTGAGGTCGGCTGTTTCCAGTTCAGCACTGCTTCGACCTTTCCTTCGTCTACTGCAATCCCTTCCTTGGATACTACATGCCCCAAGAACTTAACCACTTCTAGCCAAAACTCGCATTTACTCGCCTTGGCGTAGAGTTGGTTATCTCGAAGTACTTGTAGCGCTATCCGAAGGTGTTCTTCGTGCTCCTCCTTGTTGGCAGAGTATATCAATATATCATCAATGAACACCACTACAAAATTGTCTGAGTAGGGTTGAAAGATCTTGTTCATGAGACACATGAATACCGCCGGAGCATTGGTCAGCCCGAATGGCATTACTACAAACTCGTAGTGGCCATATCTAGTACGAAAAGCCGTCTTGGCAATATCCTCATCTCGAATCCGTAGTTGATGATAGCCTGATCGGAGATCGATTTTGGAAAAGCAGGTTGCTCCCCTTAATTGATCAAAAAGGTCATCGATCCTAGGCAACGGATATCGATTCTTGATGGTGACTTGATTCAACCTCCTATAGTCGATACATAATCTTAGCGTCCCTTCTTTCTTTTTCACGAACAGAGCAGGTGCTCCCCACGGTGAAGTACTTGGCCTGATAAATCCCTTGTCCAACAGCTCCTGCAGCTGGGTCTTGAGCTCTTTTAGTTCTGCCAGGGCCATTCGGTATGGCGCCATCGAAATTGGTGCCGTTCCTGGTTGAAGTTCTATGGAGAAGTCTATCTCTCGTGGAGGTGGTAAGCCAGGAAGTTCCTCAGGGAAAACATCGGCGTATTCGCACACGATGTGAGGTAAACCTAACTCCATCCTGTCAGTTTCTTCCATTTGGAGACTAGCTAGCCATCCAAATAGTTGATTCTGCCACCTAGATCTTTTCGTCATCGGACTTGCTGCTTCTCTATCCCCCTTAAAACGGAAACGAGTTCCCTCTGGGGTGTAGGCCGTCACTGTCTTCTGATGACAGTCGATGACTGCTCGGTGAGCCGATAGCCAGTCCATGCCTAGAATTACGTCGAAATCCACCATGTCGATCACTCTGAGATCGCAGGTTAGGCGCAGGTCGGCTACTTCTAACTCGCACCCTCTACACACTAGATTAACAGTTATGCTCCCCCCCGTTGGTGTTACTACTTTCGTACTTTTACTCAGGGGTTCCGTTTCTAGTGCTAGAGCAGTTACACAAGCAGTAGATATGAACGAATGCGATGCTCCAGAATCGAATAAAGCTTGTACACAGGTGCTATATAACAATAGCGTACCTTGGATCATAGAGGAATCCTGCTCCTGCTCCTCGGTCTGTAGAGCAAAGATACGCCCTCCAGTGCCTTGCTGGGTTCCAATGGGCTGTTTTCCCTTGTTTTGCCCGTTCTGCTACTGCAGTGGGCTTCCAGGGTTTTGCTTCACAAAGCTGGCCTGCCCGGGCTGTTGAGTCTTCTGATTCCCAAAGCTTCCATTCCTTTGAAACTGGGGGCAATCACGCTTGTAGTGGCCCATGGCCTGGCAGTAGAAGCACTGCACTGATGCCTTGTTCTGGCTGCCCCTCTGTGGTTCACTCTGTCCGGATGCAACAGTCCTCCAGGGTTGGTTGCTTTGAGCTGAGGTGAATGGCTTGGTCGGGTAAGGCCCGCGGTTGTTGTTGGGTGGCTGGGTTCGGATTGGCCCGCCAGTGTTGCCCGTTGCCTTCTTCCATCGAGTCTTGAAGTCAGCCTCCTCACTTTCCAGGCGGAGGGCACACTGAACCACACCATTATAGGTGGTAAAGGCTTGTGCCACTACGGCCCTTCGAGCGGTAGTCAGCCCCCACTCGAATCTCCTTGCCTTCCTATCTTTGGTTGCCACAGCAGTTGGAGCGTAATGGGACAGCTCTTCAAATTTGGCCGCGTACTGGGTCACGGTCATTGTCCCTTGCTTCAGGTTCATGAATTCTTGCTCCTTGGCTAGGCGAAGGGGTGTAGGGAAATATTTGTCAAGGAATAGGTTTTCAAACTCGGCGAAGGTCATGGTGGCTATGGCATGGGTGGCCTCCATCAACTCCCACCAGTAGCGAGCTTCTCCCTTCAGCTGGTAAGTGGCTAAGGCCACACGGTCTCCATTCCGGGTGATCTCCAAGGTGTCCAGGATCACCTTGGTTTCTTTCAGCCAGGCTTCGGCCACAGTAGGGTTAGGATCTCCATTGAAGGTCGGGGGCCGGCGCTTGCAGAATTCATTCATCGCCCGGGTTCGGGTCATTGGTCCATCATCGCGATTTTGGTTAGGGCGGTTAGCGTTCAAGGCAGTCACAAGTGCTTGCATGACTCGAGCGAGGTCGGTGTTAGGGTTAGGGTTAGAGGATTCACCATTCTCGTATCCTAGTCCACTGCGTCGGTTCACCATCTACGAGTAAAATTGTAAAGGGGCGGTTTAGTCTACTTTAAAAATTTTCCTTTTTGTAAACGCAATTCTATCAATTAATAAGCAACAATATTCTAACAAACAAGCCAGTTTTTCATTGATAAGTAAGAAATTACAATCATAAGCATAGAGTTCTACTATAAAACAAGTAGACTGAAAACGAGATTCCTACTACAAGATGAAATGATCCTACTACATGATTCTTCTAGCCTTAGTGCTTTTAAGGGCAACTTAAGCTAACAAGACCTTATTCTAGTACTGACGGGGCGGAATGAGTCCGAACAATGCTCTCAGCTGCTCCATCCATTCCTTCTCTCGAATCTCGAGCCAACGTTCCCCTTTCTTGTGAATCTTCTCGGCTAACTCTTTAAACAATGGTTCTTGAGGGTCGAACGTCAAATACTGCTCGTCATCGGTAAAGGGTGTCATTACCACTATCTCATATAGTTGTTCACCGGTCTCGGGGTCACGGATTCCCAAATGTGGGATGGAAATGGGACTCTCGGGTGATATCAAAGTCTTGTAGTATAGCAGATCGACTACGGTGATAGGGGTACGACAATCCATATCTACAATAAGGAAAGTTATATATTAGACTTAAAATGGGGGAATGTAATCGCATGCATACAATTATGCACAAACAATGATCATGTCAAATAGAAAACACAAGTCTTTTATTTCATAATAAGCAAATACAACATGAAAAAGGCTTACTAGCCATAACTTCCTACTAAGATTGATTACATCAAAAGGGTTCCAACTTCTACTCAAGCTTTCTTAATCACTCTAGAAAATACTAGGGAACTCCATTCGATAAGCGCCTATGTCGGTTTCGAAGGGTGGCGGTGGCACATCTCCGGGGTTAACGGTTATGTCCATGACTTCGGGTTCCGCTCTTAGGAATGCTACTTCCTCCTCGTCGGATTCCCAATCCTCGTCGTCGGTCGGTGCATCAAAATCGGGTCCGTTCATTGCTTGCTGAAAGTCTTCTCCGTCACTGAACTCTTCGGGGTCCTCTTCGGGTTCCTCCATAGGTTCTTCCTCCGGATCTTCCTCGGGATCTTCTTCGGGTTCTCCTACTACCATGTTGATGGGCGGAATCATCGGAATTTGAACGAGGGCTGCTCCCGCATCGTCCTCTTCATTACCCTCGATCAAGAGCTCCATATCGATGGGAGGGGCCAATTGGACTAGTACGGGTGCTGCTTCGGCATCATTCTCCCCATCGAAAAATACGACACTGCCGTGCTCTTGATAGTAGTCATTGGTGTAGGGAAAAGCATACGGGAAATAAGGATCGTCTATCAGTTGGTTTGTCATAGACCTTAGGGTACTTGCGAGATCACGCGCTTCGGCTAGTAGGTTGATTTGGTAGGAGCTCAAGTGATTCATCTACAAGGAAATATTTCTATTAGTCAAGTTTTGAAAAGAAAGTTTTTAGTAAAACTTTAGAGATCGAAACAAAACTTTTTAGGTTTCTACATTCCACATTCGATTCTTGATTTAAGTCATCATCCAATTGTTCGGGAATTCCCAGCTCGGCCGTACTGCCAATTTTCGTGCCTTGCTTCAATCCGGAGATTGTTTTGACAGAATTCCACCCAATTTGGGACGGTAAACTTAAATTCAATTCACGACGGTGCAACGGTAAACTTATATCGTGGTTCTACCCATTCTACCCATGGCCGAGGTTTTGAACCTAAAGCTCTGATACCAAGCTGTAACGCCCCGGATTTTGGGTACGTTAAATAAAACATTTTATTGAAATAAAAGCTGAGTCTGGCTCTTTATTACAACAAAAACATAAAGGAAGTACTTTTATTACAAACGGAAGGGAACTAAGGTTCCTAACTACAGCTCCGCTTGTTCTTCCATCACGGCTAGTTCTTCGGCTCCAAAGGCCTCCAAGGTATACAGCTCGCCCTGCTCATCTATGAGATCTGACATATTATACCCGCGTCGCCACCGGTATAATATGCCAGGGTCACCGAAAAGGCAACACCGTGAGCTTAACGCTCAATAGCATAATCCAAACCCTCTAACCCTTAACTTATGAACATAGAAGCATAATAACAACAACTTAGATCATGCATAAAGTCCAAACAAATATTCAAATCCACATTTCTTACTCGACTAACGTAGTGTTCATCATTTAGACTCATCGTAGACCATGTTATCAACTCACTTTCCTTTTTACCCAAAAACTCCTTTTTAACTCACCCAACCTCGGTTCCGCCGCGCCGGGTTCCCGAGTATCCTCACAATGGTTCCGCCGCGCCGGGTTCCCATTGGCACACAACCGCATTGGCTCCGTACCGCGGATAACCAAGCACACACCCTACCTCGGTTCCGCCGCGCCGGGTTCCCGAGTATCCTCACAATGGTTCCGCCGCGCCGGGTTCCCATTGGCATACACACACATAACTCATATAATGCACCCTAAACCGGCCATTATGTAGTTTCAAATTATTTCCTCCCTCGATTACACACCTTTTCATCTTTATTAACACACCCTAGGTGCCATGTCTCTACTAGCTTGTTTCTCGTGTCACGTTTATCATGCATAGACTCCGTGGTGTAAGACATTCCATACAACAAGTACTTTATCAAATCTCAAAATGAATCCAACAAGAATATACAATTCTAGACTACGTAATCATGCTTGAACCACAATAACAACATCATGCATCTCATATAATTTCACAAAGATAACCTTATCTACTTCGATTATAACGATCAAAGTTACTTTCTAAAGAACTTGTTTGATACAAAACTACTTTATACTTAGATAGAAGGTAAGTATAACTAATTGGGACGGAAGTTAAGGAAATCCTACATATACGTAGAGATAGGGGACAAGGAATTCTACCATTCTTCTTGGCGGTAGAAACGGTTACGAAGGTTCGGTCGTCGGGTTTGGATTTCGGCGGCGTAACGTCGTCGGTTTGCTTCGAAAGGAAGAGATATGAACTTTTCTCTTCCTAGAAACAACTTTCTAACTTAACTAAGCTACTTTAAAGATCTAACGGTGGTTTTGGGAGGTGGTTTGGTGGTTTCTCTCAAGAACACTCAAGAACTCAAGAAAAGAAGAACTTTGGAACTAAGAACCCTAAGAAATTCTAGAGAGAAGTTGGAGCAAAGTGAGAAGGTGTGAGTTTAAGCTTGGAGTGAGCTTCTATTTATAGGCAAAGGCTCTCCCTCTCTCCCTCTTGGCCGGCCCCTCTCTCTCTCTCTCTATGTCACACTTTTTCTTCACATGTCAAGGTTGATGGAAAGCTTGATGGGTTAGGCCATGGGGCTATTTAGGCTTGCATGGCTATTCTTAGTACTTGGATGGGATTCTTGGAAGATATGTTGCCAAGGAGGAGACATGGGTACAAGATTCTTGGTTTAAACAAATGAAATTGGTACAAAGGAGGACAATGGAGGAAGATATGGAAGATATACATCTTCCAAGTTTGAAAAGATGAAGAATCACCAAGTGCAAGTCCCATCTTTCTTCTTCTTCCTTCTTCTTTCCCTCTCTCTCTCTCCCTCTCTCTCTCTCCTCTCTCGGCCTCTCTCTCTCTCTCTCTCCCATGTACTAGCTATATACATATGTATATATATGTATAAACATGTAAGAATACAAATAAACATAGGGTACTTTTGTACAAAAGGGTAATTTAGTCTTAAAGGGTCAAGATTTTCCCCAATAAACAATTATAACGTACGGGTACTTTAATTAATAAAATATTATACTTTTGTACTCCCGGGAATCTTAACAAAACATTAGTTTAATGGGATGAGTACTTTGTTTGAAAGATGAGCCTATTACCCAATGGTTAATAGAATCCCTAATGGTTATTATCCAAGGGATAATAAGGTACTAGTACTTTAAATATTAAACTAAGTTTTTGGAAAGACTACATGTCCTTTTTATAAAATCCCATGTGTTTATATATATGTACTTAACCATTTAAATAAAGAAAAGGCTTTTGTCCAATGGGTAAAGATTAAAACCAAAATAATAAAAGAAAATAAATAATCAATTCCTAGTCTAGGGTTCAAAAGGTTCAAAAGGTTCAAGATGGGCAAAACGGTCATTCTTTGGTTAGGGAAAAGTAACTAGGTAACTTTCTAGTTAGGTTACTCCATCAAGCCGGTTAGAAGCTAACTAGGCTTGCTAAGTCGGACTAAAGGTCAAGAAACGATTCTTGAGGGACTAAAGTGCGATTAGGGTTTTAAGTCGGGAAATACGATAATAAGGCATTCGATTTCTTAAAGGCCAACCGTAATAAGAATTAAATAAGAAAACCAACAAGCAGTTAAGAGAAATTTAGAAATTTCGAATAACAACGAGATTTTTATTGAACGAAAAATCGGAGTTGTTACGAGCTCGTCGACGCCACCTCCGGGCACGAGCGACTCAGCTTCTTGGATGCCTATTGGAGCTATCACCAGATTGCCATGTGCGAAGGCGATGTCGAGAACACGGCCTTCATCACCCCCCACGGCATCTTCGGGTACCTTGTTATGCCGTTCGGTTTAAAGAATGCCGGGGCCACTTTTCAGCGAATGATAACCAAGATGTTCGAGCGGTTACTAGGCGACACTATGCTGGCTTACATCAACGACATGGTGGTCAAAAGCTTGCGCGCCAGTAATCATCTAACTCACCTCGCCGAAGTCTTCGACATACTCAAGAAACACAAACTCCGCCTCAATGCTGAGAAATGTGTCTTCGGTGTCAGCTCCGGAAAATTTCTTGGCCACCTCGTTTCCCGACGCGGTATTGAGGCCGATCCTTCCCAGATTCTTGCCATTGATCAACTCTCGGCTCCCCACAACAAGCGCAATGTTCGGTGTTTGACAGGCATGGCCGCAGCCCTGAATCGGTTTATAAGCCATTCTTCGGACAAATGCCAACCTTTCTTCACACTTTTAAAAGGCAGTCGACGGAGCTTCAATTGGACAGAAGACTGTGACCGAGCTTTCCAACGACTAAAGAAGTATCTTTCCAAGGCTCCACTCCTCGTCACCCCTCAGAGCCAGGAGGATTTATTCCTCTACCTAGCTGTCTCTCCGCACGCTATAAGCTCAGTGCTCGTCTGCCAGGAGGGCCGGGAGCACCAACCAATCTATTACTCCAGCAAAACAATGACTCCTGCCGAGACACGTTATCTACCATTAGAAAAGCTCGTCCTTGCCCTCATCTCAGCTTCCAAGAAGCTCGCTCTCTACTTCCAGTCACACCGCATCATCGTCCTTACCGAATACCCTCTAAAGTCTCTCCTTCGGAAGGCCGACCTCTCCAACCGAATCTCATAGTGGGCTGTTGAGCTTGCCAATTTTGAAATCCATTTTCAGCCTCGGACAGCAATAAAGGCCCAGGTGCTCGCCGACTTCGTTGCCGAGCTTATGCCGGCCAACACACCCGCTTCGGTTCCCACCCCGAGCACCGAGGCAGTACTCCAGGCCAACCCTAGCAAAGCCTGGCAGCTTTTTCACGGCGATGTTTGGAAAATGTACGTCGATGACGCCTCAAACAGCTAAGGCGCAGGTGCAGGAGTCGTTCTCCTCTCGCCCTCTGGTGTCCTGCACGAAAGCTCACTATCCATCAACTTCCCAGCCTCTAACAACGAGGCCGAATATGAAGCCCTAATCTCGGGACTCAAGACTGCCGAAGCCATTGGCATCGAAGAACTCGTGGTTTACAGCGACTCCCAATTGGTGGTTAACCAACGGAATATGAAGCTCGGGATGACCGCATGCGTACCTACCTCAGCGCCGCAGTCCAGCTCATTAAACGCTTCAAAGTAATCAGGGTCGAGCATATCTCCAGGGAACAAAACGCCCACGCCGATGCCTTTGCAGGACTCGCTTCGGCATGCTCGTCTACAGGACACTGTTCCATCTCCTTCAATTCCATTGACAAGCCCAATTTCAAGCTGGAAGTGCTAGATAAGGAGGTACTCAACATAGAGCTTGGCCCGAGCTAGATGGACGAAATTGTCCTTTACCTGCGGGACGATTCCCTTCCCATTGACAAAAAGGAGGCTCACTGAGTCCGAAACAAGGCCGCTATCTTCTGGCTCAATCCAAAGGGGAAGCTCTACCGAAGATCATGTACCGGTCCATATCTACTGGTTGCACACCCACACCACGTACAAGGCATCATTGAAGAGCTCCACTCCAGCGACAGCGGTTGCCATTCCGGCGGTCGGTCCTTCGCTCACCGAGCCATTTCCCAAGGATATTGGTGGCCAACAATGAAGAAGGATTCTGAAGAGTTCGTCAAGCGCTGTAAGAAATGTCAAATGTTCGCCCCTATCATCCACCAGCCAGCTCGAGATCTTAGTCCCCTCACCAGCCCTTGGCCTTTTTCCCAATGGGGCATGGATATCGTCGGTAAGCTCCCCGTTGCCGCAGGAGGATTTAAGTTCCTCCTAACCGCCACAGACTATTTCTCAAAGTGGGTCGAGGCCGAACCTTTGGTAATTATTAAAGAAACAGACGTCATTCGTTTCGTCTGGCGAAATATCATTTCACGCTTCGGTGTCCCTTTCGCCATTATTACAGACAACGGAAGGCAGTTTATTGGACAGAAATACCGAGCCCTATTAGACGAGTACGACATCTAATGGGACACATCCACTCCGACTTACCCCCAGGGTAACGGACAGGCCGAGGCTGCAAACAAGGCAATTTCATCTGGACTTAAGCGACGGCTCGAGTCACGATGAGGAAAGTGGGCCGAAGAGCTACCCAGGGTACTCTGGGGCTACCGAACTACTCCTCGGCGATCCACTGGTCACACTCCTTTCTCCTTAGCATTTGGAATGGAGGCGGTTATCCCTCTCCAAGTCGGACTCCCAATAATGCGTACAGAAAAGTTTGATGAGTCGGTCAACAACAACAGCATTGCTTCGGACCTCGACTTAGCCGAAAAGGAACGTGACAACGCAAGGATCAAGCTCACATCATACCAACAGGAGGTTGCGAAAGGTTACAACCGAAGCGTCTGCCTTAGGTCGTTCAAGCCTGACGATCTCGTGTTGAAAAAGGTGGTGGAGAAGTCCGAAAAACGAAAGCTAATGCCCAACTGGGAGGGCCCCTATCGAGTTCTCAAGCACCTCGGATTAGGAAACTACAAATTAGAGAAGCTGGATGGTTCCCCCATTGCTAAAACATGGAATGCAAATAACTTGAAGAAGTTCTATGGATAGTACTCGGTTACCGAAGCCCAATTCACTTCTTTTATATTGCATTTCCTTTTTAAGTTTCAAGGGCAACTTGCTTATGTAATGACAGCACTCCAACAAGTTTAAATGAGAATTCTCTTCTTAGCACTGTGTACCTTTTGCCGTTTAAATTACTTACACTCGGACCGTTCTTACCAGGACCGTTTTACACCGACTTCAGGGATATTGTTCTCCCGTAGGTGATACCCTCGGACAAAATTCCCACTAAGTCGCCCCGGCCTCTTCGATCGTTTGGATTTCTGGTCACTCGCTTTAAGGATACTCGGCTTCCTCCCGAGCCCCTTACACCGACCCACCAAAAGTCCCTCACTGCTTGGACTCGCTGCGTCCCGAACCTATGGCCGAAGCCATATCCCTTCGCGACTCCGGCCTACGTCCCCTAGCAGTAATACCATCTCGCGTCTACTCGCTAGGCTCATTTCCGTTAACAAGCAGGGGCGTGAAAATCCAAAATTCACCAAATACTTGCTTCTGATTCGGCTCCTACCGACCCTCCTAAAAGCAGGGGCTCCGAATCAGGTCACTTTTTTCCTGAATAACCCTTTCTATGCTTGGAAAACTTCTTCGGTTAATGCTTCGGTTAAACCTATTCTACAAATGTTCAAATCTCACCGAAGCAGGGGCATCATCACTCAAGCAGTAAACTAATCAGACAAGCATTTCAAAGAAGAACATTCAGGTAAAGAGAGCATTCATTCACAAGGCATCATGAGTTTTAGCGCCAAATCATAAACAAAAAGGTAGAGCTTCGGTATTAAATATTTACAAGCCCTGGAACGGCAAACTCCAAGTGTCCGGAGCCGTCTAGTCAAAGTTACAGAATCTAAAGACATGAAATCTCAAAAAAGGGGGGGGGGGGGGGGGGGGGGGAAGGAGGCCACTATTCTAAGCATGAACGTTGGGGTCGAGCTGGTCCTCGGGAGCTGGGGCATTTGGATTGGCGGGGTTCCTGGGGTTTTGATCCTCGGACACGGGCTCCACCACCTCTTCCTCCTCCTCAGGCAGGAAAAGCTCCTCGGGAGGCGCCTTGGGAAGTGTTCGGAGATCGAAGCCTTCAGGGAGATTGAGCCTCCTCACCAAGGCTTCATGGCCATACCGAAGGCCGTCTAAAAAACGGTCCCGATGCAGCTCGGCCTCGATCTCCCGAACCTGCTTCTTATACTCTACTCCAGCTGCATCCCAGCCTTCATCGTAGCCTTTTTTCCTCGCAAAGTCAACCTCTGTGGCCCGGGTGACTCTTAGGGTGCTAGCATCCTCCTCGGCCTTGGCGTCCCGGCCCTCTGCCTGCACCCTCTCTGTCGCACCTCTGGAAGTCTGCCACGTAGAGCTCGCAAGTCTCCCGAGCCAGCTTGAGGTCTTCCTCCTTCCGAGGCTAGCTCCCGACTCAGCTTCTCAGTCTCCTTCTCTTGCGCCTTGCACCAGCCATTGATAGCCAATGCCTGAGCTCCCGCCTGCAAACAAAGAGCAAAAAAGATTCACCAAGTGCAAACATTCAGATTGAAAAGAACGGGACGCAAACCATTAACTTACATTGAAAAGGGCCTGAGCTATCTCGGCCGTGATATCCTCGGTCAAGCCCGTGATAGCCCAGGCATCCTTCGGAAGAATGCTCCCTCGGAGCATCCCGAAGGCTACCCCGAGGTTCTTGACACTGTCGGCGTGGTGGATCTGGCGACCGGCGAAGTGGCTGAACTCCAGAGCCCAGGGGAGTTCCCTCGGATTGACCCAGAGCCTTCCTCCGCTCCACCGATCCCCCCTCCGGGCTCTCCCTGCTCCTCCTCGATCAGATCGTCTCTGATCTCCCCTTCTCCTCCCCCCTCACGCTGAGTCCTCTTCTCCGGGGGCT
>CM033795.1:18232804-18278352 GCA_019656835.1 Rhododendron ovatum | reverse complement strand
GAAGTAAGGATCGTCTATCAGTTGGTTTGTCATGGACCTTAGGGTACTTGCGAGATGACGCGCTTCGGCTAGTAGGTTGATTTGGTAGGAACTCATGGATTCATCTACAAGGAAAGATTTCTATTAGTCAAGTTTTGAAAAAGAAGTTTTTAGTAAAACTTTAGAGATCGAAAAACTTTTAGGTTTCTACATTCCACATTCGATTCTTGATTTAAGTCATCATCCAATTGTTCGGGAATTCCCAGCTCGGCGTACTGCCAATTTCCGCGCCTTGCTTCAATCCGAAGATTGTTTTGACAGAATTCCACCCAATTTGGGACGGTAAACTTAAACTCAATTCACGACGGTGCAACGGTCAACTTATATTGTGGTTCTACCCATTCTACCCATGGCCGAGGTTTGAACCTAAAGCTCTGATACCAAGTTGTAACGCCCCGGATTTTGGGTACGTTAAATAAAACATTTTATTGAAATAAAAGCTGAGTCTGGCTCTTTATTACAAACAAAACATAAAGGAAGTACTTTTATTACAAACGGGAGGGAACTAAGGTTCCTAACTACAGCTCCGCTTGTTCTTCCATCACGGCTAGCTCCTCGGCTCCAAAGGCCTCCAAGGTGTACAGCTCGCCCTGCTCATCTATGAATCTGACACATTATACCCGCGTCGCCACCGGTATAATATGCCAGGGTCACCAAAAAGGCAACACCGTGAGCTTAACGCTCAATAGAATATCCAAACCCTTCTAACCCTTAACTTATGAACATAAAGGCATAATAACAACAATTCAACTTAAATCATGCATATAGTCCAAACAGTATTCAAATCCACGTTCCTTACTCAACTAACGTTGTGTTCATCTTTTAGACTCGTCGTAGACCATGTTATTAACTCACTTTCCTTTTTACCCAAAAACTCATTTTAACTCACCCAACCTCGGTTCCGCCGCGCCGGGTTCCCGAGTATCCTCACAATGGTTCCGCCGCGCCGGGTTCCCATTGGCACACAACCGCATTGGCTCCGAACCGCGGATAACCAAGCACACACCCTACCTCGGTTCCGCCGCGCCGGGTTCCCGAGTATCCTCACAATGGTTCCGCCGCGCCGGGTTCCCATTGGCACACACACACATAACTAACTCACATAATGCACCCAAACCGGTCATTATGTAGTTTCAAAATCATTTCCTTCCTCGAATACACACTTTTTCATCTTATTAACACACCCTAGGTGCCATGTCTCTACTATCTTGTTTCTCGTGTCACGTTCATCATGCATAGACCCCGTAGTGTAAGACATCCCATACATCAAGTACTTTATCAAATCTTGAAATGAAATCAACAAGAATATACAATTCTAAGCTACGTAATCATGCTTGAATCACAATAACAACATCATGCATCTCATAAAATCTCACAAAGATAACCTCATCTATTTCTTATAAAACTTTCAAAGTTACTTTCAAATGAACTTTGTTTGATACAAATCTACTTTGAATGAAAGTTAAGGAAATCTACTTTATACGTGGGGTGGAAGATAAGAAAATCCTACCGTGCTTCTTGGCGGTAGAAGAAGACTAAGAAAATTCGGTCGTCGGTTTTGGATTTCGGCGGCGTAACGTCGTCGGTTTGCTTCGAAAGGAAGAGATATGAACTTTTCTCTTCCTAGAAACAACTTCTAACTTATCTAAGCTACTTTAAAGATCTAACGGTGGTTTTGGAGGTGGTTTGGTGGTTTCTCTCAAGAACACTCAAGAACTCAAGAAAAGAAGAACTTTGGAAGCAAGAACACTAAGAAATTCTAGAGAGAAGTTGGAGCAAAGTGAGAAGGTGTGAGTTTAAGCTTGGAATGAGCTTCTATTTATAGGCAAAGGCTCTCCCTCTCCTCTCTTTGGCCGGCCCTCTCTCTCTCTCTCTATGTCACACTTTTTCTTCACATGTCAAGCTTGATTGAAAGGTTGGAAGCTAAAATGGTAGGCTTGCATGGCTATGTTAGTCCTTGGATGGGATTCTTGGAAGATATGTTGCCAAGGAGGAGACATGAGTACAAGATTCTTGGCTTAATCAATTGAAAGTTGTACAATGGAGGTTAATGGAGTCAAGATTTTGGCTAGGAAGGAATCACCAAGGATTTTGAAGTACTTTGGAAGATCAAGGTCAAGTACACATCAAATCCATCTTCTTCTTCCATCTTTCTTCCCTCTCTCTCTCTCTCCCTCTTCCTCTCTCTCTCTCGGCCTCTCTCTCCTCCTCTCTCTCTCGGCCTCTCTCTCCTCTCTCTCCCTCTCTCTCTCTCATGTACTAACTATATATGTATATATATGTATGTACTAACATGTAAGACTACAAATAAATATAGGGTACTTTAGTACAAAAAGGGCAATTTAGTCTTACAAGGCTCAAGATTTCCCCAATAAACAAATATAAAGTACGAGTACTTTAATTAATAAAATATTATACTTTTGTACTCCGGGAATCTTAACAAAACATTAGTTTAATGGGATAAGTACTTTGCTTGGAAGATGAGCCTATTACCCAATGGTTAATAGAATCCCTAATGGTTATTATCCAAGGGATAATAAGGTACTAGTACTTTAAATACTAAATTATGTTTTTGGAAAGACTACATGTCCTTTTTATAAAATCCCATGTTTTTATATATATACGTACTTAACCATTTAAATAAAGAAAAGGCTTTTGTCCAATGGGTAAAGATTACCCTAATGGTTATTAACCAATGGTCCAAAGGTACTTGGGTACTTTTATTATAAAAAAATAATTAAAAGTACTTTTCAAATGTCAATCATGGTACTTTTATTTAAATCTTTCAAAATCCTTTTATAATAAAGAAATGGGTTTCTTTTATCCAATGGGTAATAATTCCCCTAACATTTATTGTCCAATGGATAAAGAATAAAACTAAAATAATAAAAGAAAATAAATAATCAATTTCTAGTCTAGGGTTCAAAAGGTTCAAAAAGTTCAAAAAGGTTCAAGAGGGGTAAAATGGTCATTCTTCGGTTAGGGAAAAGTAACTAGATAACTTTCTAGTTAGGTTACACCATCAAGCCGGTTAGAAGCTAACTAGGCTTGCTAAGTCGGACTAAAGAGTCAGAAACGATATTTGAGGGACTAAAGTGCGATTAGGGTTTCAAGTCGGGAAATACGATAATAAGGCATTCGATTTCTTGAAGACTAATCGTAATACAAATTATATAAGAAAAGCAGTTAAGAAAAATTAGGAAATTTCGAATAACAACGAGATTTTTATTGAACAAAAAATCGGAGTTGTTACAACCTATCCCCCTTAAACAAATTTCGTCCTCGAAATTAGGTAGACGCTAGGATTCGAATAAATGAGGGTATTTCATCTTCATGGTTTCCTCCCTTTCCCATGTGGTTTCTCCAGTTCCTCGGTGCTTCCACAAAACTCGTACCAACTTAATGGTCTTGTTTCGGATAGTCTTCTCACTTCGGTCTTGAATCTCTATCGGTTCCTCCTCGTATGTCGCGTCCTCTTCGATAGTGATGTCTTCCCAATTGAGAACATGAGTGGGCAAGGCTAGATACTTGCGAAGCATGGAAACGTGAAACACGTTATGCACTCGGTCTAGCTGTGGCGGCAGGGCTAGACGATAAGCAACTCTCCCGATCTTCTCCACGATGTCGAAAGGTCCGATGTAGCGTGGAGACAGCTTCCCTTTCTTCCCAAATCTGATTACTCCCTTCTTTGGTCTGATTTTCAGGAATACATGATCTCCCACAGCAAAAGTCAATGGTCGGCTCCTCTTATCCGCATAACTCTTCTGTCGGCTTTGAGCGGTTTGGATCCTTTGTCTGATAGTCTTAACCTTCTCCGTGGTATCTCGTACTAGGTCAGGCCCGATCAATCCTGTTTCCCCAGCATCGGTCCAACAAACTGGAGATCGGCATGGTCGACCATACAAAGCTTCATAAGGTGCCATCCCAATGCTTGCTTGATAGCTGTTGTTGTAGGCGAACTCCACCAATGGCAAATGCTGCTCCCAGTTTCCAGAGAAATCCAAGGCGCAGGCTCTCAGCATGTCTTCCAGGGTCTGAATAGTCCTCTCCGTTTGTCCGTCGGTTTGTGGGTGAAAGGCCGTGCTAAGCCTCACATCCGTTCCCAACGCTTTCTGCAGTCCTTTCCAAAAGTGTGATACAAAACGTGGGTCTCGGTCAGACACTATCGAGATTGGTACTCCATGGAGGCGTACGATTTCTCGAATGTACAACATGCTTAGTTGTTCCACGTTTTCTGTCATCTTGACAGGCAGAAAGTGTGCAGACTTGGTGAGTCGATCTATGATCACCCAGATGGCTGTGTTGGACTTGGCAGATCTTGGCAGTCCCGTCACGAAATCCATCGAAATGTGCTCCCACTTCCAAGTCGGTATTGGCAAGGGTTGAAGATATCCCCCAGGTTTCTGATGCTCAGCCTTGACTTGCTGACACACCAAACAGGTAGACACGAACCGTGCTACATCCTTCTTCATTCCTTCCCACCAGTACGTTCTTCGCAAGTCGTGGTACATCTTTGTACTGCCAGGGTGAACTGCGAAGTTCGAATGGTGAGTCTCTCGGAGTACCTCTTCTCGAAGGTTTCCAACATCAGGCACGAACACTTTTCCCTTGAATCTTAGGCTGTTATTCTCCTCGATAGTCCATCCTGGTACCGCCTTTCCTTCTCGGACTCGATGCCGGACAAACTCACAATTCTGCTCGAAGGTTTGGGCTAGCAAGATTTCTTGATGAAGTGCTGGCTCAGCAACTAGAGCGAATAGTCGAGCGTTTCCGCTTTCTGATGACGATCGCAAGTTGAACTCGTTAAGGGTGTCCACCATCTCCCATTCCTTGATGGCAGTCTTGACCTTCTGTGCTCTGTCCTTTCGACTCAGAGCGTCGGCTACCACATTGGCCTTGCCAGGGTGATACTGGAGCGTAAACTTGTAGTCCTCCAAGTATTCCATCCATCGGCGCTGCCTCAGATTCAACTCCTTCTGAGTGAACAGGTATTTGAGGCTCTTGTGGTCGGTGAAAACTTCGAATTGTTCTCCCCACAGGTAGTATCGCCAAGATTTGAGGGCGAACACTACTGCGGCCAATTCTAAGTCATGGGTAGGATAATTCTTCTCGTGCGGTCGAAGTTGTCGAGATCCGTAGGCTACGACCTTCCCATTCTGCATCAGCACGCATCCTAAACCATCTCTCGAAGCGTCGCAATAAACGGTATAATCTACTCCTCGCTCAGGAATGATAAGTACCGGTGCGTTAGTCAGTCTCTTCTTCAATTCTTGGAAAGATTTCTCACAGGCTTCGTTCCAATCCAGCTTCACTCCTTTCTGAGTCAACTTGGTCATTGGCTTGGCCAAGGTTGAGAAGTCCGGGATGAATCTTCGGTAGTATCCCGCCAATCCTAGGAAACTCCTGATTTCAAACACTGAGGTCGGCTGTTTCCAGTTCAGCACTGCTTCGACCTTTCCTTCGTCTACTGCAATCCCTTCCTTGGATACTACATGCCCCAAGAACTTAACCACTTCTAGCCAAAACTCGCATTTACTCGCCTTGGCATAGAGTTGGTTATCTCGAAGTATTTGTAGCGCTATCCGAAGGTGTTCTTCATGCTCCTCCTTGTTGGCAGAGTATATCAATATATCATCAATGAACACCACTACAAACTTGTCTAAGTAGGGTTGAAAAATCTTGTTCATGAGACACATGAATACCGCCGGAGCATTGGTTAGCCCAAATGGCATTACTACAAACTCGTAGTGGCCATATCTCGTACGAAAAGCCGTCTTGGCAATATCCTCGTCTCGAATCCGTAATTGATGATAGCCTGATCGGAGATCGATTTTGGAAAAGCAGGTTGCTCCCCTTAATTGATCAAAAAGGTCATCGATCCTAGGCAACGGATATCGATTCTTGACGGTGACTTGATTCAACCTCCTATAGTCGATACATAAACGCAGCGTTCCTTCCTTCTTCTTCACGAATAGAGCAGGCGCTCCCCACGGTGAAGTACTCGGCCTGATAAATCCCTTGTCCAACAGCTCTTGCAGCTGGGTCTTGAGCTCTTTTAGTTCGGCCGGGGCCATTCGGTATGGCGCCATCGAAATTGGTGCCGTTCCAGGTTGAAGCTCTATGGAGAAGTCTATCTCTCGCGGAGGTGGTAAGCCAGGAAGTTCCTCAGGGAAAACATCGGCGTATTCGCACACGATGTGAGGTAATCCTAACTCCATCCTGTCAGTTTCTTCCATTTGGAGACTAGCTAGCCATCCAAATAGTTGATTCTGCCACCTAGATCTTTTCGTCGTCAGACTTGCTGCTTCTCTATCCCCCTTAAAACGGAAACGAGTTCCCTCAGGGTGTAGGCCGTCACTGTCTTCTGATGACAATCTATGACTGCTCGGTGAGCCGATAGCCAATCCATGCCTAGTATTACGTCGAAATCCACCATGTCGATCACTCTGAGATCGCAGGTTAGGCGCAGGTCGGCTACTTCTAACTCGCACCCTCTACACACTAGATTAACAGTTATGCTCCCCCCCGTTGGTGTTACTACCTTCGTACTATTACACAGGGGTTCCGTTTCTAGTGCTAGGGCAGTTACACAAGCAGTAGATATGAACGAATGCGATGCTCTAGAATCGAATAAAGCTTGTACACAGGTGCTATATAACAATAGCGTACCTTGGATCACAGAAGAATCCTGCTCCTGTTCCTCGGTCTGTAGAGCAAAGATACGCCCTCCAGTGCCTTGCTGGGTTCCAATGGGCTGCTTTCCTTTGTTTTGCCCGTTCTGCTGCTGCAGTGGGCTTCCAGCGTTTTGCTTCACAAAGCTGGCCTGCCCGGGCTGTTGAGCCTTCTGATTCCCAAAGCTTCCATTCTTTTGGAGCTGGGGGCAATCACGCTTGTAGTGGCCCGTGGCCTGGCAGTAGAAGCACTGCACTGATGCCTTGTTCTGGCTGCCCCTCTGTGGTTCACTCTGCCCGGATGCGACAGTCCTCCAGGGTTGGTTGCTTTGAGTCGAGGTAAATGGCTTGGTCGAGTAAGGTCCGCGGTTGTTATTGGGTTGCTGGGTTCGGATTGGCCCGCCAGTGTTGCCCGTTGCCTTCTTCCAGCGAGTCTTGAAGTCAGCCTCCTCACTTTCCAGGCGGAGGGCACACTGAACCACACCATTATAGGTGGTAAAGGCTTGTGCCACTACGGCCCTTCGAGCGGTAGTCAGCCCCCACTCGAATCTCCTCGCCTTCCTGTCTTCGGTTGCCACAGCAGTTGGAGCGTAACGGGACAGCTCTTCAAATTTGGCCGCGTACTGGGTCACGGTCATTGTCCCTTGCTTCAGGTTCATGAATTCTTGCTCCTTGGCTAGGCGAAGGGGTGTAGGGAAGTATTTGTCAAGAAACAGGTTTTCAAACGCGGCGAAGGTCATGGTGGCTATGTCATGGGTGGCTTCCATCAACTCCCACCAGTAGCGAGCTTCCCCCTTCAGCTGGTAAGTGGCTAAGGCCACACGGTCTCCATTCCGGGTGATCTCCAAGGTGTCCAGGATCACCTTGGTTTCTTTCAGCCAGGCTTCGGCCACAGTAGGGTTAGGATCTCCATTGAAGGTCGGGGGTCGACGCTTGCAGAATTCATTCATTGCCCGGGTTCGGGTCATCGGTCCATCATCGCGATTCTGGTTAGGGCGGTTAGCGTTCAAGGCAGTCACAAGTGCTTGCATGACTCGAGCGAGATCGGTGTTAGGGTTAGGGTTAGAGGATTCACCATTCTCGTATCCTAGTCCACTGCGTCGGTTCATCATCTACGAGTAAAATTGTAAAGGGGCGGTTTAGTCTACTGAAAAATTTTCTTTGTAAACATAATTTTATCAATTACTAAGCAACAATATTACTAGCAAACAAACAAGCTTTTCATTGATAAGTAAGAAATTACAATCATAAGCATAGAGTTCTACTATAAAACAAGTAGACTGAAAACGAGATTTCTACTACAAGATGAAATGATCCTACTACATGATTCTTCTAGCCTTAGTGCTTTTAAGGGCAACTTAAGCTACCAAAGCCTTATTCTAGTACTACTACTCTACTGACGGGGCGAAATGAGTCCGAACAACGCTCTCAGCTGCTCCATCCATTCCTTCTCTCGAATCTCGAGCCAACGCTCTCCCTTTTTGCGAATCTTCTCGGCTAACTCTTTAAACAATGGTTCTTGAGGGTCGAACGTCAAATACTGCTCGTCATTGGCAAAGGGTGTCATCACTACTATCTCATATAGTTGTTCATCGGTCTCGGGGTCACGGATTCCCAAGTGTGGGATGGAAATGGGACTCTCGGGTGATATCAAAGTCTTGTAGTATAGCAGATCGGCTACGGTGATAGGGGTACGGCAATCCATATCTACAATAAGGAAAGTTATATTTTAGACTTAAAAAATGGGGAATGTAATCGCATGCATACAATATACATAAACAACGATCACGTCAAATAGAAAACACAAGTCTTTTATTTCATAATAAGCAAGTACAACATAGAAAAGGCTTACTAGCCACAACTCCCTACTAAGATCGATTACATCAAAAGGTTCCAACTTCTACTCAAGCTTTCTTAATTACTCTAGAAAATACTAGGGAATTCCATTCGATAAGCGCCTATGTCGGTTTCAAAGGGTGGCGGTGGCACTTCTCCGGGGTTAACGGTTATGTCAATGACTTCGGGTTCCGCTCTTAGGAATGCTATCTCCTCTTCGTCGGATTCCCAATCCTCATCGTCGGTCGGTGCATCAAAATCGGGTCCGTTCATTGCTTGCTCAAAGTTTTCTCCGTCACTAAACTCTTCGGGGTCCTCTTCGTGTTCCTCCATAGGTTCTTCCTCTGGATCTTCCTCGGGATCTTCTTCGGGTTCTCCCGCTACCATGTTGATGGGCGGAATCATCGGAATTTGAACGAGGGCTGCTCCCGCATCGCCTTCTTCATTATCTTCGATCAAGATCTCTACATCGATGGGAGGGGCCAATTGAACAAGGACGAGTGCTGCTTCGGCATGATTTTCTCCATCGTAAAATATGACACTGCCGTGCTCTTGATAGTAGTCGTTGGTGTAGGGAAAAGCATACGGGAAGTAAGGATCGTCTATCAGTTGGTTTGTCATGGACCTTAGGGTACTTGCGAGATGACGCGCTTCGGCTAGTAGGTTGATTTGGTAGGAACTCATGTGATTCATCTACAAGGAAAGATTTCTATTAGTCAAATTTTGAAAAGGAAGTTTTTAGTAAAACTTTAGAGAAAACTTTTTCGGTTTCTACATTCCACATTCGATTCTTTGATTTAAGTCATCATCCAATTGTTCGGGAATTCCCAGCTCGGCGGTACTGCCAATTTCCGCGCCTTGCTTCAATCCGAAGATTGTTTTGACAGAATTCCACCCAATTTGGGACGGTAAACTTAAACTCAATTCACGACGGTGCAACGGTCAACTTATATTGTGGTTCTACCCATTCTACCCATGGCCGAGGTTTGAACCTAAAGCTCTGATACCAAGTTGTAACGCCCCGGATTTTGGGTACGTTAAATAAAACATTTTTATTGAAATAAAAGCTGAGTCCGGCTCTTTATTACAGACAAAACATAAAGGAAGTACTTTTATTACAAACGGGAGGGAACTAAGGTTCCTAACTACAGTTCCGCTTGTTCTTCCATCACGGCTAGCTCCTCGGCTCCGTAGGCCTCCAAGGTGTACAGCTCGCCCTGCTCATCTATGAGATCTGACACATTATACCCGCGTCGCCACCGGTATAATATGCCAGGGTCACCAAAAAGGCAACACCGTGAGCTCAAACGCTCAATAGAATATCCAAACCCTTCTAACCCTTAACTTATGAACATAAAGTACATAATAACAACGATTCAACTTAAATCATGCATATAGACCAAACAAGTATTCAAATCCACGTTCCTTACTCAACTAACGTTGTGTTCATCTTTTAGACTCATCGTAGACCATGTTATTAACTCACTTTCCTTTTTACCCAAAAACTCCTTTTTAACTCACCCAACCTCGGTTCCGCCGCGCCGGGTTCCCGAGTATCCTCACAATGGTTCCGCCGCGCCGGGTTCCCATTGGCACACAACCGCATTGGCTCCGTACCGCGGATCACCAAGCACACACCCTACCTCGGTTCCGCCGCGCCGGGTTCCCGAGTATCCTCACAATGGTTCCGCCGCGCCGGGTTCCCATTGGCACACACACACATAACTAACTCACATAATGCACCCAAACCGGTCATTATGTAGTTTCAAAATCATTTCCTTCCTCGAATACACACTTTTTCATCTTATTAACACACCCTAGGTGCCATGTCTCTACTATCTTGTTTCTCGTGTCACGTTCATCATGCATAGACCCCGTAGTGTAAGACATCCCATACATCAAGTACTTTATCAAATCTTGAAATGAAATCAACAAGAATATACAATTCTAAGCTACGTAATCATGCTTGAATCACAATAACAACATCATGCATCTCATAAAATCTCACAAAGATAACCTCATCTATTTCTTATAAAACTTTCAAAGTTACTTTCAAATGAACTTTGTTTGATACAAATCTACTTTGAATGAAAGTTAAGGAAATCTACTTTATACGTGGGGTGGAAGATAAGAAAATCCTACCGTGCTTCTTGGCGGTAGAAGAAGACTAAGAAAATTCGGTCGTCGGTTTTGGATTTCGGCGGCGTAACGTCGTCGGTTTGCTTCGAAAGGAAGAGATATGAACTTTTCTCTTCCTAGAAACAACTTCTAACTTATCTAAGCTACTTTAAAGATCTAACGGTGGTTTTGGGAGGTGGTTTGGTGGTTTCTCTCAAGAACACTCAAGAACTCAAGAAAAGAAGAACTTTGGAAGCAAGAACACTAAGAAATTCTAGAGAGAAGTTGGAGCAAAGTGAGAAGGTGTGAGTTTAAGCTTGGAATGAGCTTCTATTTATAGGCAAAGGCTCTCCCTCTCCTCTCTTTGGCCGGCCCTCTCTCTCTCTCTCTATGTCACACTTTTTCTTCACATGTCAAGCTTGATTGAAAGGTTGGAAGCTAAAATGGTAGGCTTGCATGGCTATGTTAGTCCTTGGATGGGATTCTTGGAAGATATGTTGCCAAGGAGGAGACATGAGTACAAGATTCTTGGCTTAATCAATTGAAAGTTGTACAATGGAGGTTAATGGAGTCAAGATTTTGGCTAGGAAGGAATCACCAAGGATTTTGAAGTACTTTGGAAGATCAAGGTCAAGTACACATCAAATCCATCTTCTTCTTCCTTCTTTCTTCCCTCTCTCTCTCTCTCCCTCTTCCTCTCTCTCTCTCGGCCTCTCTCTCCTCCTCTCTCTCTCGGCCTCTCTCTCCTCTCTCTCCCTCTCTCTCTCTCATGTACTAACTATATATGTATATATATGTATGTACTAACATGTAAGACTACAAATAAATATAGGGTACTTTAGTACAAAAAGGGCAATTTAGTCTTACAAGGCTCAAGATTTCCCCAATAAACAAATATAAAGTACGAGTACTTTAATTAATAAAATATTATACTTTTGTACTCCGGGAATCTTAACAAAACATTAGTTTAATGGGATAAGTACTTTGCTTGGAAGATGAGCCTATTACCCAATGGTTAATAGAATCCCTAATGGTTATTATCCAAGGGATAATAAGGTACTAGTACTTTAAATACTAAATTATGTTTTTGGAAAGACTACATGTCCTTTTTATAAAATCCCATGTTTTTATATATATACGTACTTAACCATTTAAATAAAGAAAAGGCTTTTGTCCAATGGGTAAAGATTACCCTAATGGTTATTAACCAATGGTCCAAAGGTACTTGGGTACTTTTATTATAAAAAAATAATTAAAAGTACTTTTCAAATGTCAATCATGGTACTTTTATTTAAATCTTTCAAAATCCTTTTATAATAAAGAAATGGGTTTCTTTTATCCAATGGGTAATAATTCCCCTAACATTTATTGTCCAATGGATAAAGAATAAAACTAAAATAATAAAAGAAAATAAATAATCAATTTCTAGTCTAGGGTTCAAAAAGGTTCAAGAGGGGTAAAATGGTCATTCTTCGGTTAGGGAAAAGTAACTAGATAACTTTCTAGTTAGGTTACACCATCAAGCCGGTTAGAAGCTAACTAGGCTTGCTAAGTCGGACTAAAGAGTCAGAAACGATATTTGAGGGACTAAAGTGCGATTAGGGTTTCAAGTCGGGAAATACGATAATAAGGCATTCGATTTCTTGAAAACTAATCGTAATACAAATTATATAAGAAAAGCAGTTAAGAGAAATTAGGAAATTTCGAATAACAACGAGATTTTTATTGAACGAAAAATCGGAGTTGTTACAGAAAAAGTAAAAAATTAAGACTTTTTCCAAATATTTTGAGAAATTCAATATTTTGGGTAAAAATAATAATTTTGTACTCTTTTAATTCCTCTTGTTGAGATAAGCCAATAATCCACAAAAATTTAACACAAAACTTGCAAATACGAAAAAATTCAAATATGAACAAAAATCAAAAAGCCTAAAAATCCCACAAACAAACCCCGTAAAAATCAAAAAGCCTAAAAATCCCACCAACAAGCCCGTACCCTCCATTGCCAATAGTTTGTTTTTTGGTTTTTACGGGATTTGTTTGTGAAATTTTTAGGCTTTTTAGTTTTTGTTCATATTCGAATTTTTTTCATGCGGACTTGTTTGTGGGATTTTTAGGCTTTTTTATTTTTGTCCATATTTTAATTTTTTTTGTATTTACTAGTTTTGTGTTAATTTTTATGAATTATTGGTTTGTCTCAACGAGAGGAATTAAAAGAATATAAAATTATTACTTTTATCCAAAATATTGAATTTCTTAAAATATTTGGTAAAAGTCTTAATTTTTTACTTTTTCAATTCCTCTTATCGAGACGGACGAATAATTCAAAAAAGTGTGATAGAAAATTAGCAAATGTGAAATCTTTTAAATAAGGACAAAATCTTAAAGTGAAACGGGTACAAAGTATAATGATTTTTGTATTTTATATTTTATAAATAAGAGGGGTAAAGAGTTTGGTGAGGGTAATATAGGTATTGTAAAAAATATAGTACAATGACATTGATTTTGTTTGGTTAGGAGTTTAGTTTAGTTTTAATAGTGGGTGGAGAGAGAAATAAATTTTTCCATCCGTTTTCTAACGTGCAATTAACGGAGAGGGGGTCCCTTTGTATTTTCAGATAAAGAAGGGGAGGACAGTGTTATTTCAAAAACCTCAGGGAAGGTTTCTGTTCGTGTCAGAAACCTCAGGATAGGTCAGTGAAATTTGCCCAAAGTTTTACCTAGACTAGACACTACACTAGCTAGTTGGCATCAAAATCCGGGCCAAGCAAATAATGCCTCTTTGTGGTTGCTTTTTCGATGCTCATATTAGGCTTTCTGCAAGCTGAGACCCACACAGGAAAAAAAAAAACAGCCGATAATGAACAAATTACCAATTTGATTTTTGGTTTGTTTTTCCGTTTAAATTGAGCTATTCTCATTGAATAATGGGCAGAGTCCATTTTAACCCATGTCGTTTGAATCATGTGTAGATACAATTTTTATAATTCAAAAGTATGCACATAATTTCTTGTGGTTTTAAAAATATGTGAATAAATTTCTTACTTTCATATTTTTCATCCATATTAATGTGTATCTCACACGACTCTAAAATATAATCTGAACCGTTCAGAATATATTAAAAAGCATCTCTGTACCAAATAACCATTTCTATTTGGTATGAGTTGCATCAAAAAATGAAAACAGCACTCTGGCACAAACTCTCTAAATAACAAAACGAAAATGCTAGTATAAAGCACCTCCAAAAACTGCTACTAAACAAGAGTGTTTATTAAATTACGAAACTCCGAACAAACAACAAACCAAAGGTGAAAAATAAACAAAAAAAAAAGAGAGAGAGAGAGCCAACTTGAGCAATCTAAGCGGCCCAATTTATTGACTTGGTGACAACCAAATTGGGGAATTACTGGGCTTTAGCTCTGGCAGCCATCATCTTGACAAGCTCTACAAGCTTTTCTGTTTCTGGGATGACATCCTTCACAGCAGCATTCGAACCAAACCTCTCGGCCCATCCAAACAGCCCAGGGGTCTTGGTTTCATCGAGCAACTTTATATTGGCCATCTTCTCGGACGCTTTCAGCCACCCCAAGAAGCTCCCGAGAGCGATATCGAGGTACCCGATTGTGTCACCACCGAAGAAGTCCTTCCCTTTGCCACATTTGACAAAAGCATCCTCCAACAGCATCATCCCTTCCATAACTTGCTCTAGTGCTGCCGCTTTTGCCTCATCTCCCTCCGCATTTCGAACCCCCCTCAGTGTCGGCCACCACTGCACAATAAGGTAAGATGGTGCTGTTTAGTGCAAGTGAAACTTAAGACTCTGTATTTATCGTAATCATGTACTCCTCATTCACCTGTTTGAATCAACGTTTGAACAATCTTCTCAATAGGTTTCCAACAAATTTATACAGATTTCTACTCTTTTCTTAAGGACCTCTTGGCTCTTTGATTTTAGCTTCTTTATTAATTCGAACCAGCTTATGCACCTCGATTAATCCAATGTTCACTAGTGAGGGGCTAACTTATGGAAAGACAATAACAGAAAGACCAATGTTACGAACATAACTTTAAAATACATCTCCGAAGTCCGAACACAGTTTTGACTACAATTGTGTTCTAAAAACTATATATGTGTTCTTAGACTTATTGAGTCAAAAATCAGACCAGAAACATACCTTTTCATCAACATAGGCAGCCCAGAACCGGGCCATGGCCCGATCGTACGGATCCGAAGCAAGAATACCCGGGCCATCGGTCCACACCTCGTCAATGTACTGCACAATGATAAGTGACTCACAAATGGGTTTTCCGCCATGAATCATAACTGGGATTTTCTTATGAACCGGGTTCGATTTCAGCAGCAGTTCACTCTTGGACCCAAACGTCTCCTGGAGAAACTCGTAGTCGACGTGTTTCAAGTTGAGGGCAATCTGAACCCGGTTCACGTACGGGCTGGGCGCTGCGCCTAGAACCTTCACGTCGCTCAGTGCCATTGATACGGGTGTCTGGAAGTAACAGGGGGCTGTTTGTAAAGAGTAAAAAGGTTGTTTTGTACTAATGGGTATGAATGGAGAGGAGGTTATATAGAGCCTTTTGGCTTGCAGAAGAAGAAGGCTTTTGTTGACGTTGACTATGTTGCTACAGAAGGTCCCGACCACAATTTTCTAGATATTATTGTTTGCAGAAATGCTACGGTGCTGCATAGAATTAATTGTTTCTAGATACTTCCATTGGAAGGAGCCCCCTGCGTCATTGAATGCGTCATGATATTTTGGAAAATGAAGATGAATAGGACTGCATTGTCCTGTTATTGCAAAGTTGACTTCTACTGAGCTTTTTGAGCTTTTTTTTCTTAATTTGTTTTTATTCAAAAAAATTTTTGTGCTTCGATAAAAATAAAAATTATAAATTTTACCTAAATATTTTTTAAAATATTCAAGATAAAGTTGATTTTTGGATTTTATCTTAGATATTTTTAAAAATGTTTTGGTAAAGTATTTTACGTTTCGGTTCGTCTTGACGAGACGAATCGAAAAACTAAAAAAGTGAGCCACAAAAGTGACAAACACAAAAAAAAAAAAAATTGAATAAAAAAAATTAGAAAAAAAAACCCAAAAATTCCTTAGTAGAACTTAGCTGTTGTTATCACGATATATTGGTGCATTTTAGTGGACTAAAAGGGTGAGTTCTCCTAAACTTATTACAAAATAAGTTTGTTTTGTCCTTATTTAATTTTTTTTGCATTTGTTACTTTTGTGCCAAACTTTTATGGATTATTGATTCGTCTAATCGGAAAAGTAATTTTTGTTACTTTTACCCAAATATTTTGAGAAATAATCACTTTTAAGAAAATAAGTCAGCTGATTTGATTTATTTTGCTAAAAAGTGGTTATTTCCCAAATATTTGGATAAAAGTAATAATACTTTTTTGATTTCTCTCGTCGAGACGAATTAACAATCTACAAAAATTTGGTACAAAACTAACATATGCAAAAATAATAATAAAATAAAGAAAAAACAACTTATTTTTTATATAGTTTAGGAGAACTCACCCTAAAGTCTATATTTTCAAGCTAAATGGCTCTAACTCAATTGGCATTTCCTGATTCTCACCTTGTGGGAGACCAAGGTTCGAGTCCTGTTGTAGGTGTTTGATGTTTTAGGGCTATGGACGGTTTTTGAATCCCGTGGCAAAAAAAACAACTCTATGTTTTCACTGATTTTGAACCAGGAGATTTTTTTCACGTATATCAACAAAAATATCATTTAACGAAAACAATTTAATTATTGTCATTAACCTTTTATAAACAAGAAAAATTACTTAATTAAAAATCTCAAAAGGGGAAGAAACCAAAATTGAAAAAAAAACATAAAAAAGACAAAAAGCTACTTTTTTAGATTTCTTTCATCCCATTTTTGGGCAAGAGGGAAGGTAGCAATCTAAGAATGCAAGCAGCCCAAATTATTGACATGTTGACGACAGAATGGGAAACAATTGAAAACCGAATTGAAAAATTACTGTGCTTTCGCTCTGGCAGCCATCAAGTTGACAGGCTCCTCAAGCTTCTCTGCTTCCAGAATGACCTCCTTCATAGCACCATTTGAACAAAACCTCTTGGCCCATCCGAATAGACCTGGTGTTTTGGTTTCGTCGAGCAACTCTATATCCGCCATCATTTCCAACGCTCCCAGCCTGCCCAAGAAGCTTCCGAGAGCTATATCGTGCTACTCGATCGATGGTGTCAATGCTGAAGAAGTCCTTTCCTTTGCCACATTTGGCAAAAGCATCCTCCAACTGCATGAGGGCTTTCATAAATTGCTCTATTGCTGCCGTTGTTGTGTCCTGTCCCTCTACATTCTTGAGCCTGTGTCGGCCACCACTGCGCAATCATGTACCATACATTGCAATCATTGTTTACGGTGACAAAATTCCTTTAGAATTCATAACTTTCATAACAAGCTCCTCTTTCGGTTAGTGCAAGTGAAATTTAAGACTATGTATTTGGCTTAATCATGTATCTCGTTCACCAACTGCATGTATGAATCAACATTAGAACAAGAACAATCTTCTTAATAGGTTTACAAAAAAATTACACTATTTTCACATTTTTTCGTCTTATTCAAAAAATTCAATTGGATCTTAATTTTTTACTTTTTAGATTCCTCTTATCATGACAAAGCAATAATCCACAAAAAATTTACGAAAAACTAACAAATGTGAAAAAGAATTAAATAAGGACAAAAAATAAGTCATTTTTCTTATTAGGCCCAATGGCCCGGCTTCTGTAAGCTGAGACAAAAATAATAATAAAAACAGCTGATAATGAACAAATTAACTACAATATGATTTTTGGTTTGTTTTAGCCGTCTAAATTGGGCTATTCTCATTGAATAATAACGTCAAATTCGAGCATTTAAAATCCACATCGATAGAAGCAGAGCCTTAATGTGCAGAGAGTTTTGTAGAATTCTTATGTCATTGGAACATGAATGCAGGTAGTAAGCAAGTTGACTCAGGTAGGGGGAGAGTCTATGGAGCTCCAGGTTTGGCTTCGATAAAGTAAGATCCTCACGATCCGGCATTCATAAGGGCAGAAGCACAGGCGAGAGGGAAGTTTGTTTGACTTTTCTATTTTCATAGGCAAAACGAACCCAAAGAAAGGGCATAGGCAGCTCCGTACGATCGGTTCACATCCTCCGCAGCCGCAGCTCTCATAAATAACTTATACAGATAGAAAGAAGTTGCTCGGAAGATTGCCTTTCCTTCGCCGCAGTGGGCATTCTCCGCTAGTTATCGATTTCGTCAGGAAAAGGCTCGCAATGGCTCTTGCTTGATTAGTGAAAACGTGAGCCTGCCCCTGATTTTAGAACGGGGTTCTGGTTCCAATTCCGATTAGAACAGCGTGCACTGGATTAGGAGTAATGCTACTTGCACATACATTTTTACACATATCTTGCACATACACTTTTATGGGGCCCACCCTAGGTCTCACCAATATGATCCGAACCGCTCATTATTTTTAAAATATTTTTTTAAGAGTTCCTGTAAAAAATCAACTCGATAGGATATCGGCAAAGGCTTTTTCAAAAATCATAGGGTGAAACAGTCTGATTCACACTGCGATTTCTAAAAAAAACCCTCACCGAATATCCTTTCGAGTTGATTTTTTACAGAAACTCTTAAAATATTATTTTAAAAATAATGAGCGGTTCGGATCATATTGGTGGGACCCGATGTATGCCCCATAAAAGTGTATGTGCAAGATATGTGCACAAATGTATGTGTCCTTAGCATTTTTGCTGGATTAGTGGGAAAGGGAAGTCCTCCCCATGAATATTTTCTAAAATATTTCACAAAAGTTTGAATTAAAAAATATTATCATTATCAAAATAAGTCAAATAAGCTGACTTATTTTCTCAAAAAATGGTTATTTTTTAAAACATTTTACAAAAGTTTGGCACAAAATTAACAAATGCGAAAAAAATTTAAATAAGGACAACACAAACTTATTTTAAGATAAGTTTAGGAGAACTCGCCGGGCCGTCTTCTCCTTTATTGAAGGCTCTGCTTACCCATACTATCAACACATCAAGATGCCGCTCGAAATACCGAAGTGCCTAAAAATTGTCATAACGCGGACGTTGGATGACAATTAGTTTACTTTAAAAGCATTTGACAAGAATGCTCCAACGAGATTTCAACCATCAAGAACAAGGACGACGCATGACGTGAGCACTTACGAATAGAAATGGAGCCAGAAATTTCACTACATAGGAGCAACTATGTATGCGAGACAAACAATAAATAAACATGCATAACAACATAAATACATTAGAACTCAAAAAAGTACAAAATATCAACACTCTATCCTTAATTATGTTTTTCATAAACTAACACATCGATTGCAAAAGCGGTAATGACTTACCTCAGCCTATCTAGTAAAACAAGTCATCTTCAATTGCATTCAATGCTCTTTCATGTCATTAAAAGCATCAATAATATAATTGGTATCAAATCCCTATGCAATATCCTTTTCTATGTAAATGATCTAGAAACTTGCTAATTAAAGTTCATTGGCGGAGTTTAGTCTTCACACATTTCATAACTACACCTTAGATTTCACCAAAGATTACCAAAATTTCTTCTCATCTGTTTCTATTTTCTCGAAATTGCCTTCAAAATCTTGACGGTGTGGGATTTTTTTGCCGAAAGAGATAGACAGAGGTCTAGTGTGCCATAGAGATTTTATGTTAGAGAGAAGAAAACATGTGAAACCCTCATAACAATTTATGAGATTGGGGATTTTTATGGGAGAAAAACAGAAAGTTTATTAATGGAGTACTCACAAATTCACAATGTTAATCCTCAAATTTTATGTTTTGTTATAATTTAACCTGTAGTCTTTTAGATTTTAATGTTGGTACTCTTGTATTTCAAAAGTTAGTATTATTTGTTTTTTTTTTTTCAAAATACCAAAGGGGGGCGAGCCTATTTACTTTCATAGAAAATTATTAGTTTTTTAAATACTATAGTACAATTTTTTTTTCAGGGACGACCATCTCTACTGGTCCCTCCCTGGCTCCATCCCTGTTTATAAAGCAGCAGTTCATGCAAACCTTTGAAACTGATAGATAAGAATAAGCTACAACATGTTTCTTACAACTAATGAATTAACTAGTGAAAGACGTGTATCACTATCGTGACTCTGTGAAATATGCTTTTCTGACATTAAGGGCACTTCCAAAGATCTATTGACAAGGATTACTTGTGGTGTCCGA
This sequence comes from Rhododendron ovatum, assembly GCA_019656835.1. Classification (NCBI taxonomy): domain Eukaryota; kingdom Viridiplantae; phylum Streptophyta; class Magnoliopsida; order Ericales; family Ericaceae; genus Rhododendron; species Rhododendron ovatum. The sequence goes on along the minus strand of CM033795.1, from coordinate 18,258,409 downwards.
ACCTTAAGCAACATAACGCATATGGCGGGAGCGGAAGGCCACTATGACAGCGTCTTCAAAAAACATCTAAAACTATTAATTAAAATTTGCTTGAGCAAAGATTGAGAGTGAAACGTAGAGCGAGAATTGAGAACGGGAGGAAGGCGAGGTGCTGCCCCTCAAAAGGGCGGGAGCATCTTCAAAAAATATCTAAAACTACTAAACTTAGGTCTGATCACAACCCTCTAACAGATAACCATTACTATTTGGTATGAGTTACATCAAAAAATGAAAACAGCACTCTGGCACATACCCTCTGAATAACAAAACGAAAAAGCTATAAAGCAACTCCAAAAACTGCTACTAACATGACCGTTTATTGAATTACAAAACTCCGAATAAAAAAAAAACAAAATTTAAAAGAAAAACAAAACAAAAAAAGAGACCAACTTGAGCAATCTACGCGGCCAAAATTATTGACTTGATGACAACCTAATTGGGGAAATTACTGGGCTTTTGATCTGGCAACAATCGTCTTTGCATACTCCACAAGCTTCTCGGTTTCCGGAATGACATCTTTCACAGCAGCATTCGAACCAAACCTCTCGGCCCATCCAAATAGCCCAGGGGTCTTGGTTTCATCGAGCAGCATTATATTGGCCATCTTCTCGATAGCTCTAACCCACCCCAAGAAGCTCCCGAGGGCTATATCGAGGTACCCGATTGTGTCACCACCAAAGAAGTCCTTCCCTTTGCCACATTTGACAAAAGCATCTTCCAACAGCATCATCCCTTCCATAAATTGCTCTAGTGCTACCGCTTTTGCCTCGTCTCCCTCTGCTTTCCAAATCCCCCTCAGTGTCGGCCACCACTGCACAATGAGGTAAGATACGTTACAGTCTATGGGTACTATGTGAAAACTCCTTTAGAAAACATAAGTTTCATAAAATGAAATAAAAAATGCTCATCTGCTGTTTAGTGCAACTGAAACTTAAGACTCTCTGTAGCAATCAACGTTTGAACAATCTTCTTGCTATAAATGAAAAAGATTAATGATTGGGAGCTTAGTTTTAGTAATGGGTGGAAAAAGAAATATAGTAATGATTGAGGATAGAGGTAATGATTGGAGAGAGATGAGAGAGTAATAATTAGAGAAATAGAGTAATGATTGGATAAACAAATAGGGTAATGATTGAAAACTAAATTAAAACTAAAACTAGTAGTTAAAGATTAACCAAACAAAGCCTCTTGTAGTCATGTTCACTAGAGCTGGCCCTCCTCTTGTAGTCATGTTCACTAGAGCTGCCCCTCCATGCTCGGATAACAACAATAAAACCACCCCACAACCCCCCCACCCCCAACCCAACCCAACAAATTTTAAATCAATGCAAAATTAATTGAGTTTTTATCAAAATGAGCATAAGCTGGAAAAAGTGTTTTAGTATTAATCAAAGAGCTGCTAACTATATAAGACTCTCTGTATTTATGTAATCAATCAACGTTTGAACAATCTTTTAGCTATAAATGAAAAAGATTAACTCTTGTAGTCTTGTTGACTAGCGGCTAGAACCCCCCCAGACCAAAGCTTAAACTGAGTTTTGATCAAAGTGAGCATAAGTTGAAAAAAGTATTTTAGTATTGATCAAGGAGCTACTAAACTATATAACTAATATCGAGATGCCGGCTTATTTTGCATTAAATTTTTTTTTATTTGAACCAGCTTATGTATCTCGATCAATCCAATCTCCATCATTGAGGGGCTAACTTTTGGAAAGACAATATTAAAAAGAGCAATTTTACGAACATAACTTTAAAACACAGTTATGACTACAATTGTGTTCTAAAAAGTGTACATGTTCTCAGACTTATTGTGTCGAAAATCAAACCAAAAGCATACCTTATCATCAACATAAGCACCCCAGAACCGGGCCATGGCCCGATCGTACGGATCCGTAGGGAGAATACCCAAGCCATCAGTCCACACCTCATCAATGTACTGCACAATAATAAGGGACTCGCAAATGGGTTTCCCCCCATGAATCATAACCGGGACTTTCTTATGAACCGGGTTCGATTTCAGCAGTAACTCACTCTTGGACCCAAATGTCTCCTCGAGAAACTCGTAGTCAACGTGTTTCAAGTTGAAGGCGATCTGAACCCGGTTCACGTACGGACTGGGCGCCGCGCCCAGAACCTTCACGTCGCTCGGTGCCATTGATACGGGTGTCTTGAAGTAACAGGGGGCTGTTTGTCAAGAGTATTAAAAGGGGGTTTTGTAGTAATGGGTATAATGAATGTAAAGGAGTGGCTGCTATTAGTACTTTATATAGAGCCTTTGGGCTTGCAGAAGAAGGCTTTTGTTGACTTTGACTATGGTGCTACAGAAGGTCCCGACCACAAGTTTCTACTTAATTTTTGTTTGCAGAAATGCTATGGTGCTACGTAGAACAGAAAGTCTGCTTGCACAGCAAATGCAGCCGTGCACAGATCAATTTTGCATCCGTCTCGGGTCTCGCAAAAATGATCAAAACCGCTCATTTTGTTCAAAATACTTCGTTTATGGTCCTTGTAAAAAATCACCTCAATCCGATATCGGGAAGGGTGTTTACGAATCATCTAACTTTGCTTCAAAATTTATACGAATCATCTAACTTTGCTTCAAAATTTAGCCACCCTTCCCGATATCAGATTGAGGTGATTTTTTACAAGGATCATAAACGAAGTATTTTGAACAAAATAAGCGATTTCGATCATTTTTACGAGACCCGAGACGGACGCAAAATTGATCTGTGTACGGCTGCTGTGCAGCCTTTGCTGTTCAAGTAGCAGCGTTGTACATAGAATTTCTAGATACTTCCATTGGAAGGAGCCCCCTGCGTCATTGAATGCGTCATGATATTTTGGAAAAGGAAGATGAATAGGACTGCATTGTCCTTTTATTGCAGGTTGAGTTCTACTGAGCTTTTTGAGCCTTTTTTTTCTTTCTTTTCTAAATTTGTTCTTTTTCAATTTTTTTTTTCTCGTGTTTCGATTAGTCCTGTCAAGGCGAAGCAGAAAAAAAAAAAATTACGACTTTTACCTAAGGTCCGTTTGATTAGCGAAAAAAATAAAATGAAAAGTGATAATGATAGAAAGTGAAGTAAAAAGGAAAGAAGAAAGTTATTTTTTTTATCACATCCATTTGATTAGAATGAAAATTTTGCAAGAAAATAGTAGATTATAAAAGAGAAAAGGTGGATGGAAGAGGATAAAGAAGGAAGTTACAGTAACTGTTATTGATTTTCTCGAGAAAATAAAATTTTCTTACACATTTTGTGAGAAAAAGTAAAAGAAGCTCTTATGTTTTAGAGAGTTGTACATGAAATATCACTTTCTAAGAGATTCTCGGCAAGTGAACACAAAAAAAGTTTTTTTTTTTCTTTCTTGTATTTTCTACCGTTATCTTGCTAATTAAGCGGATCCTAAATATTTTTTAAAATATTCAAGATAAAGCCGATTTTTGGGGGTTTATTTTAGATATTTCCAAAAATATTTTGGTAAAAGCTAATATTTTATTTTTCCGATTCATCTTAACAAGACAAATTGAAAAACTAAAAAATTGAAGTACAAAACTGACAAATGCAAAAAAAAAAAAATTAAATAAGAATAAAATTAGGAAGATATCCATGTTATGTAAGATGAGAGAGTATACTGTTCATATACTCCGAAAGTATTGAATTTTCATAACCTGGATAATTTAACGCATAACAAGGCAAAAATATAAAGGAAATCACGCTTTAAATCATGTATGGGTTTCATAACCCAGACAACATCAACATTCCAAAAAAAAAAAAACCCAAAACAAATTGGTAAGGAATTATTGCACTTGCAGTGCTACAAAATTCAAGACATTTGGCTATGGAGTAGCAAGGAGAAATGCTGATTGGTGGTGCTATAACCTCCATCGATCACAAGGTTAATCCCGCTCAAGTACTTCGACTCGTCGCTCCTGTAGACACCCTATTTTGGACTGTCCAGATAACGTTATTTGTCGATCTTTTATTTCCCCAATGATGATTACAGTCGAAAACAGTCGAAGGACATTGGTGCGTTTAAGCTTTGAGCGTCCCGAACCTCTTTCAAACCCCTTTCAAACCCTTCAAACCAGAGCCAAACGGCCCCAGCAAAACCCAACTTGCCTACGCCAGTGCATTAGTGACATACGCCAGTAGGCTGCCACGTGTCAGTCATCGACCATTGGCCCAGCTTATACTGGCGCACGCCAGTTAATAGTGGCGCACGCCAGTCAAATCCAGTCAAATCAACTTTATTCAGCCACTTGGGCGGGACTTTTGTGCCACCCTGACGTCGGCTATAGTGTCCCTGATGATTGCATTCGGCGGGGGCGTTCCCTCTCTCTCCTACACCCCCCATCAAGCCAAGTCACATGCATTTAATGCATGGAAGGCTCCCTTCCTCTTCCAACCAGCCAAACAAAGCCCAGCCTTAACTGATCTCAGTCCCTCTCCCCTCTATAAATACTCCCCTTGCATTCATTTGCAAGGGGTTAACCACATTAAAAAGGGTAATCTCTCTCTCTCATTCCTTCAAACTCTCTATCTCTCTTCCTCCATTGAAAGAGAAAAGAGAGCAACCCACTTCCATACACCCCACTGCCATTCAGTCATCATCTCAGCCTCCATCTCCAACCTCCAAAGTCCAAAACCACCTCCAAACCTTCATACAAAAGGTATACCACATTTACGTTCTTTTCTGTTTTCAGCTTCTGAGGGGGACCAGAAAGGTCCAGGCTAGTAGATAATACTAGTCCTGGCCTTAAACTGGTAAAATACGACAGTCGATCGAGGTTGAACATGGCGCACGCCAGTAATATGATGCCGTACGCCAGTTATGGAAGTACGTGCAATACTGGCGTGGGGATCATGGATCATCCCTTTTGCTTATTTTCATTCCTGTCAAATCACCCTAGCATGCTAACAACCAGCTTACTAGTTTCTGTATTTAGAACTGTTTAGCGGTAGTATTCAATATTTGTCTACTTTTGCTATGGAAAGGCCTCTGGGATCCTTCTGGTCATGTTTCAGAGCCCAGATGATGCAAAGCCAAGCACTGAGTCAAGGAATAAGTGGTGTACGGCATGATGTAACTGGCGTACGACAGTTTGTACTTGATTCCAGTGGCTGGCCCTTGCATCTTAGTCTGGTTTTGGCCTATTTCCCTGTCCCCGCACTGTTTTGGGGTATTCTGCTTACTTTCATGGCCTAAAAGCCATTTCATCTGTCTGTATTATATAACCTGTAATATGTTGACTGCGTGGTTTGTCCTGGGTGTGCCCTGGTCCTTCTCCAGAGCCCAAAGGATTGCAAACAAGGACTGTGTAAATGAACAAGTGGAGTACGCCAGTTGTCTAGTGGCGTGCGCAGGTCCAGGTCAGCATGCAGTGGTTCGATCAGTGCATGCTGGCAGGGTCTGCTCACGTCGCTTTGTGACAGTGTACTCCAGTTTGTTCGGGCTGCTCAGTGCTTGTTCTCAATCTATATTTAGCATTGCAATCAAATCATCCATAAACATTTTGTCACATAAACTACAAGTTGTTACAGCTTTCGTCCCCATTAAATGTTCCCCCGCCCTAGCTAGCTAAAAAAAATGATAAAATGAGAGAAAAGTGCAGATGTTTTTTTTATAAAAATGCCTGAGTAGAGACCGATCTCCAGATTGGGCAAGAGGGGGTGCCATAAAACCCTTCCCCTCTCGTAACCTGGCTCCCGAACCTCAGATATCGAATGTGACGACGGACCGGTCCACGCCTTTTCAAAATCAAATAAACGTGGTAAACGTTTTCGAGTTCGGTTCCTTGGGTACTTCACCGCTAAAACCCGAGTGGCGACTCTGAATCGAGGCGTTTCGCCGAGCTCTTCCAAAGAGGGCCGCGCCCAATCTTTAAAAAGGGGAACCCGAGATCTTGCGATTTCCGGGGCACGTGCCCACAGTGGCGACTCTGCTGGGGAACTCACTTGCGTTGATTGATATTCGGCGATTAATACATGATTGAACAAAATTCAAAAGCTTGTCAAAACAGTACGCTTCGCGCTACTGAAGAATGGGATGGTAATGTAACAGGAGCTCAGCGTCCGACCAATCCGAACTGGGGCTTTTACTTTTGTTCACTTGTGTAGTTTTCTCCAAGTATTAGTTAACAAAAGTGGGCCAAGCTTCAAAGGGCATTTTATTCCAAAATCGTTGCATTTCTCTCTCGTCAAATCATTTTTTCGACAATTCTCAGTTCGTATTCGATGGTTAGTCAGCCCCGTTGAGGTATTTTGGGTAACCGGCACAATTTATTGGAGCCCGGGGTCCTCGAACGCCCAACAACCTTGGACGATGATGAGTCGTACTACCGTTCGACCATTGCTTTGCTCCACGCATTGCAGTGGGAGGTATATCGCGGCTCTAGTCGGAGGAACCCCTTTAGCCAAAACCGGCCTCTACAGCGATTACAAGGCACTAGAACCTTTCAATCTAAGACAGGAACCCGCAGGGTAGGATTACTTGTTTCTAACCCCATATCTTGTCTACATGTTACCGCTTTCCATATCGCATGCTTGTACATACATTCATGACCGTTTTTGCGTAGGAGCATGCTAGGGCGGCTTTTAGGATGTCTTTCGTCGAGTCTGTCTCGCGCCCGTTCAGCATTGCCTTGGACCGATGACGAGTCGTGCATCTCGATGTTGCACGTTATTTAAAAATTGCAAAGTCCTTAATCAATGAGATTTCGGGAAATCAATACTCTCTAAGTCTTTATCTAATGCCCGATCGAGGTTTCAAACCGAAAAACTAGGAACAACGGAGAGAATGTCGTGATGCTTACACCACCCAGGTTAAAAGTGCCAATCACTTACACCGCTCAGGCTCCGGCACAATGCTGCTTACGCCGCTTCGGTTACGGTATCACGCCATCCATACCAAGTTGTTCCGAAACCAAACTTTGAAACTTCGAGAAGCGTGAGAGCCAAAGGCTTAGGCTGTTTTGGCATCCCTTGGTAACATTCAATTTAATCAAGGATACACCGTCGAAAAGAAAATCCGAGGATTCTATGGCAATTGCACGAGCGCCGTAAGGCAGACTCCATCTAGTTCTAGAGTCTAGGAGGACACCGACGACGTTGGCATGCGCATTCTCCATTTTTGTCGATTCTTTCAAATAAAATGATTGCAGGCTGTCACTGAGCTCTTGTACCTTGCTGTCTAGTCATGTCGATGTCGAAGCAGAATTCTGAAATCAAGAGCCAAACCTACTTGGGGCCGTCCGTCGAGTCCGTGTGAGGGTTTGATTTGGGGTTTGTCTCTCGGTCGACCGCAACGGAAGCTCTGACCTGCACTGTGTCACGGGAGGATTCACCACTGACTATTCCACACGAGTCCCCTCCGTCTTCTCCGTCTCCTCCGTCTCCACCAGCATCTCCAAAGTGTGTTAAGATAAAAGTGCTGACCATGGCGGATGTCCCGCCTCCGAATCTCGCAACTCTATTGGCCGATTTGTAGCACAACCTGGGCATCATGCAACAAAGGGCCGACCAGGCCGACGCCTCTGTGGCTAATCTTTGAACCCTCATCGAGGAGCGACTTCCCATTGTAGCAGGAGGGGAAGGTGATAGAAGGCGTGAACAGGGAGCCGCTGCCGAAGAGGAACCGCTAGTTGAGAATCCCGCTGCAAGCCCAGAAATGGCAGCTTTGGTCGCCAAAATGGCCAAGTTGGAAGAGACAGTTGCTAAATCCGAGAGAAAAGGGTCGAGAGTGCTAGACATGGACCGCCTCTGCCAGTTCCCGAACGCCAGGCTCCCCGATCGGTTCAAAATGCCTGACTTCGCAAAATTTGACGGTACTGGAGATCCGAAAACTCACTTGTTAGCCTATCATGGTGCAATGAAACTGCATGGTGTTGGAGAGGATGCCATGGCTCAGCTGTTTCCACAAACTCTTGCCGGTCCCGCCTTTCAGTGGTTCCTATCGCTCGACATCTCCAAGAGACGAACGTGGGAGGACATCGGCACGGCTTTCAATGCTCAATACAGCTACAACGCCCAGCTCAAAATGACCACTCGGGAGTTGGAATCCACCAAGATGACCGCAAAGGAGTCCTTTGCGGACTTTATCCAAAGATGGAGAGCCAAGGCCGCTCTCATGCCCGATCGCCCGAGCGAGAAGGATCAGATCCGCATCATCTCTCGTAACTTGCAGCCGGACTTCGCCAAAAACCTCGTCTTGGTCCAAGGGGCAAACTTTGAAACGTTCTACAACTCCGGGCTGGCTATCGAGAAAGCCCTCCAAACTGGTGTTCTGCCCAGGAGTGACAGTTCCTCCTCTGCCTCAGCCTCGAAATCAAAGCCCCGTGCGTACACCGGAAACAGTACTGCTTTGTTCGGTGGCAACAGCTATGCCAATGCAAACTCTGCTAACAACCCCTCAGCCCAAAGCTCTAACCACATCGCCGACATAAACCAAGTTCAAACCCCTCAAAGACCCTGAAACCGCAACCAACCCCGTAACTTCGCCAATTTCGAGGCACCACTTTCCTCGGTGTTGGAGAAGTTAATCAAAACTGGGCATCTCAGGCCTTTAGCCCCGACTCCACTTCCTCAAAATCCACCCCCTAGCCATAACCCCAGTGCATTCTGTGCTTACCACCAAATGCCCGGCCATTACACCGACTCTTGCTATCGCCTCCGTCATGCGATACAAGATTTGGTGGACAATGGTACCCTTCCAACCCCACCTACCAAACCCAACGTCATCTCCAACTCCCTTCCTAAACACGACCCTAACCCTCAAGTGAACCAGATAAGCCTCAGCTCCACTATATTCAACCCCACCGACCATATTGCCTCAACCAACAGCCCTAAACCAATCGTACCTTTCCCTTCTGAACCAAGCATTAACATGATGGCAGCCGGCTGGGCTATGGAGGACAAAGCCAAAGAATGGGAGGAGCTTTGCAATGATTGGATCGAATAGTATAACATGGGGTTTCCTGCTCACCCCCAAGTTAATCAGATATGGCTGGATCAATGCGAAGAAGAATGGAATGCGGCACAGGCTGACCCTCTGGACGGGCTCTCCTTGTTCGCACTCTTTTACCAACCCGAGCTGAACCCAGTCGAGCAAGAAGCCGAGGAGTATGTGTGGGATCCGCAGCCCGATGGATGGCAAATAGGCCAAGGTCTTAAGATTGATTTGGACCAAGTAGACGTCGGTGAAGAGTATTGGGACCAATTTCAAGAAGGGGAGCTCGTACCCAATATCCGCCGCCCGCTCGGCGCCATGCAACCATTGGTGGATTCAATTAACGACGTGATCGGCTGCTGCGCCCATGAGTTTGACCCTACGCGGGACATCGTTTCTGCGAAGCAGCCCCGCCCTTTTGTTTCGGTTCCCGGAGATGATTGCTCTATCATGGTCTTGGATGCACCTCCCGTCGACCTATGAGACGCAGGCAAAACCGCTAAGACTCCACCGCCCACGGACATTTGGGATGTGGACAACATTGTCGATCTGGACATGGGGAACGAAGTGTGGACCGTCAACACTGCTCTGGTCGATGGGGGATTCTGGGATGTTCCGTTTGTCACTAATCCGGGGGCACCCTTCGAAGAAGAAGCTGCACCGGATCCGACCTTTTGGAAAGGGCTAGTAATGGAGGACTTAGCATGGGACACTGCTCTGGGGACAGACTTGTCTACAACGGTGGCATCAACGGACAAAGGAAAGCGCAAGTTGGAAGAAGTGCCCGCCGACCTGTGGGATTCCATCGACTCATCGTCTTGGTGGGATGTGGCCAACGTCACTAGGAGTGGCCGAGTGTTTCATCCAGCCAATCTGCAGGCTGGAAGCTCGTCCAACCCGCCTGCTCCGAAAACCACCGCTCCCGCTGCTCAAAGGAATGACCCACTCCTTTCGAATGGGGTTCCCGAAAAAGACGCCATTCTGAAACAGCTTGAACGGATTCCTGCCGCCGTATCCATCTGGGTTTGATATCGTCATCAAAGGAGCATCGTGAGAAGCTGTCCTCCGCTTTGGCCCGGCTCACAGTACCAATTAACATCACCCCCGAGGCCATGATTGCCTTGGTGCTGCCACTCCTCTCTAAACACTCTGTCACATTCACCGAGAAGGATCTGCCTGTCGAGGGAACTGCTCACAACCGCCCGCTCCATATCACCGTCAAGTGCCGGGGACATTGGGTGCCAACCGTGCTGATCGACAATGGCTCTGCTATCAATGTTTGCCCGATGAGGGTCGCCTACCGCTTGGGGCTCACCAAGAAAGACTTGACACCTTCTAATCTGGCCGTCAAAGCTTATGATAGCACCCGCCGTACAGTCGAGGGAACTCTAATACTGAAACTTGACGTTGAGGGTTTCGAAATGGACGTTGAATTTCACGTAGTCGATGCCCCTGCTACTTTCAACCTGCTGCTGGGCAGGCCGTGACTTCATAGGGCCGACATCACGGCGGTGCCTTCAACTCTACATCAAAAGGTCATGCTGGGGCTGCCTACTGGTACTTTGACAATCTGCGGGGATTCTGGAATCCGCCCGCTCACAGATGATGGAACTCCTGTCTTGGGCATCATGCACGGGGAGGAAGACTCCGATTTTGGAGGATTCTCTTTCGACACATCTGGCTCAGTCCTCGCCATTGCCATGGATGATGATTTCACCATAAGCTCAACCGTCCTCGAAATGATGAGGAAAATGTCATTCATGCCTGGCTTGGGACTCGGGATCAACCAACAAGGGATTGCTGAGTTCCCTATTTTTCCTTCCACCGAAGGCCGCTTTGGCTTAGGTTACACTCCGCCGGCCAAAGATGCCAAAAAGAGGAAAGACATGGGAAAACCTTGAACCCTTTTTAGTAACCCCGATAGCTACTTTGTGCGAGAAGGAGGAGGCTCTGCTTATTCGGGACAGCTGGAGCCATTTTGGGATCCGGAGACTTCTACTTGGCTGTCGGGATTCGAGATCTTTGTTGCGGACACCTGGTCCGACGGTGAAGAGGAAACAGCCGAAGAGAAGCGTGCTAAAAGGGAATTCGAGAGACAGCTGGTTCGGACCAAGGAAGGGTTTGACTGGCTGCAGACTTTTGATCAAGGGGGTTTGGAGATGCTGTTCTCCCAAGTAGGTTTGGTTGGCAAGGGCGAGGAAGCTGAAGTGCTGATGCTTGGGCCCGACTCATCAAATGCTCCCGAAGATCCTACCTCTCTCATAGTCAAGGCGCAGGGAAGTATTAATAATTGCATTTTCACTCCGCGTCTAACATGCATTGACGACGAGTCTGAATCTGACACCGAGTCTATCAAGTCTAAGTCTAGCTCAGAGTCGGAGTTTGTGCCTCTTGGCCCTCCACGTCGTAGCTTTTACTTCGAGTTCGAGTCTGTTGTACTTGGCAACCCTGTGGGGTTTTATGAAATGCATGATCCTACTTCTGACTACCTTGCTAGCTTCTATATAAACTGTGTCGACCCTGACGATGAAGGAACAGACTCTGACGGGGACATCCCGGCTGAGTTACGTTCTCTCATCGAAAAGGAAGATGAAAGGCGTGCTCAGCCTCTAAAAGAAGAAGTAATTTTCGTAAATCTGAAAGATAAGGGTGACCCCCGTATGATGCAAATTGGTGCGAACCTGTCTCCGGAAAACCACGCTGGAACAATCGAGCTTCTCAAGGAATTTCCCAAGTTTTTTGCATGGTCTCATAAGGATATGCCCGGCATTGATCCTGAAATTGTACAGCACCGAATCCCGTTGGAGCCCGGGGCTGTCCCCGTCAAACAGAAACTCCGCAGAATGAGGCCGGATTGGGTTCAGAAAATCAAGGAAGAGGTTACAAAGCAGATTGACGCAGGATTCATTAGGGTTACAGAATACCCCAAGTGGGTTGCCAATATCGTGCCTGTTCCCAAGAAGGATGGAAAGATCCGAGTCTGCGTCGACTTTAGGGACTTAAACAAGGCAAACCCCAGAGATAGTTTTCCCTTGCCGCACATTGACGTGCTTGTGGACAACACGGCGGGGCATGCCTTGCTCTCTTTTATCAACGGATTCTCCGGATACAACCAGATCTCTGTGGCGCCCGAGGACCAAGAGAAAATGACGTTTGTCACGGAATGGGGCACTTACTGCTATGTAAAGATGCCATTCGGGTTGAAGAACGCTGGGTGCACTTTCCAACGGGCTCAAACGACCTTGTTTCATGATTTTATCCACAAAACCATTGAGATCTACGTCGATGACATGATTGTAAAGGCAAAGGAGGAAAAGGATTATCTTCCCTCGCTCAGGCAGTTCCTCGAAAGGCTTTGCAAGTACAACGTACGCCTGAATCCTCAGAAGTGCACGTTCGGGGTCACGTCAGGCAAAATGTTGGGGTTTTTGATCACCGCAAGGGGAATCGAAGTGGATCCTTCCAAAATCAAAGCAATCCTCGAGATGGAGCCGCCTAAGTCTGAGAAAGGCGTGCGAAGTTTTCTAGGGAAGGTCCAGTTCATCAGCAGGTTCATCTCCAAGCTAACTCTGACCTGCGAACCGTTATTCCGTCTGCTCAAAAAAGGGGTCCCGTTCGAATGGACAGAGAAATGCCAAACCGCCTTCAAGTCTATTCAAGGGTACTTGCAGAACCCACCGGTACTGATGCCGCCTACGCCGGGTCGACCTCTGATCCTTTATCTGTTCGTTTCTTCAACAGCCGTGGGATGCTTGTTAGCACAGGAAGGAAGCAATGGGGTCGAGAGAGCTGTTTACTATCTGAGCAAGAAGATGGTGGGATCCGAGGAGCGTTATACCCCTCTGGAAAAGACGTGTTGGGCGCTAGTTTGGGCTACCAGAAAGCTTAGACACTACATGCTAGCCTATTCGGTGAGACTGATTTCTCGAATGGATCCTATCAAATACCTATTCGAGAAGCCTGCGCTCACCCATAAGCTAGCACGTTGGTTGCTTCTGCTAGCTGAGTTCGAACTCCAGCACGTCACAAAGAAGTCTGTAAAGGGGCGAGCTGTGGCCGAATTCTTGGCCGATCACCCGATCGACGGCCCGGAAGATGTGGATTTCACTTTCCCCGACGAGGAGGTTCTAATAGTGGTCGAGGAAGTTTGGACGCTCTATTTTGATGGGGCCGCTAACCGGAAGGGATTTGGGATCGGAGTGTTGCTAATCACGCCCGCCGGCGCTCACATTCCGCTCGCTTTCAAGTTGAATTTCGATGTCACCAACAATCAAGCTGAGTACGAAGCCTGCATCGTCGGAATGGAAGCTGCTGTTGCCTTAGGCGTTGAGAAGTTAGAAGTAATTGGGGATTCGAACTTGGTGGTTTCCCAGGCCAATGGAGATTGGAAGGTTCATGAGAAAAAGCTGAAGCCTTATCACCAAGACTTGGAAGAACTGATTCCTCGCTTCAATAAGGTGACCTTCACCCATGTCCCACGCTTGAAGAATCAGTTCGCCGATGCTTTGGCGACTTTGGCTTCAATGATCGAACTTCCAATAGGTGTCAAGCTGTGGCCGATTGTGATTGAACAAAGGGACTTGCCTGCTTATCAGTATATCAACGCCATTGATGACATCGATGATGGCCTACCATGGTACCATGACATTTGGAACTTTGTGGAGCGCGGGGAGTTTCCTGCCGAGGCCACGAAGAAAGATCGGATTGCTTTGCAAAGGCTAGCTTCTCAGTACATCATCTGTGGGGGGAAGTTGTATCGAAGGTCTCACTGCAGGATGCACAAGCTCTGTGTCGGCGGCGCCGAGGCAACAAGGATAATGGAAGAAATCCACGAAGGAGTCTGCGGACCTCACATGAGCGGCGTCATGCTCGCTAGAAAGATCCTCAGGCAGGGTTACTTCTGGTCTACAATGGAATCGCAATGCATCGACTATGTACGGCGCTGCTACAAGTGCCAAATCCATGCGAACCTACAGCATGTCCCTCCATTTAAACTATATGGCATGACCTCGCCATGGCCTTTCTCTATTTGGGGCATCAATGTTATTGGGATGATCAGGCCGTCTGCTTTGAATGGTCACAGGTTCATACTGGTAGCGATAGACTACTTCACTAAGTGGGTTGAGGACGAATCTTACAAGACACTGACAACTGTCCAGGTTACTCAGTTCATTCGAAAGAATATCATCTACCGGTACGGGGTTCCTCAGGCTTTTGTGTCAGATAACGGAAGTCATTTCAAAGGAAGGGTTCTGGAGCTCTTCGAGGAATTCGGCATTGAGATCCATCACTCAACGACCTATCGCCCGCAAACGAATGGGGCGGTCGAAGCTACGAACAAGAATGTCGAGATGATCATCAAGAAAACCACCGAGTCTGCAAGGGATTGGCACGAGCAGCTGCCTCTCGCCCTTTGGGGGTATCGAACGTCTATCCGCACGTCAACGGGTGCAACCCCATTTTCTTTGGTTTATGGGATGGAGGCAGTGCTTCCCATTGAGCTTGAGGTCCCGTCACTGAGAATCATGGTTGAAAGCGGTCTCGAAGAGTCTGAATGGCTGAGTGGAAGGTTTGTCGAGTTAATGTTGTTTGATGAAAGACGGCTCCGGGCGTTGTATCATGTTCAGGGGTATCAGCGTCGAATTGCTCGGGCGTTCAACAAGAAAGTGAAGTCCAGGGGCTTAGTCGAAGGAGACATGGTTATGAAAGAGATCCGGGCTCCAGTGCTTGATCCTCGCGGGAAATTCAGGCCGAAGCGATCCGGGCCTTACATCATCAAGACTATCCTATCCTGGGGCGCTGCTAAGCTTATCGACCTTGACGGCAACGAATTCAGCACCCTGGTCAACCTGGATCAACTCAAGCGTTACTATCCCTGAGAGATGCTCGTTGGGTCGAAAACCACAAGGGTGGGCAATTCCAAGCAAAAGTTAGAGCAGCCTGCTAGACCGAAAACCTAAGGAGGCGGTTCTAGGCAAAAATAAATGGGCACAAGTCAAAAGCTCGCTAGGCCAAAAACCTGAAAAGGCGGCACTAGACAAAAGTTAGTGCGTAAAAGGAGAGGTAAAATACACGAGCGAACCTTAGCCTGAACTACGTTCTGACCTGATTCCTTGAAAAGGGATACCTAGGCAATCTCACCTTGAGATTCGGTCACATTCCATCAAGAGTTCAATCCAGGTTGGACATTTTGGGTACGCATCACAGTTTGGGAAGGTCGAGCACAGGTCAAGGGTGCATTGAAGTGAATCAGAAAGGGGAAACCCATCGTCTTTCAACTTTATTGCAAATTACTACTTCTAATGCATAAGCTCAGCATAAAAGCCTTAAAAAAACAGTAAAAAGCATGAAAAACAGAACCAAATGCTTAGGAAGCCTAACGGCTCGCAGTTTATTCTAAGCATAGCAAAATGGCCCGGAGTCAGTTAATATTTTCTCTTGCATTCACATCTGCCCTCAGCCACTGTCTGTAACGACTCTTTAGCCCCGTGGTAAACCCCGGCATCTCAGCCTGAAGGGCTCTAAGGCCCCAGCGCCTCTGGTAACCGCTGAGTGTTTGAGCATTGAAATTCGGGACACGGAAATCCCCAATGCTAATACGGTAATTCTCTTGAGAGGCGCCCAGCTGTCGAAGGACGCGGCCGGGAATGTAGAAAGTGAAGCTCGACAGTCCTGCGATCACCATCCTGTCAAATCCGTCGGAGTAAACAGCCATATCCGGGAGGTCCAGCTAGGGGCACCTCCAAGCGATCTCATCAGGCTGCATTTGTTGCATGAACTCATACCAGCCTTCTATGTCCATGTCCGGATACCGCATCTCCCTTTGATGGATCCTCTTCGGAAAGAGATTCCAGCCCGCTACCGGAGGGTGCAAGAGATTCAGATTGTCCGACAACCACAACTGCATGAGTGAAAAGACAAGTAAGAGGCCAGATAAAGCCTGAGGGAAAAGACAAGTGAGAAGCTAGGAAACAGCCTAAGTCGAGTGTCGAGGTAAAAATAGAATGTGCGAAAAACCAGAAAAAGGTGAGCCGAGTGAGATTACCTGAAGCAAAAGCGGACTGCTGCTGAAAACGGCCGACTAGCCCGTATACACCAAATCCAAACCCAAGAGTGTCTCCGCCAGGACCAAAGGGATCACATTCCTTCGTGTCCCCATCTGGGCAGCAACGCTCACAAGTGAAGGGCTGACCTGCCCGTGAGCCGGCACGAGCAGATAAGCGGCAAGCAGGCAGATTACCAAAGCAAAGCAGCGACGTGCTTGAGTTTCGTCACTCTCCCAATCGCCATCTAGACTGTACATTTCAATTAGGCGCATGACATTCATTTGGCCACCCTCAAGGATAGCGCTCGCCAAACCCCGAGAGATGTCGAGCGAGCTGGCCAGCAATTTAGGCATGCTTGCTCGATACGGAGGGACAACGAGTGTAGAGGACGAATAGGTCCGGAGGTACGCCTAGAATTCCTCGACAGTCGGGCACAGCTCGTCATCGCTGAAACGAAAGGCATGGACGTCAGGATCTCAGAATCTGAGAGCAGCCCGTAGGAGTGCCGGACGGAGCGGTACATGTCGGAGGAAGCGGAATGAAGCAAGGCCATGATATTGAAAATTAAGCCAGTCGACGCTTAGATATTGTGCTAACCAGGGCCTGAGTAGAGTTGGGAGGGGGTTATCCATGGAAGGTGCTGAAGTATACTGATGGAAAGAGGAAGCAATGCAGTCCTGAAGACCACAATGCAATGCCCCTGCTTTATAGGCCTTGGCTTTTCACTTCTCCACCAATGAAGCATTCAAAGCTTCATGCTAGACTCCAAACCATGCACCTGCAAAGTACACTGCCCCCTGAGAACCCAGAAACCGTGTGCAAACCATGTGGGGGTAAAAACAAAGTGGCCCCTGAAAAAGGACAGTTGGTCAGTCAAGTGGGTCTGGCGTTCAACAACCTAGCGTACGCCAGTTAATAACTGGCGTGTCCATGTCCCCACCTACTGGCGTACTGCCCTCAACTTCTGGCCTACGCCAGTAGGTTTCACCAGAAACCAGTTTGCAGCAGCTACTGCCCCCGCATGGTCGTTTTCAATTCCGGGGCTGGCTTTGGCCGTTTGTTGGTTCCTACAAGTCACAAACGTCATTTAAGACTATGGCAAGGCGTCGGATCCCAAAAGCCATGCCCGATGAAGATTTCGGACCCTCGGTGGCCCGTTTCAACCCAAAATCAAGGATACGGGAGGTCAAATCTCGTTTCAGGGGCTTTTGCCAAGCGTTATCATACCATACGTGTTACATAGGCCTTATGTGACCGTGTGGGGGTGTTGGTTTCAGTCCAAGACCATATCGAGTCATCTTTGGCGTCTTATGCCCGTTTTTGTGGCATTTTTAGCTTTTTCTTGGTTTTTTCCTTGTACCGGGGCTTTTCTACCAGTTTTGATGATTCGTACAAGTCATTATGCACCTATGTTACCTTTCAAAAGGGTCAATTTCCTTCCCCGGGGGGGAATGACGGATTTTGGCTTGCTAACGCCCAAAATTCCCGTATCCCCCGCGTGTCTGGGATACGTGTCGTATCCTAGGACCTTTCTATCCATCTTTTCTTCGAACTAAGTTGATTTTGTACATATATAAGTGTCTTTTGTCGATTCAGAGCATTCGTCAATGCATGTTAGATATTAGTGGATGGTTTATTATTTTCCTTTATCAAATCCCGACAAAGCAAGGGAAAAACAATAAACTGAAAATGCATATGTTATATACTACTGTGGCAAAATGTAAAGATGGGAATGTATCAAGCATCAAGTGGCACAACGGTCCGGGTAGAACTAAATGAAGCAGGGCACACTCGCCCAAAGGTCAAAGAGGCACGCAGGCCCCATCCAAAACATCAAAGTACCAAGTATCAAAGTATCGGTATCAAAATGTCAAGTAGCAGCAAAATAGACTAAGGCTCGGTGATAGCCCTCAGTCGTCAAAAAGGTCCTCCTCGTCGTCGTCCTCCTCGCTGTCCTCCACCTCTCGAGGGTCTATGCGGAACCTGGGGTCGCTCGCTGAGTCAGAGCCGCTGCTGAGGGACGTATCCTCCTCTTCTTCTTCGTCCTCTGTGTGGGCACGCGCCCCGAAAATTCGTCGCTCGACCTCGGCGTGCGGCCCTCTTTGGAAAATGCGCGGCGAAACGCCTCGATTCAGAGTCGCCACTCGGGTTTTAGCGGTGGAATACCCAAGGAACCGAACTCGGAAACGTTTGCCACGTTTGTTTGATTTTGAAAGGCGTAGACCAGTCTGTCGTCACCTTCGATATCTGAGGTTCGGGAGCCAGGTTACGAGAGGGGAAGGGTTTTATGGCACCCCCTCTCGCCCAATCCGGAGATCGGTCTCTACTCGGGCATTTTATGAAAACCTTTGCATTTTTCTCTCATTTTATCATTTTTTTAGCCAGTTAGGGCGGGGGAACAGTTAATGGGGACGAAAGCGGTAACAGCTTGCAAATTACGTGACAAAATGCTTGTGAATGACTTGATTGCAATGCTAAGTATAGATTGAGAACAAGCACTGAGCATCCCGAGCAAACTGCAGTACGCTGTCACAAGGTGACGTGAGCAGATTCTGCCAGCATGCACTGGCCAAGCCACTGCATGGTGAGACAACCTGCGCACGCCACATATAAACTGGCGTACTCCACTTTCTTGATTCCTCAGTCCTTGTTTGCAACCCTCTGGGCTCTGGAAAAGGACCAGCGCACACCCAGGGCAAACCACACAGTTCAATATAGCAAAATTTACATAAATACAGACAGAATGAATGGCTTTGGGCCATGAAAGGAAGCAAAACATCCCAAAACAATGTGGGGGCAAAAGATAGGCCTAGATTACGCTCTGATGCAAGGGCCAGTCACTGGACTCAGAAGCCTACTGCCGTACGCCAGTATATGACTGCCGTACGCCACTTTTGCCTTTGATTCCAGTGTTAGGCTTTGCATCATCTGGGTTCTGGAACACGACCAGAAGGATCCCAGAGGCCCTGATATGACATAAATGAACATGATAGGATGCCACCACTAAACAGTTCTAAGTATGGAAAGCCGTAAACTGGTTATTCAGCATGCAAAGGTGATTGACAGAAAGATAAAACAAAAAGAACGACGATCCATGATCCCCACGCCAGTTGTGCTCGTCCTGCCATGACTGGCGTACGGCTCCTATAAACTGGCGTGCGCCATGTATTGTCACATACAATTGCTGTATTTTATCAGTTTAAGGCCAAGACTGGTATTATCTACTAGCCTGGGCCTTACTGACCCCCCTCAGGAGATGAAAACAGAAGAGAACACAAAGGTGGTATACCTCTTAGTATTGTGGTTTTGTGGTTGTTTTTGAACTTGAGAGTTGAAGATGGTGGCTTATATGGGGACTGGGTTCCAGTAGGAGATATGGGAGTGTATGACCATCTCTCGTCTTTCAATGGATGAAAGGAGAAGAAGGCTTGAAGAGTGAAGAAGGGAAGGGATGGCACCTCTTAATGTTGCTAACCCCTTGCAAATGAATGCAAGGGGGGTATTTATAGAGGGGGAATGGACTGAGATCAGTCAAGGGAAGGCCTTGTTTGGCTGGTTGGAAGAGGAAGTGAGCCTTCCATGCATTAAATGCATGGGACTAGGCTTGATGGGGGATGTAGGAGAGAGAGGGGACGCCCCTGCCGAAAGCAATCATCAGACATACTGTAGCCGACGTCAGGGTGGCACAAAAGTCCCGCCCAAGTGGCTGAATAAAGTTGATTTGACTGGGTTTGACTGGCGTGCGCCACTTATAACTGGCGTGCGCCAGTGAAAGCTGGACCCATGGTCGATGACTGACATGTGGCAGCTTACTGGCGTACGTCACCAATGTACTGGCGTATGCCAGTTGGGTTTTGCTGGGGCCGTTTGGCTCTGGTTTGAAGGGTTTGAAACTGGGTTTGAAAGGGGTTTGGGGTGCTCAAGGTTCAAACACACCTTTGTCCTTGATCTGTTTTCAACTATAATCATCATTGGGGAAGTAAAAGTTCGACAAATAACGTTATCTGGACAGTCCAGAATGGGGTGTCTACAGAAGCCCCCCTTTGACGGCACTTGAAGCACCATTGACTGGAGGCAAGTAACGTCAAAGGTTTTCTAGACACCCCTTTCAAGGCTATCCAGAATGCAAGGAATTTGAAGAACCTATAGATTTTGAAATTGGACGGATAGATCGTCGTTGATTTGAAATTGGACGAGCGGATCGTCGTTGATTTGAGATTGGACGGATAGATTGTCGTTGATTTGAAATTGGACGAGTGGATCGTCGTTGATTTGAAATTGGACGGATAGATCGTCGTTGATTTGAAATTGGACGGATGGATCGTCGTTGAATTGAAATTGGACGGATAGATCGTCGTTGAATTGAAATTGGACGAGTGGATCGTCGTTGATTTGAAATTGGACGAATAGATCGTCGTTGAATTGAAATTGGACGAGTGGATCGTCGTTGATTTGAAATTGGACGGATAGATCGTCGTTGATTTAAAATTGGACGGATAGATCGTCGTTGAATTGAAATTGGACGGATAGATCGTCGTTGATTTGAAATTGGACGGATAGATCGTCGTTGAATTGAAATTGGACGGATAGATCGTCGTTGATTTGAAATTGGACGGATAGATCGTCGTTGATTTGAAATTGGACGGATAGATCGTCGTTGATTTGAAATTGGACGAGTGGATCGTCGTTGATTTGAAATTGGACGGATAGATCGTCGTTGAATTGAAATTGGACGATAGATCGTCGTTGATTTGAAATTGGACAGATAGATCGTCGTTGATTTGAAATTGGACGGATAGATCGTCGTTGATTTGAAATTGGACGAGTGGATCGTCGTTGAATTGAAATTGGACGAGTGGATCGTCGTTGATTTGAAATTGGACGGATAGATCGTCGTTGAATTGAAATTGGACGAGTGGATCGTCGTTGATTTGAAATTGGACGGATAGATCGTCGTTGATTTGAAATTGGACGGATAGATCGTCGTTGATTTGAAATTGGACGGATAGATCGTCGTTGATTTGAAATTGGACGAGTGGATCGTCGTTGATTTGAAATTGGACGGGTAGATCGTCGTTGAATTGAAATTGGACGAGTGGATCGTCGTTGAATTGAATTTGGACGGCCTCTGCATGGGGATGGGCCCAAAACTTCTCAGGATAGTCGGGCTTTCGCTTGGAGAATAAAATTTGGCATAGGCCCTGAATTGGGCCTGAGGCCCATAAATTACTGGCGTACGGTACACCAGTACTGGCGTACGCCAGGGTTGCAAGAGATCCGAGCCCAGATCCGAGCCCAGACCCGGCCCGCTCGTCCCATACGACGTATAAACTCCCGAACCAGTGCAGAAACCGCTCTTCTTCGGTTTTGAAGTTCTGAAATCTTCCCAAGTCTCCCAAAACTTCCCAATCTCGCTCGAACCTCGATTTCTTTGCAAAACCACACTTCCCTACTCACCCATGGCAGAAACCAGCGGTAATGGCGGCACTGGTGCCGGCGGTGGAGAGGAAAACCGACCAAGGGGTGAAATCGAGGCCCCAAGGCCGCAAATCGACGATCAATCGACAGCGGGGGCTTCGTCGAGTATCAGTGCAGGCAGTGCAGGCGGCGATGGTGACCGCGGTGGCCATGCAGTGGGGGCGGTTGGCGGCGACGGGCGGCGTACGCCAGGGTCAGAGGGGCGTACGCCAGGTGGTACTGGCACAGGGGGTCCACGGGTTCATCGTTTGGACCCACGAAGTGGAGTAGAGGGCGTCGTGATCACGGGGTTAGGCCCGGTTGTGGCCGGCGGTAGTGGCGGCGGCAGTGGTGATGTTGGTGAGGGCGGTGGTGATGGTGGTGATCGACCGGGAATGCCACCGAGGGATCCGGCGAGAGGTAAGGCTCCTGTGGCTGAGGAGGGAGCATCCGGAGAGGTACCCAGGGAGGAGGTGGAGTTTAGGCCAGCAGCGGGCTCTTCGGCTCATGTCCCCATCACTCGGGGCGATTTTGCAGAGTTCGTGTCCGAGGAGGAACTCGGACGGTTGCTCCGGGAGAACCCGGGAGTGGTTGCTGCAGTGTTGGCTGCGCGGGAGGACCGGGCCCGGCAGGTTGAGCGGGCGCAGGAGGAGGAGCGCCTGAGAGAGGAGGCTGAGAGGGCCAGGGCTGAGGAGGAGGCCTTTGAGAGCGAGGCCGGGGCTGCAGAGGAGGCGCAGGGGGAGGTGTGGTCGTTTGAGCGAGCGATGACGCTCGCAGAGTCCGCCCGGCTGGCACCCCGTCGTCAGTTTGACGCGGCCACGTACGCTCCGCCCGAGCCACACTTGTTCATACCGTCCGGGGTCGAGAGCCTCGCGCCTTTGAGGGGGAGTTACGACGCCGAGCTGATTCTGAGGGACCCACAGAGGCACCTGTCCGTGGACTGGGCACAGGTACCCTTTCAAACTTGCTTTAACATTTCATGCTTTGTCGCTTTTATGATATGCAATTTGAACTGTGGTAACTTAGCTCATGATGCATGTAGATTGGAACCGTGACTGTAACTTGGCTGTGAAAATGGAACCTTGAATAGTATGCCTCGACGTAGAAACTTGACTTGAATGATAGAACACTTGAAGTAGTTGAATCGACTTGTAGAATGCCCATGGCTTTGAAAAACGGTTAGTGCCAAACTCGAATCGACATTGAGCGGCCTCGACTTGGTAGGCTTGTCTTTTGAACGTGCTACTCGACTAGGTAAATTGCCCTGACACGTTGAACGCCCGGACGGCATGCCTCGTAATTTGATTCGACCATACTGATAAGCTGAACATTTGTGCAATTGACTGAGAGATGTGCCCTGAGAGAAAAGAGGCCCTGTAGCTCGGAACTCGACTGAAAAATACCTTTGAATTGATTCGACTGTTAACAGAACTGCATGGTATAGTATGAATGCCCTGGCGGCTTTGCTCGACCTTTATGATGCCCATTTCGACTGTAGAGTTACCTTTTGAGATTCTGAATTCGACTAACGGTTCGGATTGCCATTACTGATGAAATTCTTTATGTTGTCTGTCTTTGTTTGTGCAGAGGGGAGCACCCAGCACCCGTGGCCACGGTGGTCCGGCGAGTTCGCTCGAGCTGTACAGGAGTTTGCCCGAGCAGGTCAGGGCACTGGTGGACGCGGCAGGATTCCGGCCATTCATCCTTACCCTGACGCCTGTAAAGAGCGACCACGCTCTGTTGACGGCGCTGGCCGAGAGGTGGTGGGATTCTTCGAATACCTTCCATTTGCCGATTGGGGAGATGACGGTGACCCCGTCGGACTTCGCAGCGCTCACCGGTCTGAGGGTAGGAGGGGAGCCTATTCCGTTCGACTCGGAGATGTTCCGGGATTCTGAGGCTCTGGCATGGTTTCTGGGGCAGGCGCCGGCAGGTGAGGCGGAGACTGTCCACTATGACCAGTTCAAGCGGTACTTGCACGGGAGGGAGCCTGAGTCGGACTTGGAGGCGGAGCAGATGGCGAGGGCCTACTTGCTGTACTTGTTCGGGGCTACATTGTACCCGAACAAGCGATCCACGGTGCACCTGTCCTACTTGCCGGCTCTCTATGACCTGAGCACGGCCTCGAGGTTTGACTGGGAAGGAGCAGCGCTGGGTACCTGCTATGGCTTTATGGGGGCTTTCTCGCGCGGGAAGAAGGCGACTGCCGGCTACTGGAGGGTGTGGGAGGTAAGAAACAAAACCTGTCATTTACTTACCGCTTTTCCATTTATTGCACTTGTACTTCGATTTGCATATAAACTGTATCCTGACGCTCTGATTGTTTGACCATTTGCAGCTATGGGCCTACGAGGTGCTGAAGATGTACCCTCCGGAGAACAAGTGCCCGAACCTGAGGATGCTCCCCCGTGCCATGATTTGGGGTCCTATGTACAGTGGGAAGAAGAAGTCAAGAGGGAGCCTCATAGCCTTTCGGACCTACCTCGACGAGCTGTCTGGCACTCAGGTATGCGACATGTCGAATTTGATCATTCTGCCCGTAGAATTGCTTTAATGCTGTCGCTGATACTTTACAAACTGTGCCATTGCCTTGCAGGTGGATTGGAATCCCTGGAGCGGCACTGAGCCTGAGCCTGAGTACCTGGCGGAGAGCAGGGTGGTGACTGCGAGCCGGGTGCTGCTGGAGTCGGCCTTCGGGTGGCGGTGGTACCTGGGTGACCGGGTGACACGGCAGTCACTAGGCGCTCTTGACTTTCAGGTGCCCGGGCCGCTGCCTCCTCATGCCTCCCACACGGACAAGTATACCCTGGCTGAGCTGAGGCGCTTCACTGTTCCGACCGGGCTGGCTGCCTTTCTGAGGCCTGAGCGTGACTACGCTGTCTACCGGAGGCAGCACTTGACGAGGCCGCTCGGCGTGCTGGAGCATGTCGCCGTGCAGAGTGAGGCGCTTGAGGCTGGCGAGGAGAGGCGGAGCCGAGAGAGCAGGGCAGCCCACCCGAGAGAGAGGAGCGACCATGCCACAGCGACCGGGCTGCCTCGGCTTTCTTGGACCCTAGCAGTGCGGGACGCCAAAGGAGAAGAGGCCATTGTTCAGTTCGAGCCTGCCAGGACAGACCCGGCAGAGATCGTAGGACCGGTAAGACATCCATCACCCCTTTTGTAGTTTCTGTACTTTACTTTCAGTATGTATACTTGGCATTTGATTCTGACTTTGCCCGATAATTGAATTGCAGGCCCCGATGGAATGGGTGCGGGAGGCAGCTCGGCTGATAAAGGCCATGGAGAAGGAGTTCCACAGGATAGCTGGCGGCGCTTCTTTGCAGCTGCAGTACCCACCTCCAGCTCCGGCTCCTGCCGTGCAGCCTCAGGTATAACTCTTCTTTTTGCTTTTGAATACGGCCACTTTTGAACTTTCCTGCACTTTGCATTTCAATATATACAATATGCACAATGTATGCTAAATGACTTAAATGACCATGCAGGGACATGCTAGGGCGGCTCCTAGGAGGAAGAGCGTGCGGCCTCCTCCAGCGAAGAAGGCAGCTTCAAGCTCCTCACAGCCGGCAGCCATGGTGGAACGGGCAGCACAGACCGCTCCGGCCAGCGAGGGGCTCCAGTTCCGTCGAGAGCTGAGGAAGAGGCCTGCCGAGAAGAAGCCTGCCGAGGGACCCTCGCAGAAGAAGAGAAGGGAGGAGGAAGAAGAAGAAGAGGAGAGTACGTCCCTCAGCAGCGGCTCTGACTCAGCGAGCGACCCTAGGTTCCGCATCGACCCTCGAGAGGTGGAGGACAGCGAGGAGGACGACGACGAGGAGGACCTTTTTGACGACTGAGGGCTACCACCGAGCCTTAGTCCATTTTGCTAGCACTTTGATACTTCTGATACTTTGGTACTTTTGACACTTTGATACTGATACTTGGTATTTTTGGATGGGGCCTGCGTGCCTCTTTGACCTTTGGGCGAGTGTGCCCTGCTACATTTAGTTCTGCCCGGGCCGTTGTGCCGTTTGATACTTGATACATCCCCACCGTTAGGCTTTGGCATAGTAGTATATAACACACGCAATTTCGGTTTTATCGTTTTGCTTTTGCTTTGATGAGTTTTGACAAAAGAAAAGGATAA